>JARHVA010000399.1:5337500-5455000 GCA_037957365.1 Torreya grandis
TTTATTCTTTTGTGGTGTGTATTTTCTCTATGTATGAGTCAATGGAATTATAGTCATATTTCATGTAGGTCCTCATATCATTATTTTTCCTCTTCTCTCCTTCATCCTAGTGTCAATAGAAGATATCACAATTTTATCTCCCTCATCATATTTGTTTATCTTAAGATCATAATAATCTTTGTGTTACATCCTTATAAACATTATTGGCACTCTACCCTTACTATCTCAATAAGAAACCCCACCTTCAACTTTAATTATACCATCATCTTAGTGCATGTAAAAATTTTCTTTATCTATCCATCTGAAGGGTTTTTATACCCCAATTTAATAAGAAATTCATTATATATAAAGGTAGATATACTATGTATGATCCCTAAGGTTTGCATAAAAAATAAGATTCATCTTAGTTAAGATAGTAATATGTGGATACTAAAAACTCTAATAGTAAAACATAGAACACATATATATGCCACACAACTAATTATCTAATCTACATTTCATTTATTAATTATAATTATTCAATCCATGCATTTATCAATGTATATATCGTTCCAAAGTTTCTAATATGGCCCATGACATATGCAACTATCCATGCATGTAGGACCTCATGTGCTGACACATAAATTTAATCAATAAATGCTTGATAATGTTTATTCTTGAAATATGTACCTTACTTGGTATTTTAACCATTTCATTAACTAAACTCATTAAAATATCATTCCTTGTGTTACAATTAATGATAAAATAATATGTCAACACCCTTATTTCATTCCTTTTCATCCATATTATTATTAAAAATCACCCATATAAAATTTCATAAGTTTTTGATATTATGGTACAAGTCCATACTAGGTAGAGACATATGTAGTGTGTATCTATCTCCTAATGTGATTTTGTCCCCTTTTCTCCACTAAACACTTTTTCAAGTAAAGGAATTTAGTAACAACTATATCATGCTTTTAATAAGTTCAGCTTAAAAAAATACTCAAATGAGTATTATATAAAATAACATCGAGTACACTAAACTCATTAACTAGTAATCATTTGGAAATCTACTTTTAATTATATGTTTATCAAAGAAGCATTATTATTTTCATATTTAATTATGTGTCTTTCATATGCCAAGTTTAATATTTTTTTATTATAGGTTAAAGGTATCCATTACCAGGTATTCTAATCAATATTATAGTTGCATTCATCACATATATCTTACTTTCCCCTAAATGAAGCAGTGAATTAGTTTGAGTCCCTTTTCTCTACGTAGGTATCACTCAATAAATATTGAGGATACCTCAACAATTCTCACTTCCCTCTATTTTACCCATTTTGTATATGATATCTCTTTTATTTTTGTGCAATACTAAGGCATAATTTTCATAGAAATTACACACATTTAATTGGTCTTTATGTAGACATAATAAACCATTTTAGGTAGTTGTATGCTCTCCATTAGGAAATTATTTTATATGGTCAATGAGAAAAAGGTAGCAAGAGTGTATATATATATATATATATATATATATATATATATATATATTCTCACAAGAATATACTATTATAACATACATTTAGATTTTTAATTTTATTATAATTTTATTTTACATTCTTTTACATCTATTTTATATAGTGAATATTTTATAGTAATATATATATATATATATATATATATATATATATATATTATCAAAGTCTTATTTATCCATTAAAAGAGAAGCTACTTTATAAAACTTGTCAATCATTCATAATTCTTTATTTTAATTCTTTAACATTTGAAGAGGAATTAGGTGTTCTTACCATTTCCAATCATATGTGTGGAGACATTGAATTACTTAAAGATAATACCCAATCAAATCCACTTAATAAAAATGACACTTTCATTAACACCCAAATTTTATTTTGTGCATAGTGTTGAATCTAAATCAAATATAGTCAAAGTACTAGATAAAGGAAAAAACTATTTTCCTAGAGAACCTAATTAAAAATATCATCAACATATAATAAAATAAAATAAATATCATTTTTTATCCTAATGGACATCGACGTGATATGTTACCTACATTATTGGATAAAAAATTACTTATTGTATACCCTCATTGTTACCATCTCCTACACTATTTGGATAAGATAAAAGGT
This sequence comes from Torreya grandis, assembly GCA_037957365.1. Classification (NCBI taxonomy): domain Eukaryota; kingdom Viridiplantae; phylum Streptophyta; class Pinopsida; order Cupressales; family Taxaceae; genus Torreya; species Torreya grandis. The sequence goes on from JARHVA010000399.1 coordinate 5,339,634, forward strand.
AAACCATATTGTACTTCCCATTGCATTAATGGACATCATGAAATTATGTTATGCACTTATAATAAATATAAATTCACTTGTTAATAAAGGACTCACTTCATTTAAAAAAATCCCATAACACAATTCAAAAATATTTTCAAAATATACACATTAAAAAACATCCTTTTTAATCTAAAAATTATGTCAAAGATACAAGTGTTTATATTAATCCTAATTTAAAAAATATCTCAATGTAAGAAATGTAGTAAATTATAACTATCAAATAACCCACTCAAGTATGGGTTCCCAAAATAACATAATTACAAGTTAAACATAATGCATTACAAGCACATGATAAATTAGATAATACAAACACAAATGCTAAAGAAATAGATCCATATGTGGAATTCATATATCCATATTTTTGGCAATTTCATATTCCAAATAATTCTTAAGACAACAAAATATACTAATGAAATATAGTAACATGCTAGGATTATATTATTCATAATAATAGTTCATACATAATTACACATGACAATGTTTATAATCTATGCTCTCTTACTATAATTCTTTTATTTATAGATTTGGGGAATCCCATGTGTTTTTAATCTTGCCATAATTTGATCTCATATTTCAAGGATTGTTCAAATTTCACCTACTATGTCTAATTTAGAATATTTTCTTCTTGATTTCAAATGTTTTTCATTTTTAATATGGGAACACTATAAAACCACATCCATTTCAAAAATATACAAATCAAAATATTTGAAACATTTAGAACTCAAGATCTCTAAGTATTTTGAAATTTTATTATCTTAAAATTTGTCATCTACTTTACATTAAGTAGCTCACATATTTTATTCTCTTGTCAATACACAATGTGTTTTCAGAATATATGTGAGTGTGATATAGGACATAATTTTACATGAGTTTAATGCTAGCCATTTTTTTAAAGTTAGGTGCATCTTATTCTTCTACATGGGTTTTTTGTCCACATCCTCTTTTCCATGTTGAGTTGTACATTATACCAATGGATTTATATTAATTCATAATTTACATATATTATAATGGATATGCTATTTTTCTAACATTAAATTGACACATACAATTGACATATGCTAGTTTCATTCAAATTTTTATTACACAAATACTATTTTTATTCATATTAAATTCAATGTTATATTCAAATATATGATGCAATGCATTTTCAATACTTACAAATTATTTGCATTCTTTACATACAACACTATTTTCAAAATATGTAGTCAACACTTTCAAACTCTATACATGCTTCATCCACTACTTCTGTTCTATATTCAAATACATGATGTAATGAAATATACAAACTGATCATATATTTTAAACTTACATTACTACACAATTATATATTTCACAAATACCCTCACTTCTTATTTTTTGATAAGTGATCTAAAATATACATCTGTAATCTTAAAAGTGGGGGAATTATATTGTGATTAACTTGAATTCAAGTCCCAAACAATATTTTTCATATTTATAACAACATAAAATATGCATATTAATAATATTATGGGAAAGTATGGTATGCATATGTACCCCACTCTTATAAATACATAAGATCAAGTTCACATATACAAAATATTAACCATTTTCAAATTTAAAACTAGCATTCTATATAATATGGGATGGAATATGTTGGTTCATGCATTTCACTCTTTTTTATTTTTAAATAAATAATGTTTAAAATTTCATAAATTTATAGTTCAAATCTAGATCCACTTGTATCGATATGATTCTTATTTCATAAGGGGGTATTTTTAAGCTTAGTGACACTCCACATCTTGGGTATACTTTTAGTTAACCATGCAATGGTTCTCTCTTTTCACTTTATCAAACCATATACTAGTTCCCTCTTTTATTTTTCCTATTTGATTCCAATTATATTTAGGGGTTATCATTTTTACATAATTTAGAGTGCTCTTCTCAAGTGAAAGCACATAATTGTCTAAATAAAATAATTCACTCATCGAGAATTGATCACTCTTGATTTTTCCATAGATTAAAATTCAATGAGTTGGTATAGTTATGGTTTGGTGAAACCCATTGGGATACTACTCTTTATATTACCACTTTAAAAATATTTTTTTCTCCTTAGCCAAGAGACAAATAATTTTTAAGGAACCTTATCTACACTTGCATTAGCTAGTATACCAAGACACCAAATTCCTCCTCTAAAGATAAAGTATGTTTTAAAAACTTAGGTTCTATATCTCTCTCCTTTCATCTATAAATTTCACTCTATTACATCAATAGAATAAAAGGGTGAAAATGTAGACATAAATTTTAATCAATAAATGTTTGACAATATTTATTATTGACATCCATACCTTACTTGGTATTTTTTTCATTTTGTTAACCAAAGGCATTAAAAAAGTTGAAAAATAGTATGAAAACAACCACATTTCATTCATATTTGTTTGTATTATTCTAATAGATCACCAATATAAAATTTCATAATCTTATACATTTTTGGAGAAGTTTGAACTATGTAGATAGGTTTATAATATGTATGTATCCCCTAGTGCACTCTTACCCCCTTTAATCCAATATATACTTTTTCAAATTGATTCATTTAGTAAAGGATATCATCTACTTTTCATAAGGTTAACTCATCAAAATTATTTGAACATTTTTTATATAAAATCAAATCAAAGCCAATCATTTCATTACCTATAAATCATATATACATATAATTTTATTCCTAAATTTATCAAAATGGCATTATTATTTTCAAGTTCAATTTTTCTACTTTTATAGACCATGTTTAATAGTGTTTTATCTCAAGTTAGGGGTGTCCATTTTTAATCATTCTAATACATTTTCTATTTTCATTCATCATGGATTTATTAATTTTCTCAATTGGGAGAACTACATCAGCCTAAAACACTTTGGGATATGTAGGAATCACTCAATCAACAAGGGGTTTTATGAGGATAACTCGACCATTCCCACTTCCTCCTAATTTTCCACATTTTTAATTTGATTTATTTTATGTGCTTGTGTAGGATTACGGTCTTAATTTTAATAGGTATTCCAAGCATCTATTAGGCCTATTCACAAACATAGGAAACCCTTATAGTTACCCACATTATCTTCAATTTTAAATTATTTTGTACAATTAACAGGGACAAGGTAGCAAAACTAGATGTATCCATACTCTAGACATATCCCCTAGCATAAAATCATTCTTTTTCAAGTTAAGTATATATTTCCCACTACAATTTACTATTATAACATTATCATATATGTGTATTTTTATTATATATTATTGTACATATATTTTATATAGTTTATTTTTATTCAAATTAATTGATTAAATTCAAACCAAGTAAAATTTTTTATGGACTCATATACTATCGAACATTTTATAAACCCTAGCTCCTCATTATGGGGTTTAATGTATTTTTTGAGTCAAAATATATGTTATTTGAAAAAATAAAATAGGTTATTATTATTCATAGATAAATCCTTAAAAACCTATTTTCTCATTAGATTATTCCATATTATTTTTAGATATAGTAATTTACAATTTTTATTGAATACATTCATAACTATAAATTGGTAAATCTAACCTATAATTATTTTTTGGGTTAGTTTATCTCCTTTTTTATATAAAAAACCTATTTTAATTTTAATAAACAATCAATAGTTTGATTTTGAATTCAGATTTTATACCTTATAAGATCTAGGGTATTATCATAATTAATTTGAAATAAATGTAACTTATTTTTCACCTAAATGATTAAAAATATATTCATTTCAAACAATATCAAAGATTTATTCATCTTATGTATATTTAAATAATAAAATCAAATTGATTTGTAAAATTTTGCATATTATTTCTAGAAATAATAATTTTCTATTTTTAGTAAACACTAATGTAACTACAAACTGATAAATCTATTCTAAAATTAATTTGTGGGTTCTCTTGATTTACTATTTCTATACAAAATCTTATACCAATTTCTAAAAATAAATTATAAATATCTCTCAATTCATCATTAGTGTTTTTCAATAGAATACAACTTGTTTGTCTACTTGTTTTTAGTGTGGTCTAGGGTTTTAGTTAATTTTATGATTTAATAAAGTTTCTTATTTATTATACAATAATATTTAACCTTTATTTTAAATTTATTTTTATTTGAATATTTTAGTTTTAGAGACTGTATTATAGTAGTCTATAATCTTCTAATTACTATTGCAATGGGATATATGGTGTTTTATACAAAATAATGATTAGATATGTATGTAACCAACTAGAGCCTTTAAGTTATTTTACATTTCTTATGATGTATATAGATTACATGTGTATGATATCACTATTTTTCAAATGATAAAAACTTATCTCTTCACCCTTAGAGTGATTGTGGGAAAAAATGGATTAGTAGGCTCATAATGTCAAGCTACCCTAAGGACCCCTCTATTAATGGACACTCTACATATTTAATAATCTAAAGAGGGCCTTGGAATTATGTATTTCTCCCCTACATGCTAGATTATGTGTAAAAAAAGATGAAATGTGTGATAATAAAATATATGGAGTGACCTAGCTTGTAACTTAGTAAATATGTCTCATAAACTACTCTTAGAATGTTTAAAACCTATGTAAATATTGATTCTATGATTGATATATAAATAGAGATAAATATGGTAGGTTTTCTCACTTGGATTATTGATTGAGTGCTTATTGGTATATGGCCTTGTGAGTTGTATGGTAATTTTAAGTGATTATTAAGGGAGGAATGAATGAGGGTGTGTGTGTGTGTGTGTGTGTGTGTGTGTGTGTGTGTGTGTGTGTGTGTGTGTGTGTGTGTGTGTGTGTGTGTGTGTGTGTGTGTGCGCGTGTGTGTGGATGCGTGTGTGTTTGCATGTGTGTGCACATGTGTGTGTGCGTGTGTGCATGTGTGTGCATGTGCACGTGCATGCATGTGTGTGTGTGCGTGCATGCGTGAATGTGTGTGTGTGTGTGTGTGTGTGTGTGTGTGTGTGTGTACATACATACACACACATTTATGTGTATGTATGTATATATGTATGTATGTATGTATATATGTATGTGTGTGTGTGTACACACACATATGTATGCATGCATGTATGTATGTATACATACATACATACATACATACACACACACACACACATATATATATGTATGTATGTATGTATGTATATATATATAGCCCTATTAGAAATATATCATGCTAAATCTCTCAATCCAACCTTTAGGATATGTAACTTTTGCAAATTGGATGAATTTTGGTCACTAGACATTTGTAATAAAATTGGATACTTGTGTCGACATAGGTTTCTTTCTAGGATGCAAGTGTTTAGGAAGATAAACAATAGGTACATGTGAAAAACTTATACTAAAGGGTAATAATTAGGTCTAGATATTTTTCACATCATAGAAGGCTTGGTTATAAGAAAATTAATGGTCAGACTAAGCAATAATCAATTTGGAAAAATGATATAGTGAACATGAGCCTCTCAATAGTGAGAAGGTCTAGAATTGAAAGGTACAATCATGATATGTATTTTAAAAGTGTATAATAATTAGGTTTCATTAACCAATTTTGACCCCTGAGGTCAAAATGTCGACCCCTATAGGTTAGAACTTGAGTTTCATGTTATGCTAATCTTGTTCACATCTTTATCATGCCTTAATAGACTTCAAAAAATATTCATAAAGCTTTATTATCACTATTTAAGGTTTATTTGGAGAAATTAAGGTAAGGTCTTATTATGGTCTTGTAGTGGTCTAGCCATGTCATAGGTGATAAAACTTGGTCAAGTGATGTAATAGGTCCTTAGGTGTCCTTAAAGGTCAGTTTATGCCTTAATTAACTTATACAATCATTTCATGATGTTTTAGAAAGGTTAAGTTTCTTTTGTGGACTTTAAGGTAGTGTTTTATGAAGGCAAAAGAGGGTTTTGACTAACTCCAATGTATCATAAGTCCCACCAAGGTGAATTATCCATAAGTGAAACTTGTTTAATATTTAAAAAAAAGTTTCCAATGTGTATATGGAAGTTACAAGTCAATAAGAAGTTAGAATCATGAGTTTCGATGCCAAATAAGGGAGCTAAGGTACATGTGTGGACTTGTTGAGATCACCTATAGGTAAAAATAGTTTTATAACATAACTTCATCTTCTATAGGTCCTTTTAAATCATGGTATCAAGTTTTAGGTCTTAAAATTTCAAATAACTCTCTCTCTCTCTCTCCTCCATCACTCACTTCACAAGCCCAAAAGACCATTCTCAAGTGAATGGTATAGGTCATATAGGTAGAGTTGGAGGTTGAGATTGTGAGTAGAATTAGAGACCCTTATGGGATTAAAATTAGTGGCATTTTGAGATCTTTAGGTTAATGAATAATTGCTAAGGAGCTAAGGTACTCTTTTTAGGCTCAAACTCCCATAGGCTAATTTTTGTGAAATTCCCATGCAACTGTGAACTCATTAGATGCATTAAATAAATTATAAAATATCATTATAGGTATTAATAAACATATTAAACCTTCATCCATCATGTTGGCATGTGCAGGAAACCATTTGGCAAAGAAAGATACTCTCTTTTAAAGTCTGAAAAGTGACTATAATAGTTTCTATTTGTTTTAGGGTTTTCAATGTTTGAGGTGATGAATGAAGGTTTCATATCATGTTTTCATTATTTTCATGATATAAAATACCACCACTCTCCATGCTAACCCCAACACCATTCTCTCCATGCAATTCACAATGTTCACTCATTTGATGAGTGTGTGTACAAGTTGCCTATAACAATGGAGTAATGAGGTCTTATTTTGGATTATCCAAGGGTGTATAAGAGTCTTGAAATCATTAGGAATACAATGGTATTATAATAAAACACACTTGAACATTGGATTTCTAAGGAGGTGAGAGTGAAAATCCAAATCTATACTCTCAAACAAAGATTATGAATTGTTTTAGTCACCCACAGATCTACAGACCTAAGAATGAGCATAAATGAGTATAAGTTCATGTTTAAGGTATTTTAGAAATGGAAAGTGTGATGTATACTTGGATACACTCATTTTACATTGACTAACCCCTCCTTGTCACCATTAAAATATAAAATCAAGATGAAGAGACCAAACCTCTATGCATAGAATTCCATACAAAGCTGTGAGTTAATTAGTACACAGTCCTGTATGCAACTTGATTCTAATGTTGAGATGATGTAATGCTTGGTAAAGAAATATATAGTCTAATTGAGAGGAAGTGGCATGAAATTTACAACAAGTTGATTATAATATTTAAGCATAAGGACTCAAGAGTCTATTTATAGCCTATGCAAGCAAAAGGCAGACCTACATGCCCCAAACTGGTAGGTCCTTATTTTGGACTAAAATTTAATTTTATTCTAAACAAGAATAAGGTAAAAGAAGGAAAAATGACTCAATTCATGGAGATGAGTCATAAATTAATAGACATTAGTGATTTGAGAGTCAAGTGAAGTTGGAATGATTGAATATGCAACCCTAATGCCTATACATATGTTTGAGTTTGAAGGTAAGAAAATAAGTGTTTAAAAAAACCCATAAAAAGTTAAATGAGACTTGTAAAAAAGTGAGAAATAACTCTTAATTATGTTTTGATACTGTTAACATGTCATATTGGAGTTGAAAAAAATAAGCTCAATACCACATGATCAAACTCTTTCCTAATGATCATTTATAGCCACCTTTTGAGAAGGTAGTATATAAAAAGTGTATGCTTGGATGAGATGTAAGGTTTGGGAAAATTTAAAATATTATGAAACCTTATTAAGGATATTTTAATATTCAATTACTTATAATAGAGTTCTAAACTCCTAAGGTGTAGTCAAGAGATGCTTCATCTAACATGGACACCTACAAGCAGACTATGGTTCAGTTGGTCTTCAAATTCAAGATGAGGGTGATTGTTTAATATTTATATTTAATTATGGTAGTTAAATGGATTCATGAGGATTAAATTAAACGTAAAATATGATCATAAAGGCTGACCAAAAAGGGGTCACTCAAACCCTGTATACACTCAACCAAACAAGGCAATAAGCCTGCTTACATTGTCAAGATTGAAACACTTTCTTAGTTTGAAAATAAAAATAATAAGAGAATAAAATAACATGATAATTATATCCTATATATATACCATTAAATCCATATAACATCCTCAATTAGTGTAAAGGGATGACAAAGTTAGAAGGTCTATTTAGGCATGTTGAATCTAAAACCCAGCATACGGCCCTATGTGTAGACTTCAAGTGATGGAAGATGGTTTGTATGTGGAAATAAGAAAAAAATTAATCTAAGTAAGTGTTATTAGTATCAATAAATAATTCCATGAAGTTTATAACCTTTTTACATTTGATTAAATAAAGTGAACACACTCAACTAGGGTCACTAGCATTCAGTTGCTCAAGAACCCTAACATGAATTGATGAAGGATATAGTAGGGTTGGTAAATAAATGTGACGATATAATAATGTTATAAATTAATGGTGGATGTATTAGAAATATGGAGGTCATTTTACTAAAAATCAGACTTAGAACATCACCTACAGACCTCATCTCTCTCTAGACCTTACAAACACACAATCTGGTAACCCAAGGGTCTCCTAAACATACTCATATCTCTCATGAAAGGATGATTGGTGGATCAATATATTTTGAATGAGATGAAAACCCTATAAAATCATGATTCATGGAATTTGGATGTTCATCTAGAGATTATCCTTTATGAATCATCCTTAATACCTTAAAGCACTCATAGGCTACCAACAAGTTCTTTAATGACAATTTAAGAGAAATGAGCTGATAAATAACATGAAGTGACCTGGGTTTCCCATGAATATTATTGGATGATGTTTATGACTTCATGTGGGTTCTCAAGATGTCCTTTTTTTGTTCTTTTAGTTGTATGGACTGTAATAAATGCACTATTTTATAAGGTTTTTTTGGGTTTTATAGGGTTTGGAGTAACAAAGAACTTGAAAACTATTTGGAGAGGTGACTTAGGATGTTTTACATATATTAAATACAAAAAAATGCATTTGAAATTCTATAAGTGATCAAATGAAGCTCATTTTTCAAGGCAGTCTCAAACATGCCTAAAATGATACTAGGTCTCAAGGCCATTTCATGGTTATCGCACTTCTATAGGGTCTCATGGACTCAAATTTGGAATGGATGTTGGTGATATCATAGGTAAAGTTAATAAAATTATTTTGGGTGGTTTCACACATGTGATAGAGATATAGAGCAAAAAATTAGGCTTCTAGGTAAGGAGGCCTAATTGAGTCCTAATTGAGGAGAGCAAAAGGCAAAAAAGGCACTTCCACTTAGAGTCTAGACAAGAAATTTTAAATTAAGTTGTAATGGGATATTGGGTCCTTAAATATGTGATAATTTTACAAATAAATGATTTAAATTATTATACACAAGGAGGTTTACATGCTTTTAGGGTTACAAGGAATGAGGCTAAATGAGGGCTTTAGGTATAAAACGAGTTCTTGGAGTAGTTTGAGACTTCTAAATGAGTTTTTAAAAGTAAAATATGATGTGAATAGGACATCCATGGAGAGATAATGAATTGGAGAAGATGAATTTAGGTTTTAACACTTATAAGCAAAATTGGCCTAGTGAGACAAAGAGAGTTCTAGACACCTAGCAAGAAATGAAGTGATGTATCAAGGAGAACCTACAAAGATGAGTTTAAAGGTGTCAAGAGTAGATAAATTCTATAACTAAACATGACTTGATAGTTAATAATTCCATATATCCTCTCATAAGCCAAGGCAAAGGGCAGTTTTGAAGAGCAAGGTAAGGTATCAAGCAAGGTTTGAAACATCCACACAACTTACAGTGGAAGAGCATATTTTTAAGACTAACACTTGTATTTTAGGACATTATGGGTCAATTTAATACATTATTCTTATTGTAACTCCTCTTATACACTTCTCTCTCTCTCTCTCTCTCTCTCTCTCTCTCTCTCTCTCTCTCTCTCTCTCTCTCTCTCTCTCTCTCTCTCTCTCTCTCTCTCTCTCTCTCTCTCTCTCTCTCTCTCTCTCTCTCTCTCTCTCTCTCTCTCCCCCCCCTATGCCCTTCTTTCCTTCTTTCAATTTATCTATATATTGAGTTATGATTGGCTAAGTTTGTATCCTCCACCTAGGTATGGGGAATCCCTAACCATTTCCAACCTTTGATAAATGAGAATAATGTATTGTTACCTTCTTTATGGACTAGTTTTAATATGCATGCTTGACTAGTTGATCTTATTAAGTGATAGTCTTAATTCTTTGGCATGTTTATCCTTATTTAACATTCATGTTTATTTTGGAATCCTTTTTGTAGGTTTATTGAAATTTCAAAGTAAGGTGTAAGTGTTTAATGTGTAGTATTTTAAATAGTCTCATGTCATGACCTCTTGACTAGTCCTCGTAACTCAAACACTCTTCCCATCCTTCATGAAAAACATTGAAGTAGAGAGGTAGATTTGGATTAGTGTCATGTGTAGGTTAGTCTCTTATTTGAGGTACATTTTTATCTATTTGGCAGTGGTCAAATAATATCAGGTGCATCACCTCCATTAGATTAGGTTTCTCTCCCTTTTCCTAGCAAGTGGTAGATTAGTGTTTGAGCCTAAGTAATTCATCAAAAGGAGCTAGATCTTTAACCTAGAGATTAAACTCTCCAATATGGAACCCAAAACCTTGAGGTGTTTCCATGTTACATAAAATTTGGAAGTATTGAAATACCTTCCAAAGGGTGAAAATTTGATTGATAATAGTTTTGGCATGCCTGATGGGACTAAGTTTGAAAGTTGTGGAAGAATTCTTGGTGTTGTTATTCAATCTATTAGCCTTTAGAGGCATTAAAAATATAAATGGTGACTTTGTGCATGATTAGCTAGTTCTAGTAGCCTAGTCACTTATTCAAAGTAAGTTGAGTTTCATTTCATTGTCTTAATGAGGTTCTGAGTTTGAAGTAGAATTCAATTTTATGCAAGTTGGAAAACTTTATCAAGCATGTAGTGTTCCATATCTGTCCTATGATGAGCCTTATCAACCTCACTATGATCCATATTAGTTATATGATCCTTATCATCCTTATCATGAGTCATACTAGTCATATGACTAGCCTTCTCAAGATCAAGATGTTCATAGCCAACATAGTCAATCCTTAAACAAATCCATTTCATGTTTCAAGCAAAATCTCTTGGGCTATGAGAGGTACATGATAGACCTTAATAAAAAAAAGGAATATGGTTAAGATATCCCTAGTTATCTCATTCATGACATGAGAGATTCATTGTAACTAATGAAAGAAGAATGGGCATCTATTGAGAGAACAAATTGGCAAAGCTTCTCAAGTGAGATGATGGATGTGTCTCATTCAAAGCATTGAGGATAATATAAGTAACCATTAAGAATAGTAGGTCAAACTCCATCATCCTTATGTGCCTTTGTACACACCACCTCAGCCCTCATATATGCCATCCATTATTCCACAGGAGACCTTTCCAAGTGTTACAAGTCATTAATGTGTTCCTCAAACCTTCCATTCTTGGAATTTAATCTAAGAGAACATTCAAAGGAAGGAAAATACTTTTTTTTATTATCACATTATTGAGAACCAAAATGTTGCTTCTCTTCCTTAATAACCCCCCAAGAAGTCTTTCAAGACACCAAGATAGAATCAAATGGTGAAATTATGGAATGATAAAGGTGATATAAGTATATATTGGGGAGTTAAAGTAAAATAAGAATCTGAACCTATGCAAGTCTCTATCATCCCTCCTCAAGAGTCCTCTTGTATTTCATACTATCCCTCTTGTATCCCTTATGCTCATGAATCTACTAATCACCTTCAATAAAATATATTCTAAGAGAGTATATACAAAAACATTTAAGATCTAGAGTTGAAGATGAAAGGAATTGAATCAAGAAAAAATAAAGAGTTTAAAACCAAAGAAATCTTTGTTCCTACTCAAGCTCTGTTACCCTCTCCCTAAGAACCTATAGATTGTCTATCTTGGAGGTCTATCCAAGAATGTTTTCAAAACATGAAGAAGGATCTAATTGATAAGGTTGAATATAAAGTTATGTATTTTGAATAGCCCCAATAAGGACATGAGAAAAGTGAAGTTATTATTGAGGATAATGAAGTATCCATTGCCCAAGTTAACTTACTTTCCCTTCAATAATTCCTTCAAGAATCCTCCATATCGAAGACCCCAAGTTTCAAAAGTAATCTTTCCATCCACATGCCCATTCATGAGCCATATATCATACCTCATACTCCATCTCCAACTCATGAATATGTTCATCACCCTCTCACCACATATTTTATTGAAGAGGCACATGTCCTATAGGAAGCAAATGAAGAGGAAGTTGTAGCTGCAATTGAATGCCAAGGACAATGTAATGATGATGATGCAAATGAATTTGATGAAGAGATATTCATTTGTACCCAAATTGGGGAAGAAAAAGGCATTTTAGTTTTCAAGGATGATGTTCATGGATATGGTCTTGATGGTGTACTTCAATAAAAAGATCCAATTCCATCTAGATTTGTTGAGGTTAAAACTAGTACTGAGGTTGAAAGCTCTCTAAACAAATAAAATGAGGTTTTGAATGATGTTGGCATAGTTGAAAATGAGAAAAGAGATAAAATTGAAGGATGCCATAAAATAACCTCATGATTGCATACAAGGATTTGAAACTCTTGACAACCTCGTGGTTCTTGAAGAGAAAGAGGAAGGTACTCTTTTATTTGGTATTGCTCATATTGAAAAGAGAAGAGGACAACGTTGATTGGTAGTATTGCCTTTAGTCTCTTTAAGATATTGAAATTATTTGCAAAGGTATGTTGCCTATTGAATATAATGTTGATGAGGAGATTGAATAAGATATGCTCATTGAGGACAATGATGTAGCTTGGACTGAGTATGCAAAGCTCCTTGAAGAGTTTTATGAGCATGTAATGACTGGTAATTAAGTATGATGTAATTCAAGATGCCATTAAGGTCTAAGAAGCATGCTTAGATGCAATATCATTTGATGAAATTGTATCTAAGGAGCATCATGATAAATATATTGAAACATAAGATTAATTCATATTAATAGGTGATTGGTTTGCAGCTATCATTGCATTTGAGAACATGCTAAAAAGATTGGCATTTAAGAAGAGGATGAAGACATCAAGACTAAGGTCCAAGAGGCATCTTGCCTCATGTAATTCATAATCTCATAGATAAAAGGATATCATAAGATTCCCATTTTACCTAGGAAGAAGAAGATAAGTTCAGGTCAATTATACATAGTTGCTTTCTTATTGGTTGTGTTCTTTAAGTGCTTAGCTAGAACATGTGTGTGTCTTGCTTCTTTGATTTGTGTGTTTTATCTTCATTTTGTGTGTTTTGAGGTAATATTAGATTGTATTTTCACGGTAAAGGTCTAGTCATGTCTGAAACTAAGTGAAACTAACTACATTGCCCCTTGGAAGAATAAGGCTACTAGTCTATTTAGCATAGCAGGCATGCTACCCCCATGAGTCACCAATTTGTGACAAATTTTGACCCCAAAGGTCAAAATATCAATCCATATAGGTGAAAAATTGAGTTTATTATTTTTATAACCTTGTTCATAGAATTTACATGCTTAATAACCTTCAAAAAGTCTTCATAAAGACTTATTAACACTGTTTAAGGTTTATTTGGAGAAATAAAGGTAAGGTCTTATTATGGTCTTGTAATGGTCTAGCCATGTCATGGTGTGATGAAACTTGGTCAAGTAATGTAATAGGTCCTTATGTGTCCTTAAAGGTAATTTTATGCCTTAATTAACTTATAAAATCATTTCATGATGTTTTGGAAAGGTTAAGTTTCTTTTGTGGACTTTAAAGTAGTGTTTTATGAAGAAAAAATAGGTTTTTTACTAACTCTAATGTATCATAAGGCACACCAAGGTGATTCATCCATGAATGACAGTTTTTTAAGATTGAAAAAGAGTTTCCAATCTATATATGGTAGTTACAAGTCAAGAATAAGTTAGAATCTTGAGTTTCGATGCTAAAGAAGGGAGCTAAGGTACTCGTATAGACTTTTTGACATCATCTATAAGTAAAAACATGTTTTATAACATCCCTCCATATTCAATGGGTCATTTTAAATAATGGGATCAATTTTTAGGTCTTAAAATTGAAAATAACTCTCTCTTTACAAGCTCATGAAGGCAATTCTTATGTGAATGGTACATGTCATACAGGCAGAGTTTTAGGTTAAGATTTTGACTAGAGTTGGGGAGCCTTATGAGATTATAATTATTGGTAATGGAAATTTTATTAAACTCATTTTATATATGAACAATTGCTAAGGAGTTAAGGTACTTTTATGAGGCTCAAATCCCCATAGGCTAAGTTTTGTATAATTCCCATACAAGTGTGAACTCATTGGCTACATGAAATAAATTGTAGTGAACCTTAGACATCTAAAGAATCATCTTACACCTTCATCCACTAGGTTTACACATGTGGGAAACTAAATTAAAAGGAAAGTTATTCTCTTACATAGTCTACAGAGTGATGTCATAGTTTCTATTTATTCCAGGGTTTTTAATGTCTAAGGTGATGAATGAAGGTTTCATATCATGTTTTCATTATTTTCATGCTATAAAATACCACCAATATATATTATAACCCAAAAACTATTCTCTCTAATCAATTCATAATCGTTTCTCATTTGATGATTGTTGGTACAAGCTATCTACAATAATTGAGTAACAAAGTCTTATTTTGCATTGTCCAAGGGTGTATAAGAGTCTTGAAATAATTAGGAATCCAATGGTAGTATAATAAAACACCATTGAAAATTCTAGGTCTATGGAGGTGAGAGTGAAAATCCAAATCTGTACTCTCAAATAAATATTATGAAGTGTTTCAGTCACCCATATGTCTTTAGACCTATAAATGAACAGTTATGAGTCTAAGTTAATTTTTAATGTATTTTGACAATGGAATGTATGATAAAGACTCAGATACACTCATTTTAAATTGACTAACCCCTCACTACCACCATTAAAAGATACAATCATGATGAAGAGACCTAACCTCTATGCATAGGCTTCCATAGAAAGCCTTGAGTTGACTGATACATAGGCTTGTATGGACCATGATTAAAATTTTGAGATGATATAATGGTTGATCAAGAATTATATATGATTATTGAAAGGAAGTGGCATGAAATTTACAATGATTTGATGATAATATCTAAGCATAAGGACTCAAGAGCTTATTTGTAGGCTATGCAAGCAAAAGGTAGACCTACAGGTCCTAGACCAGAAAGTCTTTTTTTGGACTAAAATATATTTATATTAAAAAAATAATAAGGAAAAATAAGGAAACATGAATTAGTGAATGAGATAATAGTCACAAATCAATAGACACCAGTGATTTAAGAGTCATGTGAAAGTCATAATGACTTAATATGCAACCCTAATGCCTATACACATGTCTAGGTTTGAAGGTAAGAAAACATGGGTTTTAAAAAGCAATAAATTTTTTAATGAGACTTGTAAAAAAGAGAGAAATAAATATAAATTAGGTTTAGTTACTATTAATGTGTCATGGTAGAGCTAGAAAAAAACAAGCTTAAGAGCACGTGATCAGACTCTTTCTTAATGATCACCTACAACAACCTTTTGAGAAAGCAGTCTAGAACAAGTGTATGCATGGATGAGATATAGGGTTTGGTAAAATTTAAAAAGTTATGAAACCTTAGTAAGGTGATTATCATATCCAATTACTTATAACAAAGTTACAAACTCCTAAGGTATAGTCAAGAGACACTTCATCTAGTATGGACACCTATAGGTAGACTAGGGTTTAGTTAGTCTTGAAATTCAAGAAGAGGGTGATTGTTGAATATTGATGTTGAAGCATGTTAGTTAAATGGATTCATGAGGATAAAATTAAAATTAAAACATGATCATAGAGGCTGAATAAATAAGGGTTACTTTAACCCTATATGCCCTCAACCATATAAGGTAATAAGCTTGCATGCCTAGTCAAGATTGAAACACTTGCTTGGTTTGAAGATATAAGTAATAATATAATAAAATTACATTAGGATGAACTAATAAATATATATATTAAAATTTTTATAACCTCCTCAATTAGTGTAAAGGGATGACAAAGTTAGAAGTTCTATTTAGGCCTGTTGAATTTAAAACAGTGTATACAACCATATGTGTAGAATTTGAGTTATGGAATATTTTTTTTATGAGGAATTGAGACCATAAGGAATATAAGGAGGTTTTATTAGTCTCTAAAAATCATTACATTAAGTTTATAAACTTTGGACAGTGGATAAAATGAAGGGAACACAGTCAACTAGTGTCACTAACATTGACTTGCTCAATAACCCTAGCATGAATTGATGAAGGATATTATTTCACATAAATTTTGATTATTTATAAGAAGAAAGATGTAAAAATTTGAGATAAGGGTAGGTTTAGTATAACTTGGATGTGTTTTTGCACTCCATGATCTAGATGATTGTAGATATTCCTCTTTGGCTTGGAAGGAATGACCTGGAAATAAGAAAACACTAAAGGGAAATGGTTGATTAGTTAGATAGGTGGGTGGATTGAATAGAAAGATAGATCCAAAAAGTACATATCTTCCTTGGATGCTTTCAATCCACACTTTTAAATAGTCAAGTTCTAAAAGTGAAAGATAAATTACTTGCATAAATAACAAAAGATACTGAAATGAAATATAAGTTCTCAAAAATAAATGGATCTGACTAATTATAGAAATAAATGATTAGATATTAATGATAAATAAATCCAATGTAGTTCAAAAAATAAGGTGATTTTCTGTGATCAGTCAAAAAGTCAAAAAGTGGGATTTGGTTAGGCTCTAATATGTGGAATTAACTTACTATGGAAATTGGCACATAGTGACAATCAGTAGCTGGGTATGATTATCGATGGTTAAGTGACCATTGATAGTTAGATGATCATATATGGTTAG
This sequence comes from Torreya grandis, assembly GCA_037957365.1. NCBI lineage: Eukaryota > Viridiplantae > Streptophyta > Pinopsida > Cupressales > Taxaceae > Torreya > Torreya grandis. The sequence goes on from JARHVA010000399.1 coordinate 5,356,696, forward strand.
GGAAAAATAATAGGTGGTTAATTGACCATCGATGGTTACTGTCAAATTTAGATTTGGGTAAAAGAAATTTTGGTTGGGAAGTTTGGAGAGTAATTCTAGAGAAGAGAAATAACATAACTAATTACTGAAAACATATACTTATCTTTGATATTAGTCTAAAGAATATTAAGGTGAGTGGATGAAAACTTGTCTTAGAACCTAGAATAATTATAGAAAAGTGATGATAACTTGGCTATTGATTGATGAGCAATGGCACATTTTATCTCTATTATGATTTCTTGGTTCGTTGGTAGCTTTTCTTTGATTCTTTGAGAGTGAAGATAACTTTTGCACAATAAGATATGATGCAAAAGAGTTTTATGACTTCCCCTCCACTTTTCTCCCATTTCACCTCTTTATATAGAAAAGGGGAATGGTGAAACAAGAGGTTCAAAAATAGGCTCAACAAGCTATCTAATTCTAGTTTTAACATGCATTGATTATGCATATAGATCAAATAGCTAAAAATAAAAAATCAAGATGTCATTGAGTGAAAATTAACCCTTAAAGTGGTTAAAGGTCAACCATCGATGGTTGAGTCTAACTATCAGTCATTAGGTAACTATTAGCAGCTAGGTAACCATTGGTGGTTAGGTGATCATCAAAGGTTGGGGTCAAACCATTAATGGTTGAGAGGTCAAAGGCAAAATGCTTAGGGTTAGTGATTTTGATTAGGTTTGTTAGTTAAAAAGATGTGAAATGGTCCCAAGGGGGTCTAGGGGTGATCCAAGGGTTAGTGTGACATCTAGAACCATAGTGTATAGTTTTTTAGTGTCTACATTTTCCCCTTTTTTATTATGCAATTTATATCTATAGGTTAAAAAATAAAAAAATAGATGGTGGGTCAAAGGTTTGGCTACCATGAGTATGGGAAGAGGTGTTCCCCCTCAAATTAAGAATTGATTAGGTAAAATAGAGTCGATTATAGGTTTAATAAGTGGTTAAGTGGGTGATAACATTGGTTAGATTGGGCAGTAAGGCATAAATACATGCATACAATGTGACTATGTGTGATAGCATAAATTGTGCATAGACTAGATAGCCATAGTTGAGGTAGTTGGGTAAAAAAATAAGGTCAATACTAGAAGGACAAGTTAAAAATAGGCCAAGTGACCACATTTAGGCTTGGTAGTTATGGTTGTACTTGTAAATATAAGTCTTGTAGGTGAGGTTAAAATATCCATAGGTATCCAAGGTAGGAAGTGATCCTGAGAATATGTAATTGGTTGGTGCACAAAAGGTAGCACAAGTTCAAGTTGTTCAAGATGGTAATGTAATTGTAGTAGTCAAAATGACCAAGGCAAGGTCAACATAAAATGTGCAAAAGTTGGGATGAAATGACCAATGTCGAGGTGACATGGTTGGTTGTGTACTTCAATGGTTGGTAGTGGGAGTGTTGATGTGATAAGAAAGTGGTGGAAAATGGTCAGTAAGATTGAAAAGTGCAATATGTGTCAACTTTTAGATGTAGGGCAATGGTAAAAGTCTATCAAGGTTTTTAGTTTCTCATTTGAAGATTGGTGACCCACGATGCTTATATTTTGAATTGAATGAAAAAGAATGGTGATGGTTTAAGGTTATAAGTTGAGTGACTATGTGGAGTGAGTGAGTGAGGTGAGGGTTTTGTTTGTGTTATTGATTTAGAGTTGAATAAGGTGAGGTGGAGGCTTGATTGACAAGGATGTAGAGAGGTTGAGGTAGAGCATGGGACCAAACTATAGTTGTTTTATGGGCACCTCCATGATGGTAGTCATATAATGAGGTAGGTTTTGCAAATAAATTCATTTATTTATTGATTTGGATGTTGTTGTTATTGATTGGTGGGTATGGGTTTGGGTTGAATGGTTTGAAATTTGAGGATTTTAAGAATTAGGTGGTGGGTAGGTAGAATGGTATGGGTATAGTTTTAATTTTTTTAGGTTTTGGTGTTGTGTGTAGATAGTTTTACCAAGCCCTAAGGATTGAGGATCACTAGCAGTCACTACACAATGACCATTAGTGGTCTCTATCTATTGATGATGGTTGATATGCAACCACCAAATAGTCATAGTGTAGACCATCGGTGGTTGGCCATCTGACCATTAGTGGTCAATGGGTGATCGATGATGGTTCTAAAAAGAACCACTACCAATTGACCTTCTACTATCAGTGGTTAGCAGAAGGTTTAAAAATGGGGTAAATTTTATGGTAAAAGGTTTAATTTGAGGGTTTTTAGGTTAAAGGTAATGGTTAAGGGTTATAAATGTAGTGATGGGGTATGGTTTATAAGGAAGAAGGTAAATAGGAGAGGTAAAACATGCTAAGATAGGATGCGGTTGAAGATAAATGGTTATATAAATTAGGGGTATAATAAGATTATGAAGGGTGTGTTTAGGAAATGGTTAAGGGAAATGGTTGGGTAGATGAGTTAGGATAGGTGGAGTTGAAGGTAAGTCTTTCATGTAGTTTAGTTTGTAGAAGAGGTGAATATGTAAGGTTGGAGATAGAGGTGATAGGTAATAGTTCATAGGTGATGTCTGATGAACTAGGTGAAATAAGGTATATATCAAACCTTATAGGTGAGGGAGTAGATATAGATATAGGATCAGGTGCCCTAGATCCTAAATGAGGTATGCCAAGGGATGACTAATGTGGATTGGTATCATATGACTAAGGTGGGACTTAACAATATGAGATACTACCATCACATGCCACATGATGTATTTATGTTAGTGACACTCATTGAGAGATGGTATCCTTTCACTAATACATTATTGTTTTTGATAGGAGAGATCTACATTTTACCTAAGGGCATCCATTAGATATTGCATCTACTAATACAAGGTGAGCTGATATACCACATCAGTAGTGATGAGAGAGATGAGTAGATGGATCACCCATATAGAGAGGACCTTATGTTGGTGAGGTGGTATCTAGGAGGATTCCATTATACATCTTTGTGTCAATTGGATAGGGATATTAGATGGATATTCATGATGATGATAATAGCTATTACATGTTACGCACTACTAGATTTGACCTGTGGGAGATTTTCATACTTGTTGCTAAGGGTTCTTATGGAGAAGTGGTTAGATCATAAAATATTTATGTGGGCACTTGTATTATTAGTTTATATATATCATGAGTTATAGGGATACCATGACCATAGGATATATGGGATCAACATTAGTTTTGTGCTATATTGTTGGGCCTACAAGCACATTAGGGTATTGAAACCCGAAGGACTACCATAACATAGTTTTATTCATATGGATTTCAAGGTTGGTTGCATGAGGTGGAGAGGTGATTACACTCTCAGAAGATTTGGAGGAGGATCATGAGACCTATATTGGTACCAAGATATTCTAGAGGATTTTTTTAAGGGTGAGATTATTTGGCACCCATATATTAGATTTCTAGCATGGGCGAGTAGTGCCAGACACACACTATCATTATAGAGCTACCAATGGATTTTTGGGAGGTGAGACCACGAGGTTGAGATTATCCCATTTAATATGGGGAGGAGACAATTTGGGATTGTCTAAGATATTCTATGTGAGTTCTCGAAATATAGGATGGAGGATGGCAAAGTTCTCATCACCTACACCAAAGCTAGAGGACATATTCATTGATCATGAAGAGCTACTAGTGAGGGCTGATATTGATGATATAGTTGTTACAAATGAGTACCTTACATGGTTTCAAGAAAATTATGATGCAACTATTTTTAGAGGTGATGATGGCCAATAAGATATGGATGTGGATGTAGAGGTGGGGGGGTGGCGATCAAAAGGATGAGGATGTTCTAGCTAGACAAGCACTAATTACTAAGAGGGGTGAGGCATAGGCAACACTAGCTATAACATAGACATTCTTAGTGTCCATGACCTAGGAAAGGGATGAAGTATAAGGATAAGTGGCCACTCTTACTAGGGAGAGGGATCAAGCTAAAGTAAAACTATCCATTGTTACATAGGAGAGGGATTATCTCAAGTAAGTAGGAGGGTGAGTACGAACACTTTCAAGATCACCAAGGACTATCTCCATGGTGAGATATGTAGTGATAGTGGAGGAGGTATTAGGAGGCCTTAGTTTTCAAAAGTATTCTTGATGAGCCTAGATGGGGTGAGTATAGATCAGGGATCATTGAAGGTATCAACAGTATGACACCAGGTCAGTGGGTTGCATCTATAGGTGGGTAGGCAATATTAGGAGGTGGGTAGGATCCATGAGGTAGTGGTACTCCAAGGTCTTAGATTGTTATGATATATTTTACTTTTAATGTACTATATGATTTTGATATCAGCATGTGAACTGATGTATATATCCATTGAGAGACATGTACAATATTATATATGATCATTATTTTAATTATGAGCTCATGATAGATAGATTTGATCATGGTGTATGGTTTGTGTTGATTGTTATGGATGTGATGTTGTTTATGTGATGTTATGATGATTGTGATGTTATGGTTCAAGTGTACTCACCTAACTAGGCATGCGATTATGTGGCTATTTAATTTATGCTCATGATGATGTTGTTTATGATATGATGATTATGATGTGGTTATCATTTATTGGTGACTATGTTTATGATGCATGCTCATGATGATGTTGATATTTGATGGATGTTGTTTATGGTATGGTGATGATAATGATGTGGATATGGTTTATTGGTGACTATGTTTATGATATATTCTCATGATGATGTTGATATTTGATTGATGTTGTTTATTATGGTGATGATCAACATGTTATGTTTTGTTGGACATGGATATGATGTTTATGATTATTATCATGGTTATGGATGTCTATGTTCATGTTGTGGTTATGGTTATTATGTTATGATTTTGATATGATGATGCTCATGATGATCATGGTCATGCTCTAAATTAATGATTCTATGCTTACTTATCTAGATTAGACATATGGTGGATAACATATGTGAATGACTAATTCTTTCTTATGTATGATTAAATTGTGTTAGATATGATAGATGGTTAATTGATGTGATTGATGACTATATGATGTTTGATATATGAGATGGTTAATAAATTAAAATTTTCTTATGATTAAAAACACTTAAACAAATATGGTAAGAAGGTCATCGCTAAATAAAACACATGGTTGGCAGTTGAATATTTTGAATGAATTGCATTTGTTTAGATGAAGGGGAAGTAATATTAAAACACAAAGAGGAAGTTAGATAACAAAACTAAATGTGAGAAAAGATAAGATGATAAAAAGACAAATGCCTTAATGAATGTAATAATAAGTCTATATGATATAAATAAGAATAAAAAACAATGCTTCTTCATTGGCAAGGATCGAGACAAACTTAAGTTAGATCAGCTTATGAACATAAGCCCTTTGAATATGTCACATTAACATTCATTAGTTGGTTAAAAAGTATCTTAACCACCCAGTGTCAAGTAAGATAAAAAATTCCTTTCTTATAAAGGGTATAAAGGGGGGGGTGGATGATGATGGAACCTTATTATGAGACTAGCTTGCCTCTTTTGCAAGTTACCAAAGAGACAGTATAAACAAGTCTATGACATATAAGGTCTAGATTGATTGATGCAAGAAGTCTACTTATAAAAGTTGAGAGTGGTTTCCATAATTATTAGTGATTTTTATATTTTGATAATGGGTCATTTGATTGGGAAATGATGATGTGAGAAGCTTCCCATGAATTGTTATGCTTTGATAAATGCTTTACTCATCCATCCTTCAAGGGAATGGTTTGAGTTTATGAGATTTTTTTGAAGTATTTTGATAGCTATATTTAAAGGGAGAAATCTACCTTATATGGATAAATTTTTATTGGTTTTGGCACTATCCTTCAAGGGAGTAGTCTGCAAATGCTTGGAATGACCCATAGAATACATAATTTTTTTCTTATTTAGTGATTTGCTAAATTTGTTTTTTTATTTATGCTATTGACATGGATTTGCTTATATAGGCTTTAAAGGTTCACCTTTATGAAGGTGGAACTAGAGCATAAAAAGGTTGATGATGGGTAAAATAGGTTTAAGTGATAATGACCATGAGAATCCATCCTATAAAGGGATGGAAATACTATGAGAACCATGCCATTGGTAGATCCATGGTACCCATGTTCAAGATTAGGCAATGGTTGTAATGGATAATCACATGATTAATGTTTGATTAGTTGTCCTTAAAATAAGGGGATGCATGTGAGTGAAAATAAGGGGTGAGCTTAAGTTAGACAAAAGGTGAGTTCAATCATATTTAAAAAAATAGAGGACATAGATGTGAAGAATTGAAGGGATCAGGTTCTGATTTCCCTTTAATAGAGGACAACTGATAAGCTCCCTATCCATACTTGTGCATTATGATATAAGGTCCAAGCTAATTGAAAGCAAACATGCATTGATTTATTTTTACCATATTGGTTACATGTTGATTTTCCTTTAAGACAAGATCTTTGACATTAAATTCTCATAGTTTGAGGTGTTTTTTATAAGCGTGATTGATTCACTCTTGATAGATACAAAGATGGGTAAGTCTAACTAAAGTACATTTGTCAAGAAACTCAAGCTGGGATAAACATTATTTATGATAATAACCCTTAGAAATGAGATCTTGTAGGGATATGTGAAGAGAGGGAATTTGGACTTCAAGATGCAAGACAACATCTACTCCAAATGTAAGAGAGGAAGGGGTAGAACCTGTAGGGGTTTGAATATTAGTACAATAAACCAATAAGGCAAAGGGGATATGTAGATGCCAATCTCAACTAGATTAATTAACCATTTTAGTTAACATGTTGTTAAGACCTTTTTTAGAAGCTTAAACCTATATATTTGCTTATGGATGATAAGGCAAAGATAAACTTAACTTGATACCAAATGTGTCACAAAGACCTTGAACTTGTTTTCTTCTTATAAGATTTACCATTATCGATGATAATTCTGTACAAAACACCAAAATAATAGATAATGTGATGGTTGATAAAATCAATAATATTTTTGGCTTTGGTTGAGATGAAAGGAATAGCCTCTACCCATTTGGTGAAATATTCTATTGTAGTGATGATATAATGATGTCACTATGAAGAATGGGGGTTAGTTTAACCAATAAGATCTAGACCCCATTATGAGAAGGGCCAGAGATCATTAGATACTTAGAGACTATGGCTAGGTGTGTGATGTAGATTGGCATGTTGTTGACATTTAACACACTTTTTCACATAATCATATTAATCTTGGTTAATAGTGGGCCAATAATAACCAAGGCAAAAGATGCATTTAACAATAACTAGACCACTAAATTATCCTCCACAAATCCCAACATGCATTTCCCTAATAGAATGAGAAGCTTCATGAATATGTAGGCAATGGAAGAGAAGGACATCAAAGCTAAACTTATAGAGGATTCCTCCTAGTATGGTATAATGAGAGGTACTTTGAATAAATGGTCTTAGAGCATTCCTAGAAACATTAGAAGGGATAATGGAAAAGCTGATATAGTTAAAGGTCTATTGATACCAAAGGTCAGGTTGGGTCTCCACATTGAAGATGGTAAGAGAGTATGATTTGATATAATAAGGATTGTTAAAATGATAGATAGCTTAGATCTAGAGGGTCTAGATGGAATCTAGGAAGTGAGAGAAGCCATTGTATTAGAAAACTTGTTCGTAGATCATAGAATGGTTTGGATAAGGTAATGTTCCAATGATGCTAAGAGTACATCAACTAGTTTTTTGTATTATTGGAAAACATCATTATTACATTGATAAGAGCCATTGATTTGATTGACCACAAGTTGAGAGTCACCAAATATGTTGATTGTTTTAACTCCTAAGGCTAAAGCGGTTTGGAGACCTATCACTAAGGCTTCATACTCAGCCATATTATTGGTACATTCAAAATCTAGCTTGAAAGATAAAGAAAGATGTTCATTATAAAGGTGGATAATGATGATGCCATATCCCCCACCATATTGACACTTTTATTCATTAAATAACATGGTCACTTGATAGGTAAAGTCTAATCGATAAAAGGTCATGATGGACTCATCAAGAAACTCAAGAAGAGAAGGTGGATTGTCTACTAAAGGTAATAAAACTAATTAGTTTGCAATGAATTATAATTTAATTGACATATGATAAAGTAATTAAAGGTCAAATTAAACTAAGATCATGAGCCACTTATACATACACTATTTTGGTATGGAGTGCATATACTTGAGTGGGTTGGTGTAAGTGATGACAAAGGTCTTGTGGTTAAGGAGGTAGTGATGAATTTTTCTAGCCATGAAGACCAAAGTGAGTCAAAGTTTTTTGGTATAGGTATACCGAGTCTCAAACTCTATAAGCATGAGGATTATGTAGTAGATAGATTACTCTTTATGATACTCATATTGAAGAGCCAACATTGCCCCTAAGGAGTGGTCGATGGTAGATATATAAAGGTAAAAAGGTTGGTCTTCCTTGGAAAGAATGAGGATAGGTGGGGATAAAAGGTACTCTTTAAGTGAATCAAAGGCTTTTTGATAGTTTGTGTTCCACTTAAAATATGCATCCTTCTTTAGAATGTGGTGGAAATATTAGCATCAATTCAAGAACTGAGAGATAAAGTGACGAATGGATTGCAACTTCCCCTATAAACTATGGAGTTATTTGAGATGGTCAGGAGGAAGCATGTCAAGGATTACTTTGATTTTTTTGGGTTTGACTTAGAATCATTGAAGGGAGATGATAAAGCCAAGGAGCTTTCCTGACAAGACCCTAAATATTCATTTATTAGGAATAAGGTGGACGTGGTAATGGATGAGGTGTTAAAAGATAATATTAATAATGGCCAAATGATCTTTATGACATTTGGATTTCCCAAGATGGTCATTGACATAGTCTTCTATGATTTTTTGAATAAGGTCATGGAAGATGTAGGTCATAACATGTTGTTAGGTTGCACTAGAATTATTTAGACCAAAAGGTATGACCTTATAACATAAAGTTCCACATGGGGTAATAAAGGTAGTTTTGTGTTAATATTTAGGGGTAATTAAGATTTGATTATAACTTGAGAACCTGTCCATAAGAGATAACATCTCATGGCTAACTATAAGATCAATAAGTTGGTCAATGCTTGGCAAAGGAATGTCATCCTTTTGGAAAGCAAGGTTAAGTCATGAAAGTCTACACAAATGGGAAGTCCCCTATGGCTTTAGTGATAGGAATGATGTTTGGGACTCATTGGGGATAATCAATGGGTTGAATGAAATTTATATATAGGAAGCATTGAAGTTCTTATTTGATAAGAAGGGCTATGGGAGGGTGCATCTGATGAAGTTTTTGCCTAACTAGCTTGGCATCATGGTTGGTGACTATATTGTGGGTAGCTATGGAAGGGTTGATTCCTATAATGTCATTGAAAGACCAAGCAAATGATATTATGTTACAATCTCATAGGAAGGATGAGAAATCTTGAAGCTCCTTGGAATTTAGTGATTGGCTGATTTTGAAAATACGTAGGTTTTTTAGAGTACCCAAGTTGATATCCATGGTAGATTTATTCAACATGGTTGAAGTCTTAGGAGGAAGGGACTTGTGGATAGAATAATCTCTCTACTTAGATAGGAAAGAATGGAATCATCATCTTGACACAAAATTATATTAATGATAAGGGAGTCATCTCCTACCATATCAAGATGAGTTAGAGGAATAGTCATAATTGTCCCATCTTTTTGATAAGTCAGGGGTCCAAGGCTAATCATGTTGATGAAAAAAAAAGTTAGGAGGGATGATGTTGAAATCTTTAGATATTGATGGTGAGGTAGATGGTGAGGATGGGATTTCCTTCTTAATGATGGTAATGGGATATGGGTTGGTTTTATTTTAGGTGTCATGAATGAAGGCCATGATTTTTGTGAGTTTGTTGGGTCTTAATTGGAATAAAATCTTGTGGCCCATGTTCAGACTGACCTAGACCAAATCCCTTCTAAGTACATATATAGAGATATGTCTTGACAAACATTAGTTTATCTAGATAGGAGAAATTAGAAGTTAATGGTCGAGGTGAAAAAGAGGTGGCAGAAGCATCAAGGGGTTTATCAAATCCTCTATAGATGAAATTGGTTTAATAAGTTGAGGGTCAAAAAGAGATAATGAATCTAATATTAGGGTCAGAAAAACATCTAGTGTTAGAAGGTGATATTCCCCAAATGAAAGGCATTATAAGGTTGATTCCGAAGAGTCCATTATGGGGATTTAGGTGGAAGGGATAAATGAACTAGTGGATGCTTCATTGGTAAAAGAAGATGGGGCTTCATCTTTTGTTGATGAAGGATTTTTGAATGGATTAAGGATAACATCATTAAGTTGGTATGTCATGTTGCATGATGTAAAAGGTCTTGAGTCAGTTTGTATGGTAACAACTTGACCTTTATGTTCAAATTTGATGCATCAATATAGGGTGGATGACACACAACCCATTGAATGAATTTAAGGGCATCCCAATAGAATATTGTACTAGAACTCAACAGTTCCTAAAGTTGTGGCCATGGTGTCATTGAATGAGTGGAGCACCAGTAAGGTTTTTGACATAATGTTCTCTGGTAATTTAATTTGGTCATATAAATGGGATGAGATAATGTTGATGTTATCTCCCCCATCAATAATAACCCTCTTGATGTGGGTTTGGTTGATGTATGAAGTAATGAAGAGGGGAGGATTTGAATCATCCAGATAGATGGAGGGTATTTCTAAATCCTTGAAGGTAACAATGAAAAACTAAATAACTCTAATGAAGGTTGCTAGAGGTTGTGGGTCTTCTAGTTAAAACTCTATGGATTTTAATGCTTATATCACCACTTGATTGTGATGGGGAAATGTATTGATCATTTCATATAAATTCATCTTTACCAGTGTTTGGGAAGTTATTTGAGGACTACTTGTTGGATTGATTCAGAAGGGTTGGATTGAGAGGGACCCAAGATGGATATCTTGGGTTTGGGAGGTGTGGAGTTTTGGGGTTGGTTGAGTGGTTGGGTGGTAGAATAAGGGTATGTCCATGGGATGGACATCTTTGGCTTTTCCTTATCTTTTTGTTGGGCTTGTGATCATATGACCACATGGATGGTATGGATTTTGGGAGGAGTTGGGTTAGAGGATTACTTTGGTTCTTCCTCACTCTTGGATGAGAGTGGAATAGTAGGTAGGTTTGGGGTGGTGTTCTATGATTCCTCTAAATATAGGTCATCATTGGCATATAGTTGATGGACTAAGACTTGGAGATCCTTACAGTTCTCCATATCATTCCAAAATGTTCTATGGTATAATCATATTAATTTGTTATTATACCATGATGGTTTAGGACTATGTGGGTAAAATGGTTTGATAAGTGGTAAGGTTAAGCAAGATGTTTGCAATAGCCTTTGTAGCATGGTTGAGTAAGACTCAGGTAAAGGTGGAAAGGATGTTAGAGTTTTGGTTTTGATGATTGGAGTGGAAGCCTTCTTAAGAGTAGGCTTAGTAGTGGGAGATCTAGGTGGTGGAGTATTCTTAGTAGTTGGTGCTTTAGAGGCCAAAATTTTAGAAGCAGTAGGTTTGGTAGTGAAGGATTTATAGGTTGAGGTTGTGAAGAGAATAGGTAGGGGCATAGCTAGAAGAAGAAGTTGGGTTTGGGTTGTCTTTGGGAGATGTGTTTTATTAACTAAAGGATGTGGTCCCAAAATGGAAGGAAAGGTAGAAATAGGTGGTAAGGCTCTAGATTTTAGGATCCTAGGTGGTTCCTCCTTCTTGGTCAGCTTGAATTTTGTTGGGTTAGGTGATGCTAAATCCACTTTTAGCAGAGGGTAAGGTTATGAGTAGGGAGCCTGCCAAGGAATTTGATGGGTTTGGTTTTGATATGGGAAGCTACTTGGGATATTTTAGGTGGAGTTAGTTTGGTTGGTTCAACTATGGCTTGAGTGGTAGAGGTTTTTAAAGGTTTGGTTGGAGTGATGGTGGGTTTAATAGTGGAAGTGGAAGGTTGGGTTGATAATGACATGGTTGGGAGATCTTACTTAGTTAGGCAAGGAAGCCCAAGATGATGCTAAAATGTGGCACGATCCACGTTGGGTTGGTTAAAGTACTCCAAGTTTTGAACTATTCTAGAAAAGCGCTTATAGATAGATTTGATCCCTTTGATATTGGTCTCAAAGGATAAACCCATAGGTGGAGAGAGAGGAGTGGTTACCTTATCCTTTTCCTCAATAAAAGGGTCCAAGGTTTTGGAAGATGAGTCGCCTATAGGATATTAGGTAGAGTGATTTCTTCCTTAGGAATGCTTTTCAAAGGAAGAGTGGATTGCTATATGATGAAAGAGAAGGATATGGTGGTAATCATTGCATATTTTAGTATGTCTTCTAGAAAAGAGGTGGGTAACCCCACTACCTTGATAAGTTGAGAAAGGGGAGTGGTTATTTCCTTAGTCTCATTTTCCAAATGAATGGAAAGTGAATCCACTACCTAAATAAGTGGATGGGAAGGAAAGGTGGTTTGGGAAATGGTTTCCTCAATAATGAGTTTATTAAGAACTATGTTAATGGTATGGACTTCATGGTTGTGAGAGGATTTTTCTTTATTATTTTCATAGTTTTTAGAAGGGGCATGGTTGGGGAATGAATGTCTAAAGATGTCAAGTGATTGATTTAGGGGTACATTGGGGTTATCCAACATGAGTTCCCCCTTGTCAATTAGACTTTGGACAATGTTTTTGAAAGTTTTTCACCTACTAACATCATGTCCAATGACATGGTGTAAGGCACACAATTCATTCTCCTTATATCAACTAGGTATAGGATGATAGGAATCAAATTGTTGTGGTGGTTTTATCAGAGGGAGTTGTATGATATTTGATTTCAAAAAATTCTATAAGATCAAAGAATATGACTCCCCTAGTGTAGTAGATTGATTTTAGTTGTTGAGGTTTGGGTTCTTAGTGTTTTAATTAAAGGAATTAGAAGATTTGGGTTGGTTAACGATTGATGGAGGAGCAATTTTGAAGACAACCACATTCGTGGTCCCCTTGTTTTTGGTGTTAGTGTTGGTTTGATTATTAAGTTTGGAGGAGGATTTCTCATTTGATTTTAAGGTGAAGTTCTTATTTATCAATTTTAGCTTCTCCTCATCAATGGATTTATTCTTTAACTTTTGTGACATGGTGAAAGCTTCATGAAAGGTCCTAAAAGTTTGAACCTATAAAGTGGAGTAAATGTGTTTGGCACAAGCTTGAGCAAAGAGTTCAATTAGCTTAGGTTGGGGTAAAGAGAAAGAGAGTTGATTTATCAAGCTTCTCTAACAAGTTACAAAGTTAGCAATGGAATCTTCATCATACTATTAGATGGAGTAAAGATCGGTGATGGAAAATTTCTTAGAGATGTTTATGGAAAAGTGATCTAAGAAAGTGTGAGCTAGTTGGGCAAAGGAAAAGAGGGAGTGTTTTGTAATAACACTGTACTAATCTAGTGTTGGGCCTGATAGAGACATGGGAAAGTTATGAAGGAGGATACCATCATCATAGGCAGTTAAATAACAAGAATGCCTAAATGCTCTTAGATGTTGTTGAGGGTCTTCCTTGCTCTAACATTTTGAAAATTTTAGGAGTTCTCATTGAGGAGGATAAGGTTAGATGGGTATGAATGGATGAATTGGTTCATTGGAGATTTGGTCATATGATAAGAGGTTATGGGCACTAGAAATAGATGAATTCAAAGTAGTCATTTTGTCCATCAACATATTTATTAGATTGGTCTATGGCTATACAACTATAAAGTTATAAGGTGGTTTTTTCTAAGGTTGGGTATGTACAACATACAAATATCTTGTGGGAGATTAAGAAGCTGACACATATTAGTATGTAGACATGGGTGGTTGGGATGATGCCACATATGAATACGTGGAGATAGGTGGTTGGATAGAAGGTAGAGGTATATACCCTTGTGGGTTAGGGGTGTAGCTCAGGTTTGGTATAATGGGCACCTATTGGGGGACCAACGTAGGTTAGGTTTGGGGTATGGCTGGGTTGGTAGGTAGAGGATATGTGGTAACTCTAGTACTAATGGGTGGAAGGGCAAAAGGTATGGGAACCACCAAGATCTAGAATGGAGTGGAGGTAGGTGGGTTGGAAATAATGAGAAGGGTAGTAACCCTAGTAGAGGATATTCCCATGGTAAGTAGAGTATGGATGGACAAAGGTTGGGTTGTTCCTATGTTATAAGAGTTATGTATTGGGGTGGAAGGTGTTTGGGTGTTGAATGGTTAGACAGGTTAGTTTTGGCTATTGGTATTGGATGGTTTGTTGGTAGAAAATAATGCTTGGGTGATCAAGGGTTGTGTGGAGGTAGTAGAGGTGCTACCCATAAGGTGGGATGACATACCATAGGGAGGTTCAGTAGGTGGAACTAAAGTAGGGGTATGGTGGGATATGGTGTTAAGGTAATGTTGGAGGGCTATGGGGTTGTTTATAGAAAGGTGGCAAAATCCATATCACCTCAGGAAACCATTCGAGGGATATTAGGAATTTTTGAAGGATGGGGAGAACTCTCAACATCTGAGACATACTCCATGGATGAGGGAAAAGAGGAATATGGATGATTAGGAGTGGGTCCTATCTTGCTTGGTTTCTTAGTTATTTTATATTTAAAACCATGTAGATAAGGGAGAGAGGAAGATACAAGTAATCTCACAAATCAAAAGAGAAGAAATCAAAATAAAAAGATCTCAAGGAAAGCAATGCATACAATAATTCATATTAAAATCCTATGATACTTTATCATCTCTCTTTTAGGCTTATGCCTCAATTTTAAAGTAGTTATGAAGACCAACTTGGAATTATAGAGTGGGTACTAGAAGAAGATATCCAAGAATGGTTTCAAGTAGTTAAAAGCTCTCAAGATATTTACTAGAACTTGGTACATGGATTGATATTGTGGTTTACCCCGTCAATTCACACACTACAACAATAAGGGTGTTGGGTGCTTAGCCAAGATATATTGAGTTGATAGAGACTATACTCAACAAGCATACTGAGTTAGTTCTCCCCTTGGTAGTGAAATTTAAGTAGGATAGCTGAGGAAAGGTGATTTCTAGGTGATGAAATCCCAGTTGAGACTTATGTCAATATTTTTATGCTATATTAAGTGTAAGTGGTTTGGTCTTGGGTGTGTGATATGAGTGAAGCTATAATTAATTCACCTGATTAATTAAGATATGTGAGCTGAAATAAGTAACCAAATGATGTCTACAATTAATTGTATGCCAAAAATGATTTTTTTTCTTGTATGAGCAAAAAACAACATGAAGAAGCACCTATATGAAACTATGAACCCAGTAAAAGACTGAAGGGTCCCACTGGGCGTGCCAAAATATTTCACATAAATTTTTCTTTATTTCTAAGAAGGATGTAAAACTTGAAGAAAAGGGTAGGGTTAGTAGAACTTACATTTGGTTTTGCACTCTATGATCCTGATGATTGTAGATACTCTTATTTGGCTTGGGAGGAATGACCTATAGATAAGAAAACACTAAAGGAAAATAGTTGATTAGTTAGCTAGGTGGGTGGTTTTTATAGAAAGCTAGATCTAAGAAGTACATAGCTTCCTTAGAGGCTGTCAATCCACACTTTAAATAATCAAGTTCTAAAAGCAAAAGATAAATTGCTTGCATAAATAATAGAAGATACTAAAATGAAATACAAGAAGTGCTTGAAAAGAAATGTATTTGATTAATTATATAAATAGAATATTAGATAGTAATTCTAAATAAATCCAACATGGTTTTAAAAATAGGGTGATGTTCTATGATCAGTTAAAAAGTTAAAAAGTGGGATTTGGTTAGGGTTTGATAGGTGGAATTAGGTTGATATTGAAATTGGCACACAGTGACCATCGGTGGTTGGGTATGACCATCAGTGGTTAAGTTACCATCGATGGTTAGGTGAACATCATAAATTAGGGAAAAACCATTGGTGGTTGGGTGACCATCAATGGTTACTATTAGATTTGGATTTAGGTAAAAGAAAGTTTGGTTGGGAAGACTAGAGAGAATTTCTAGATACGAGAAATAATAGAACTAATTACTAAAAATAGATACTTAGCTTTTATATTAGTTTGAAGAACATTGAGGTGAGTAGCTAAATTTTTTTTTAGACCCTAGAATAATTTTGGCAAAGTGATGATAACTTGGCAATTGATTAATGAGCAGTGGCACTTTTGATCTCTGTTGTGGTTGCTTGGTTCACTAGAAGCTTTTCTTGGATTCATTAGGAGTGAGAATAACTTCTACAAAAGAATATTTGATGTACAATAATATGATGATTTCCCCTCCACTTTCCTCCCCTTTCACCTTTTTATATAGAAAAGGGGAGTGGTGAAATAAGAGGTTTAACAAGAGGTTCAACAAGCTATCTAATTTTAGCTTTAACACGTATTGATTATGCATATGGATCAAATAGCTAAAAATAAAAAATCAAGTTGTAGTTGAGTGATAGTTAACCCTTGAAGTAGTTAAAGTTAAAGCATCAATGGTCAAGTCTAACTGTCAATGGTTAGGTAACCATTGGTGGTTAGGTAACCATCAATGATTGGGTGATCATCGATTGTTGGGGTCAAACCATTAGTGGTTAAGAGGTAAAAGTTAAAATTCTTAGGGTTAGACATTTTTACTAGGTTTGATGGTTGAAAAGTTGTGAAACGGTCCCAAGGGGGTCCAGGGGTGATCCAAGGGTTAGTGCAACATCTAGAACCATAATGTATGGTTTTATAGTGTCTACATATATAACAGGTTTAGATAAGAAATGTGACAATATAATCATGTGATCAAGTCATGGTGGATATATCAAACATATAGAGGTCATTGGGAACTCAAAATCAAACTCAAAACATGACCTATAGACTTCATCTCTCTCTAGACCTCAAAAACACATAGTTTGCTAGCTTGACGGTCTCCTAAACATGCTCATATATCCCATGAAAGGATTCATGGTGGATAAAGATATTGGGATTAATAAGAAACCCATATACTCTCATGATTCATGGAAATTGGATGTTCATTTAGATCCTATCCTATGTGAATCATCCTTAAGACCTTAAAGCAGTCACAAGCTGCTAATGAGATCTTTAGTGACCAATTGAGATAAATGATCCTCTAAGCACATGAAACAACTTTGTTTCCCCCTATAACTCATATATGTTGTTTAGGACTCTAGGTAGGTTCTCTAGATATCCTTTGTCTGTACTTGTAATTGTACATAATGTAATAAATGAACTATTTTAAAAGGTTTTTAGGTGTTTTATAGGGTTTTGAGCAATTGATAACTTGAAAACTATTGAGATAATTAATTTAGGATGTGTTACATATTTTAAATCCAAAAAATATGCATTAGAAAACTTTTAAGTGATCAAACAAAGATCATTATTCAAGGTAGTCTCAAATAGGCCTAAAATAAGACCAGGTCTCAAGGCCATTTCATAGTTATCACACTTTCATTAGGTCCTAGGACCTAAAATTTGGCATGGAGGTTGGTGATAGCATAGGAAAAGTGAATCAAATTATTTTAGGTAGTTTCACACATGTTATATATATTTGGAGTAGAAAATCAAGCTTCAAGGCAAGGACGCCTAATTGAGGATAAAAAGGCAGAAAAAGGCACTTTCACTTAGAGTTTAGACATGAAATTTGACATGAAGATTTATTGGGACACTAGGTCCTAAAATATGTTCTCATTTTATAGATAACCTCCATGAATTATTCTACACAAGGAGATTTACACATTTCTAGGCTATAAGGAATGAGGCCAAATGAGGCCTTTTGGTGCAAAATGAGTTCTTTTGGGTAGTTTGAGACTTATAAATGAGTTTTTTCAGGTATAATATGATGTTAATAGTATATAAATGGAGATATAATGAATTGGAGAATATGAATTGATGTTTTGAAACTTGTAAGTAAAATTGGCCTAATGAGATAAAGAGAGTTCTAGACACCTATAACAAAAATTAAGTGATGTGTCAAATAGAACATTCCATAGATCAATTGAAAGGTGTCAAGATAAGAAAAAATAAATAACTCAACATGACATGATGGTTAAGAGTGCCATTTTTCCTCTCACAAGACAAGGTAAAGGGCAGTTTTTAAGAGCACGACAAGGTGTCAAGCAAGGTTTGAAACTTCCATGCCACTTGGAGATGAAGATCATATTTAGAAGACTAACACTTGTATTTGAGGGCATGATGGGGTTGTTTCATACCTTCATTTTGTTATAAATTATTTTGGACACTTTTATCTCTATCTCCTACACCCTTCTGTCGTTCTTCTCTCACTTTCTCTAGATATTGAGCCTTTATTGGCTAAGTCTATACCCTCCACCTGGGTATGGTGAAGCCCTTCCCATTTATAGCCCTTGAAGAATGATAATAATCTATTTTACCTTCTCCATGGAGTATTTTAAATATACATCTTGTACTAATTGATCTTGCTAAGTGATAGTCTTGTTTTCTTAGTATGCTTGTCCTTGTTTATCATTCATGTTTAGTTTGGAATCATTTTTGAAGGTCTATTGAAGTGTCAAAGTAAGGTGTAATTATTTAGTGAGTAGTATTTTCAATAGTGTCTTATCATGACCTATTAACTAGTCTTCCTAGCTCAAACACTCTTCACAACCTTCATGAGAAACGTTGATGCCGAGATACACATTTCGATTAGTGTCATGTGTAGTGTAGTCTCTTATTTGAAGTGCATTTTTAGTTGGTGGTAGTGGTCAAATAATATTTAGTACATCACCTCCATTACAGAAGGTTTCTCTCCTTTTCCTAACAAGTGATATATTAGTGTTTGAGTCCAAGTGATTCATTAAGGGGACATATCCCTTTAACCTAGAGATTCACCTCTCTAATAGGGTACTCAAAACCTTGAGGTGTTTCCATGTTACATCAATTTTGGAAAGACTGAACTACCTTACAAAAGGTGTAAATTTGATTCATAACAAGTATGACAAAAATCACATTTATTTATCTACACCCCCTAGTTTAGTAATCAAATTTCTAATTTAAAGGAAATAAATGAATACTTGGGTGTGTATAATACACCTTGAACTTTTGGGAGCCTAACTTGAGTGTTTTGATGGTGACTAGAATATAATCAAGAGCATGTTATAATAAATAATTAGTGTATAGTTTCCTAAATTGAAATAATTTGAGATACTATAATAAAAAGAGAATGGTTACGTTTACACATGTGTGTCAATGTAACCATATTTACTTTTGGAATTTTATTTTAAAGGATGCCTCATTATGAAGTATTGAAGCTAATATAAAGAAATTTTTGAACATCTGTGTGTGTGTGTGTGTGTGTGTGTGTGTGTGTGTGTGTGTGTGTGTGTGTGTGTGTGTGTGTGTGTGCGTGCGCTCAAGTACACATTCCCTCAAACTTGGTGTAAAGGTTAATTGAAACACATTCATTGAGCTTATTTCATCTCAATCTTGTAACCCATTTATGTGTATTATGATGAATGTCAATGATTTAATCAACTCACAATACATATATAGTGAATATGGATGATTTAATCAAATATAAACTATATTTATGGTAAAGTTAAATTATTTAATCAAATATAATCTATAAGTTTGGTAGCATTGAGTTATTTAATTAACTCAACCTTCCAAAGTGAACCACTACTTTAGTAGATTGGATCAATAGAAGTCTATAACATGTCATCATGGGTATGATAATATTACATAACATTTTTTTAAATATTTAAATTGATTTTATTTTTCAATTTGAGGTTCCCTTTGCATGGCATTTTCACCCCATATAGTCTCAATCTAAAATGTGTGTATAGTAGAGGTATTAGTGTATAAAATGTTTCCGCACACACACACATGTAAAAGCATGCACATGCATGCACACCCACACACTCATATATATTTTAATCATATAACTATGAATTTCACTGAATTTTAAATTTTTTCAAGTGTGGAGAACATGTTTATATGAAATGCCTCAATGAATGTGGAGAATCTATGAATTTATGAAATGTGGAAAATAAGATTTTCATAACATTCCCCCAATGCAACCTAAAGATGTTAAATACTAAATAAGTGTGGTGGTCATACCTTTTTTAAATGAACCCTATTATCATATAGAACTGTGAAAAAAATGAAAGTCATGCCTCTATAACATAGCCCCAATAATATGCCCCACCTTTTGAGGTAAGGAGAATTAAAATATGGTAGTTAGTTTACCTCAAAAGGATAAGATAATTGTATAAATTATGTATAGATCATGTAGCATATAGGAGGAACATGTCTATGTAGATATAAAATTGAGGCACATAGTATGTGATCACATTAGGTACTAAGATGCATGATGCAAACCATGGTGATGCCCAAAGAGTAACAATACAAGATCAATAATCAATCAAGCACACTCACAAGAGCACTAAAAATAACATAAAAATGAAATGGCTTAATGATATCTAATACAACATGCATGTTAAATTACAAAAAATTGAATGGACACATCTTAGTAAAATTTACAAAAAGCATAAAACTAAAATATTTAAATGTCAACATCAAACATAGAGTGACATATTAAAATGTAAAAATTAGAAAACAAAGGCATGGGGGCCACAATATATGGAGCATATTAAAATGATCAAATATGAAATACAATGCAAGATAATATAAATTAATGTACACACTCAAGGAAGTGCATAAATGAAAACATAAAATAAAGGTAACCAACATGAACACAACATACTAGTTGCTAAACATATATGTTTTCAAAATTTTAAGTATCTAGCATATCAAGTAAATTGTGAAAGTTATAATCATTGATATAAGAATGTGTAAGTATATAAACACAAATATGATAATGGAAAGTGATCATAGAATTATATAACCTGGTTGTATCATAATGATATGAGTAAATTCCACCAATGTAATTAGGACTTGAGTAAAGATAAGTACCAAGATATGTATGTGCATATGTAATCACTTAAAAGTGGTAATTAGATGCTAAGAGTGTTGTTTGAGTTACATTATCCCTAAGCTATCCATAGACCTATTCTAGATCCTTAGACTTAAAATTTTAGTCATTTAATAGACCACAGTCACCTACATATAGTCAAGACAAGGTCCATGAACTATTATCCCTAATTTTAATCTAATTTGATTATCAGACTATAGAGAGGACATTAGCACCACATTTGGGACATTAAAACTACATGGCACTAGTGTCCCCAACTAGGCACTATTATCCTTAGCCCTAGGTCTTCTAAATAGATAGTTTTTCAAACATGTGCCCCTCCTAAAGTTGACCTGGGCTCATTTTCTTATTCATACAAGTAACATAACCCTATAAATACAAGTCTAATCCATATGTATTCACTAAATGGAAAATAGATGCAAAATATATTCAAACCAAATACAAAATCAAGGTATTTTATCCCTATTCTTCCTATTTGCTATATACTACCATCTATATAACCCCTAAGTCCAATTTTAAAGCATTTCAAAGATGAAGCACAATCAAGGCATCTAAGACCACTCTCATTCTAGCATTCACTTATACATACATCAAGCACTAAGTGGGAGAAATAAATTGTAGTTGATCCCTCTTTGGAATATTGGTATGTAGACAATTCTATGCATAGCAGGGCATTGAGGATGTCTAGTCCATCCTACTAAAACACTCAATTATTTCTTATATCTTACTTGCAAAAAAACTAGGGTTTGCATAGCAAATCAGGGTTTCCATGTATAACACACAACTATAATCTTTGATCTCATAGGAATAGAACATATAGACATAATTATAGGTACTCCCAAAAAACATGAACAATCTTGCATAGGGCAGATTAACACCACATTAAGGACACTACACATGGATGGTGTTACTATATAAATTGGGTGCTATTATCTAGTAAATAAATGAATATCAAATCTTATTGATGACATAGACTATTTTCAATATCTCTAGTTTCAAAACCTAGATCATCTACAATAATTGTTTTTCAACTCAATCTCTATTTACAACAATTTAGTCCTATTATTATAAAGTCAAAAGAAGTCAAAGGTTATAACAAATTTGAAGTTTAATTATTGAAATTTATTTAACTGATTTAGGCATCTTATCCTTTTAACCAAACATAGGAATTACATATGTAAAACTCTAAAAGGTTAAATCATTTGTTGAACCCGACTTACTTTGAATATTGCTTCAGACCCTAGTTTGCATTAATCTAAGTTTTTTTGTAATATTAGGATTTAAATTTGCTTTAGACCCTAGTTTGCTTTAGACCTTAGTTTGCTTTAGACCCTAGTTTGCTTAGATAACCTAGATAACTAAATTAGTTTCATATTAGGAGTTAAATTTATTTGAATATAATTTAAATTTGTGACAAAGAAACCCTAGATTGAAATCAACCCTTACCCTAGACACTCTTAAGGTTTGTATCCCTTTCTAATTATTCTTAAATTTTATTTTCCAAACTTAGATTTTAGATTCATAAATCTTCTAGTTAATATAATCATGATTATAATGACATAAGAAATAAATCAATTTTTATTTAAAAGTCTAAGACTTTCATTTACATGCTTATTCCCTTTAATTTGAAATGAACTAAAAAAAGACATAACCACATGTGTATAGATGATGATTTATATCAAATAAAATATATGTCATATCTCATATCATGTTATATTTATCCTATGTGGAATTACATTAACAAGCAAATTCACATACACATAGAGGATTTAGAACATAAGCTAACAATTATGTTTCAAAATTTAGTGTCATATCATATGCATAGGAAAGAGTCTCCTTCTCCTCATCTCCATGAGGGTGATAGATACTTTCCCTCTAATCAGGACCATGCTATCATTACTCCATGAGATGAATCAACCTATCACACTATCAATAATCCCCCATACTTAAACTATTCACACCTCTTCCCTACAAGATGTGTGCTTACATGTTCAATAAAAAACATCTAGAGTTTGCAATTGTGAAACTCTAAGGGAAAAAATTATCAGTATGATCAGGATAATTTAAGTTTTACAAAATTATAATCAACTATTACTTGAAAATGTTACAACATTAGAAAATAAATTTATAAGACAAAGGCCTCCAAGGCACAATAGTTTAAATCATGTTTATACATATTCAACTAGTTAATTTGTGGCAAACAATGTTACGTATTAGGAACATGAAATCACAACAAAGTACATCTAAAACTAGTTATTCAAGAAGCATTCAAAACTAAAATAATAACTCCAATGAGATAATAAGGTAAATGATTAAATCTAATCTGATTACCCTACCTCATTTACTCCTAATGAGGAGATTCAAATATTTTTCTTCACATCATAGAATGTATGGGCACCACACAAATTATTGGTTAGAATTAAAAAGGAAAATACAATAGATAATGGATATAGATGACTCACACAATGACACATCATACACACATACATTGTCACATATACCAATTAAAAAAGGGTCAAATTCATAAATAGTATAAAAATGGTTACCAAAGCACAACTTAGAACAACAAAAGGTTCAAAAAACACAATCAATTCAAGAAACTGTACAATAAGCACATATAAATTAAGTAAGCATACCTTTCCAAAAGGAGCCTCAACAATCAATATGGTATAATTTTTCCCACAAGTATCTACAATAATATGATTATCATGGTCAAGGTTTGGGCAAATAAGACCAAGGCATCACTTCTCCTATTTTGATAGTAGATAATATTGGTCAATAGTTGGGATTTATTGAACATCCTAAGGAAAATCATTCTCAGACATAGTTCATCAAGAAAAAACATTATAATACAAAGGAAATGATGTACAAAGAGCAATATCTTAAGTTTTAGAGTCAAAATCATGTTCAACCACCAAGCATTATCAAACAACATTTTATAGAAAAAGATCCTCCAAAGTACAATATGTATACAATAAGAAAAGTTTCAAAGGGAAAAATCATAATCAATATGCCAAAGCATAATTCAGAAAGATCAACTCCATAGTATGAGCCAATTTCTTATAGTACACTAGGTTATTATGATTTTGATGTAGAATAATATTATGATTCTGATGAGGAATAATACATAGATTCCTACTGTAAAAATATTCAACTACAACATAAAAATCACACTGCATGGGAGATTATCATTCCTATCTTTGACACAAGCCACAATGATAAGGGGTATCTCATGAGATTCATTAGTTAGTATGGTTCCTTCCCTTTTACATGCTTCTTTATCTCTCTCACTCCTTATACATAATTTACTTCCATATGCTTGTACATAACTTATACTCATAAAACACAAAAGCAATTTAATATGTCAAAATACAAAACATTCAAATCTTTCAAAAATATAATTTTTTTAAAGATGTATGCATTGCTTTGTTTATATTTATTGGACTAGGCAATTGAATAAATAACTGTCAATGCACATTGCTTGTAAAATATTTGGAAAAATAGAATAATATATTATTTCTAGATTTTATTTACAAGAAAGGTAAAATATTTATACGCTTTCTCAATTAGTTATGGGTCTCAACCAATTCCTTTGAACCAATTTTATTATAAACATTAAAACAAATTAATTAAAAATAAATAAAATAATTTGGATCATTAAAATAATCCAACAAACTCCCCCTTGATCCAAAGGGGTATAGAAGATGAATGAATTGGAGAAATGACTCTGAAGTCATCAAAGAAACTCTTTTGTAACTGCAAGTGGTGCACTGTATCTCTGACACTGACCATAAACTATGGTGCTCCATAAATGGAGTTTGACCCAAAAGTGGAGTTGTATGGGACCTATTTATCAAATATACTATAGTACCAATGGCTTCAACCTAAAACTTATCATTGATCTATTTATAGTGTAACATAGCTCAAGTTGTGCTCTTTAAAGTCCTATTAATTCATTTAGATACTCCATTTTGTTGTGGAGTATAAGTACTACTATATTATTGATGAATGCTATGTTCCTGATAATAATCTAAAAACTCATTTGAAGTATACTCACCACCATTATCTAAACAAAGAGTGGCTAAGTGTGAACCTTTTTATTTTTTAACTAAGTGTAACCAATCAAAAAATTAGTGAAAACTTCTAATTTATTTTTCATGAAAAACACCCAAGTCATCCTATAAAAATCATCAAAAAACAATACAAAATACCTACACCCTCCAATGGATGACTTCTTCATGTCACATACATCACTATGAACTAACTGCAAACATTTGTTAGCTCACCATGAATAATTATTAGCAATTTTTTTCTAATTTTACTTGCCCTAAACACATGATTAAGAAAGAATACTATATTTATGAAAAATGGAAAACCCACCCACCATACCATATCTCTGCAAGTCCACTAAAGAGTGAACATTTAAATGTCCATAGCGTAGATTCCATAGCCATTGTTTATACAGTGTACTTGTACCTATATCAATAATTTATGCAAGTTTCATTATGGGAGGAAACACTTTATAATGCAATCTAACCAAATTTACATCTTCATAACCTATATACATGGTTTTGTATCCATACTTCACTGAATTGATATGAATGAGCTCATTTTCAACCAAATTTTGATTAACCTTTCTTATGAATAGTTACCAACAAAAAAGATGTTTTTATAATGTGGGAACATACCAAACATTCTCCAAGTATTTGATAGATCCATTAGGAAGGAGAATCTGAATTAACCCAAGACCTTATGGAATATGCATAGACTTATCTACCAAGGATACCAGAGAGAGAAGCTTCTTTTAAAGTATAAAATAAGTCTCACCTGAATGTCATGTGTTTGGTTGCTCTTGTATCTAAAACCCACAAATCAGTCAACTCATTTCTAGACTCATATTCCATATAAGCAATGTTACTTAAAGTAGTGAATGCATATTCATGAGCAATATTGATAGACTCATCATAATCATGGTCAAAATATTGAGCAAAGTTAGAATTGGTCATATTTTATGGCCTCTACATTTTGTCAAAAGGAATCCTACATTGAGAGGCAAAGTGACCAGATTTCCCATATCTATGACACTAAATCTCTGATCTACCTCAACCTCTACCTTTATAGGAGTTGTTACCACATCCTATATCACTCATCTCTTTTGAATGAGAATGGATAGATTTTTGATTTCAATATTTTTTATGATGATATCCTCTACCTTAGTTTTAAAATTTGCCTCCTCTATAACCTTGACCCCCTCTATAATTGTGCCCTCTATAGTTCTGTTGACCAGAAGATGATGAAATAGGATTTGTCTTTGAAACATGGGCTTCCTAAGTTTTCTTGGATTTATTAGGTAGAGAGAGGTCATGTTGAATAAGTAAATCATCCAATTTATAAAAAGTGATGCATATGATCTTGTCAGAGACATAAAACATTTCTAAAAAATTTCTCTAGGACACAGGTAGTCCTTTCAATGTAGCAGTAACTATGAGATCATCATCTAGTTTTCCAAAACCAACCTTAGTGTACTCAGTATCAGTTTTTTATAACTTAGGCATGTACTCTCCCATATCCCCATCTTCCTCTAATGATAAAGTAAACAACTTCATGAAGATATCTATTTTCTTATGTTTAAGATTTTTATCATATAAATCAAATAAGGTTTTCCATGCAGTGTAACTATGAGGAGAGTTTTCAATATGTACATAAGTTTCATGAGTACAACAAAACTTTATTAAATATATGGATTTAGAATCATAAAGATTAAAACTATCAAGTTTTGTCTATTTTGTAGGCAATGTGGGATTTTCATTCTTTACAATATTCCATAACTCATTGAAAAAATAATGAAGCTTCCATCAAATGTTTCCAATCAGAGTAATTAGAAATCATTAATCTACCACCATCTGAAATCAAATTTTGAACCTTTGGCATCTTTAAATGAAATTAAGTGTGACAAATGAAAGCAACTATGACAAAATAAAAGAACAACACACTCACTGAGAATACTTTACACAAGAGAATGCTTCTACAAGGTTTTTCACTTAACCTCCACATAGATAAAAAAAGAGAGAGTTTTGATGGATTTTTCACTTAACCTCACCAAAAATCAAAATATTACACCCTTATTTAACCAAAGGAATACAACACTCTTATATCACCAATTACACCCTTTTTATTTCACTAAAACGCACACTTTTACAAATTTTAATCCCTTTACAATGTGTAAATCATGTAAAATATTCAAAAAATAATGGAATATTCTCTAAAAATCAAATAACCATGTTGTACTTTTCTCTAAAAAGATGTTTTGAACCCTAGACCTCCACCTTCTAAGGGGTATTACAAAATAAGACTTATTAATTACTATATGTGCATTTATAACACATTAAAGGAAAATAATGTATTTAAAGATTATTTTTCATTCATGAATAATAAAAAAAATTAATTTTGAAATTAAAAATTAAATCACCCACGAATTCTTTGAAAATGAATGAAAAGCTTCTAATTTGATGGACCAGACAAAACCCTATATTTCCTCACAAACTATATCAAACTTTAGCCAAATGAAATAATATTATTATTTTAGATTAATTTCATTCCAAAAGATGTAAATGGGGTGTTATGTCTAGCTAAATAAATTCTTAAAGCTTCATCAAACCACTTAGATCCATATCAAGCCGTACAACTCATAAAAAGGAGGATTTTAAAGAGTTTTAAGCAGATCTGAGCACTTTAAAAGAGTTTTTATGTAAAATGAAATTTTTATATAGGTAATGGGATGACATGATGCGATAAAAATGTTGTGGGAGGTCAACAACTCAATAGTAGTGACTAAAATGCATTTAGGAGTGATTCAAAACAAGTTTTTGGCAATTTGAGGTGTTTCTATGCAAAATTGCTTTCTACATTCAAAGAAGAAATAAGAAACTAAAAGAAATGGTCAAGGCTAGAAGTACCTGATAAAGTCGTGCACACCAAAATCAGACGTTGGAAGATTCTCCTCTTTGGCTATGGAGGAATGACACCTGCAAAGAAGAAAAGATTGAAACACGGAAAAACGTTAGTCAAAGGATATGGTGGGCTGTCAGGCGAACGCCCGATCCCAGAAGTACGAAGACTTCCTAGAAGGATATCAACCCACTGATAAAAAAGCACAGAATATTGGATTGAAGTAGATATAAAAGATAAAATGATAGAAAATTAAAGTGCATACCTGATAAGCAGCACTGTTCTGCACAGTCACCGGCGTCGGTCTTTATGGTGCTGGCGTCGGTTAGGGAAAGTGCTGACGTTGGTTAAAGTGCCGGCGTCGGTAGGGGTAGTGACCAGCGTCAGTCGGGGCAGGTTCTGGACAGAGTCTGGACGAGTTGCAAAAGGTCTGACAGAGTTGGGATAGGGTCTTGACAGGGTCGAGACAAAGTCAGGGCAGAGTCTAGGCAAGGTTTTAGACAGGTTCTGGGCAGGGTTTTGGACAGGATATAGAGTATGGAAATAGCAAGCAAGCAATAACCAAAGATAAAAAAAATAAACAGATGAGAATACTTACCTGTCACAGTGCGAAGACATGATTGACGTTGTTGAAGTTGTCTGTGCAGTACCAGATTAAAGCGAATGCAGATTGGTTGATGCCAGAGTTGGTTGATCACGAGAGTGTTGATTGCAAGAGTCTGTGAATGTCAGAGTTCGGGCTCGATCGATTGGTTGATTGATTAGTTGATTGATCAATTGGCGGATGCTGATGAAGGCAAGGGACGGTTCGAGAGATGGTTCGATAACCGTTCGGTAAACCGATTGGGAACCGAATGATAATTGATAACGGATAACGGTAAGGTGATCGACGTCGGTAGTATTGCCGACGTCGGCCGATAAGTGACCGACGTCGGTGACATCAGCCAAGTAACGACCATCGTCGGCAGATGCACAATGGGGATAAAGTCTAGCTTTAGCTCTATGCTCATTGTTACATGCTGCCAAGGTCAAGGCTGGTAGAAAAAGTGATCGACAAGAGTTAAATAGGTGAAGAAGAATAAGACGGGGGATGACCAGGGGAGTCAACACGATTTCGGTGTCTACATTTGCCCCTTTTTGTCTTGTTGGTTGTTATAGACGAACTGCAAGACAAAAATAGGAGTGATTGCCCCAGGTGTGGGATAAGGTTGATTTCGTCTTGTTGGTTGTTCGAATGAACTGCAAGATAAAAACAGGAAGCAGATTGCCCTGATTATGGATGAGGTGTTCCCCCTCAAAGCAGGAGTCGAGGGAAGGGAACCAGGAATCGGGTGCTGATTTGACAAAGAGTGGATGAAAAAGGGGTGAGGGTGAATGCTGCAAAAGTTGTGATTGCACGCATACCACTGCATGAGATGGTTAGGTCAAAGTGTCGTAGGTCAAGGGTCGAGGAGTGCCAAAATTGAAGTAACCAAGCCCCAGCGTTTAGTCATCTGCTGATCGGGTTACTCAATCTAAGCTGAAGCTCCAAATGGGTCGTCGCGTTCTAGGTATCCCGGGCTTAGGAAGTGCTCCTAGAAACATGAAAAAGTCACAAGTAGTGTGGATCAACCGACTTGCGATCCGATACTTGTGAGGGTCCAAAAAAAAAGGTCTACGCACAATGCTGCTAACTAGTCATGAGATAGCATACATGCAAAAACAACCAAGGCAACAATGTCTTGGAAGTGGTCGAGGTCGGAGGAGATAGGCATGATCTCCAATGGTTGGTGGGCAAGGGGAGGAATGGACGAAAGGATGTGGCCGAGCTAACCTCAAAAAATGTCATGTGATTTGAGTGCTGCCTACATAGCCCTTGTGTGAAGGGCCTCAGGCCAATGTAGTTCTCCCTAAAAGGGAGGAATGGTCAAAGAAAATGATTGGTCTTGATCAAAGTTATAGAAGAGAAGGTTTGTCCATCAAGGAGATGAACAAATGGGGGTGGTCGAGCTAACCTCAGAGGATGTGTTATCTGAGTGCTGCCTACATAGCCCTAGTCATAGGGCCTCAGACGAATGTAGTTCGGACAAATGGAAGAGATTGGTCGATGATTGGATGTGGTCAAGTGTCGAAATGATGAGGGAAAGATGAGGATAAGATGATGCTACAGATGGTGCACTCTGTAGAATTGGTCGAAAGGCTTTCATCCCTAGCAAGTTTCCATAGTCGTGATGGATGTATGCTAAAAATGAATTGAGGTCTATTTATGCTTCAGCAAGTATTGGTTTATGCTTAACATAAATGGAGTCTGGTCGATAGTTTCCATGTGTACTGGTGTCCATAGAATCTATGTGAAAAGGACAAGGATGATGATAATGTCATGTTGTCGAGTTGTTGGTTTGAGAATGTTTTAGGTTAAAAAAGGTTTGGTTAAATGTGACCAAAGTGAAAGATACGTGAAAGGCATATTGCTCTTTCATTGACAAGGACCAAAAAGATAGCATAGATAGGGGTTATGAGAACCAAGAGCCCCATTCATGCGTGACGTCCTTGACCATAGTTATGTTAGAGCGGTAATCGAATCACTTTGACATTAAAGTGAGCTCGAAGTCCCTTGAGTAGGTGATAGGAGGAGAAAAGAGGGTAACCCATTTTAAGAGCAGAGATAACTATGCCCCTTTTTATAGGAGACCCTGAGACAACTATAAGTTAAGTCCATGACTCATTTTTTTTTTTTTTGCGCAGACTGATCAATGCGGGAAGCCTGCATAGAGATGTCATTTGCTTGGTGGTCAGTTGTGAAGCTGATCAATGCAGGAAGCTTCTAAAATAGTGCTGTTTATTGCCAATTTAGTCATAGCCATCCTTCAAGGGAGTGGTCTAGATTTTTGTTTAATATAAGGGCTTTTGAATAGCTGTCCTTCGAGGGAGCAGTCTATTAATTACAGCAATGATAGTACAGCTGTCCTTCGAGGGAGCAGTTTGCTTTTTGATTTTGATATTGATATAGTGACCATGGATATTGTGACATCTTGATTTGTTTTGATAAAAATGTGATTCATGGACAAGATTATAGAAGGTCAAGGGCTCCCTTTTA
Organism: Torreya grandis; assembly: GCA_037957365.1. Classification (NCBI taxonomy): domain Eukaryota; kingdom Viridiplantae; phylum Streptophyta; class Pinopsida; order Cupressales; family Taxaceae; genus Torreya; species Torreya grandis. Next base: position 5,387,732 of record JARHVA010000399.1, read on the forward strand.
TGAGGACAAAGCATCCATACAGCATAAAAGGGCTATAGGAATTGTTAAGAGGAATAGGGTTGAAAGGAAGTAGGATTAAGAGGACGGGGATTGCTCAAGGGATGAGCTCAAGTTAAGTGTCAAGTGGACGAGTACTCGACTAGCAGTAGAACGGTCGTAGATGCAACGCATTAAGAGGCTCAGGTTCTGATAAGTCCCTGGTCCATGCTTGTGCGTGTATGATAAGGTCCAAGTCAATTAGGAGCGGACTTGCCCCATTTGGCTCTTTCCAGATTGGTCAGATGTTGATGGTGGATGTGGAGTTGACTGATATGGTCGTTGATTGATCGAGACTGGTTGAATGTGAGGATAAAAAGGTTGGTCAATGTTTGGTTGAGATTTGGTCATTTGAGGGTTGGTCAATGGTTGGTCGAGGGTTGATTGGTTGGTATTTGGTCTTTGGTTGGGTCGAATGTTTGGTTGAGGTCGGGTTAAATGTTTGGTTGCTAGTCTGGTTGAGGCTAAGTTGAAAGAGTGATTGATATGTGGTCGAGACTGTGTTGAAAAATTGGTCGAGGTTTGGATGAAGGTTGAATTCCCCCAGCAGCTAGGGAGAATGTTTGACGGATTGGTTAAGGTCAGTTGAGGTTTAGTGGTCAGATGGACTGTGTTGATGTCGAATAAGGGGGTTAAAGGCGACAAAGGAACTAGAACTTGGCGTGGAGATCCTGATTTAGGTGATGAGGTTGGAGAGGCATGGGTTGGTGTTGATGATTTGGTAAAGAGGTGGTCAAGAGGATCCTTGGTGAGAAGGGTGTCCTTTTTCTGGTGGTGACGAATGACAGCTTTAAGAGCACAAAAATGCTCAGTGCCATGTCCTAGAGTATGATGATAGTGACAGTATTTAGAGTTGTCGAACCAAGAGGGTCTTGATCCTAGAGTTGATGAGAGGAGCGGTGTTGAAGGCTTGATAACGTGGTCAAGAAGAGAGGTGTCATTCCCCAGACATTGGTGAATGGTGACCTTGAGGGCACAACAATGCTCCGTGTCGTGTCCAGGCGTGCGATGATACGCACAAATACGAGTGTCGTCGAACCAAGGTGGTTTAGGTCCGAGAGATTGATATGGTTTGAGAGGCGGAAGGTTGAGGCGAGATGACTGCAACAAGTGCCGTAACAGCAAGGTATAAGAACCTGCTAACGGGTCTGGATATTTTATTTCAGTGAGGGTTGATGACTTTGGTTTGAGAGGCGTAAGAGATGTTGGTCGATGATTTAGAGAAGATATATGTTTGACAGGTTGATAGAGTAATGGAGGTGACATGCCTCTGTGAAGGATGGGAGTAGGAAGCACTCCAATTAAAGTGGATGGATGTGGGGGAGGAGTCCTCCGGTGTGGTCTAGTGGTCTTCGTGGGTTTGAGTCGAGGGCCACTATTGTGTGAGGCGAGGTTAGATATGGGTTTGGGTTTAGATGTGGACGGAGGTGAGTGAGATGTAACAATCTCAGACAAAGGGCAAGAGGAAACCATGACTGGGTCTTCCTCAATCGAAATGGGCGAAGAGATAGGGTCTTCACTTGGTGGAGAAGAAATAGGAGAGTGTGGCTCCTCAAGTAGGCAGATGGCAGGGATGATCATGCCTTGTACGTGTGCTTGAGGAGTAGGCGAGGTAAGGCCTTTGGATGAAGGTAGGGCTAATGGCGTAGGTGTGGTCAAGGCGTCCTCCAGTATGAGAGAGGTCGATGGAGGACTAATAGGAGAAGAGAGTCTTTCATCCTGTGAAGAAGGTTGGTCAGGGACAAGAGGTAAGATAGTGTTGACAGTGTGTATATCATGGTCTTGAGGGTCATTGATCATGGTTTGGATGTTGTCTTGAGTAGGCAGGTGATTAGGAAAAGGTTGTTTGAAGATGTCGAGGTTTTGGTTGGGTGATGCATTCGGGTTATCTAAGATAAGATCGCCCTTGTCTAGCATGTCTTGGACGAGGTTTTTAAAAGTTTGACAGTGATCCGTATCATGGCCTTTGACATGGTGATAGTTACAAAAGTGGTTCTCCCTGTACCATGCAGGGATAGGTGTTGAGGGGTCAAATTGATGTGGTCGGATTGAAGGGAGATTGAGGACCCCCTGCTTGATGAGTTTATCCAAGACAGAGGCATATGACTCTCCAATTAGAGTGAATTAACACTGTATGGATTGACGTTGAAAATGTTTATTGATGTAGTCTAATGTTGAAGATGCTGGTCGGTTAGTTATTGTTGAAGATGATGGTCTAAAGATGATAGTGTTTGCCGACCCCTTAGATTGAGAGTGGGAAGAAGAAGGTCTGGAAGAAGAATGGTCATTGGTTCTTGTGTTAGTGTTACACAATTTAACCTTATCTTCTTCAATAGCGCAGAGTTCAAGCTTTCGGGCCATGGTGAAGACCTCATCGAAAGTGTGGAATGTTTGAACCCGCAAGGTGGATGAGATGTGACTGACACATGCTCGGGAAAAGAGCTCAATGAGCTCGGGTTGAGGCAAGGAGAAAGAGAGCTGTTTAATCAGGCCTCTCCAACGGGCGACAAAATCAACTACTGATTCATCATCAAATTGCCTAATGGAGTAAAGGTCTGTGATCGAGACTTGTTTAGTGATATTTATTGAGAAATGGTCAACGAATAATTGAGCGAGTTGAATGAATGAAAAGATAGAATGTCTGGTAAGAGAATTATACCAGTCAAGGGCAGGGCCAGAAAGAGACATAGGGAACGTGCGTAAAAGTAACGCATCATCGTGGGCAATAAGATAGCAGGTATGTCTGAATGCCCGTAGATGTTGTTGTGGGTCTTCCTTACTCTGAAAGCGAGTAAATTTAGGAAGCTCCCAATGGTTGGGGTATGGTCGGATAGGGACAGAAGGATGAATGGGCTCGTTGTAAATCTGGTCATATGAAGAGACATTACTTGAACCGGAGATAAAAGCTTCGAGACTGGACATTTTATCCATCAGCATCTTGATGACGTCTACTGAAGGATTGGTAGACGGAGCGCCCCCTAGGTTGTAAGGTGCTTGAAAGAGGCTAGAGGAGGTATACGACGTAGTCAGTTGTACCAATAAGGATGTAACGTACGGATGACTAGTCGCAGGGGCAGAAGTAGAGGCTAAGGGTGGTTGTGTCATGAAGGTCGAAGGTATAAGTTGACTAGGCACTACCAAAGGTGGTTAAATAGCGGCACTGGTAGAAGGATAGGTTGGCACTCTTACATTTTTGGGCGCAAGAGTGTAAGGGGTCGAAACAATCAAGTTCTGATATGACGTAGAACTTGGTTGAATTGCGGGTGATTGAGGGGGTAACGAAACCTCGATGGAGGTCGGTCTAAAAATAGACGAAGAGGCCAAACTTTCCGTATTGGCCATGGTTGAGTTAACGGTTGAGGCAAAAGGCTGAGTCATAAAGGGTTGGATGACGAATGGTGTCGATGTCGTCGCCATGTCACCCGAAAGGTCTTGCATTGGATTTCTCGTGAGATAGTTATGGAGGGTTGCGGTATTGAGGTCCAAGAATCTTTCAAAATCCTGGTCCCCTTTAGGGATGATGGGAATTTGAGTCAGGGTCAGGGTCGGTCCTGTAGGAGTTCTTTCAGTCTCTGAGTGGAACTCCATGATAGGACGGGTTAGAGATGGGGTAGACGAAGTCGGTTGACGGCTAGAGTAGTCAAAAAGGGGCTTGGTTTGACTGCATGTCAAAACCATACAAGGCAAGAGAGAATGTCCTCACACGCTCAAACAAGCAGATAAGAACTAAAAAGATGAAGACACAAGCAGATCCTAAAACCCTAGAAGTAAAATTTTTTAGGATTATAGTGGCTTATGCCTTAGAATGTGTGTAGAGGAAGATTGGCTTTGAGTCTGGTCCTAGAAGAAGTCTATGGATGGTTTCGGGTTTTGTTATGGTGCTCAAGAAGTCTATGTTAGGTCCGGTACGTGGCCTGGTGCTAAGGAGCAAGCTCCCCTCACTTCACGATTCCAGTGGTTAGCTGGTTTCGCTTAGCCAAAATATACCTCGCCTAGAGATTATACTCTGCCAGAGAACAGAGTTGGCTCTCCCCTTGGTGATGAAATCCAAGTGAGATTGCCAGGACGGGTAAGGTAGCCACTGGGGGATGAAATCCCAGTCAGGCCTTGTCTCAGGTAAGTTAAAATGTTTGTTTTGTGTAGGTGGTTTTGGTCGTGTAACATCAAGTGATCTGGATTAATTCAATATGCGGTTTAATTACTATGTGTGGTCTAAGAGATGCAGGTAAACAGAAATGAATGCAAAGTGTTTTAATGTCCAAGTCGAAATGTTTGTTCGTATGAAGACGAATGGAGAAAGAGTCGAAGAATATGAGTTTTAGCTAGTCTAGAAGTGCAAGAAAGAAAGAAATGTTTGTTTTAGTCCTGCTTATGATGTTATTAAGAAGAGACGAGAGGAGGCGAAAAGGAAGGAACCTAATGCACCTAAATGAACAAAAGAAAGAAAGAAAGAACCCAAGGAGGACCTAGAGTCCCACCGGGCGTGCCAGAATGTTTCTATGCAAAATTGCTTTCTACATTCAAAGAAGAAATAAGAAACTAAAAGAAATGGTCAAGGCTAGAAGTACCTGATAAAGTCATGCGCACTGAAATCAGACGTTGGAAGATTCTCCCCTTTGGTTGTGGAGGAATGACACCTGCAAAGAAGAAAAGACTGAAACACGGAAAAATGTTAGTCAAAGGATATGGTGGGCTGTCAGGCGAACACCTGATCCCGGAAGTACGAAGACTTCCTAGAAGGATATCAACCCACTGATAAAAAAGCACAGAATATTGGACTAAAGTAGATATAAAAGATAAAATGATAGAAATAAATGATAGAAAATTAAAGTGCGTACTTGATAAGCAGCACTATTCTGCACAGTCACCGGCGTCGGTCTCTGTGGTGCTGGCGTCAGTTAGGGAAAGTGCCGACGTCGGTTAAAGTGCCGGCGTCGGTAGGGGTAGTGACCGGCGTCAGTCGGGGCAGGTTCTGGACAGAGTCTGGACGAGTTGCAGAAGGTCTGACAGAGTTGGGATAGGGTCTTGACAGGGTCGAGACAAAGTCAGGGCAGAGTCTAGGCAAGGTTTTGGATAGGTTCTGGGCAGGGTTTTGGACAGGATATAGAGTATGGAAATAGCAAGCAAGTAATAACCAAAGATAAAAAAAATAAACAGATGAGAATACTTACCTGTCACAGTGCGAAGACATGATTGACGTTGTTGAAGTTGTCTGTGCAGTACCAGATTAAAGCGAACGCAGATTGGTTGATGCCAGAGTTGGTTGATCGCGAGAGTGTTGATTGCAAGAGTCTGTGAATGTCAGAGTTTGGGCTCGATCGATTGGTTGATTGATTAGTAGATTGATCGATTGGCGGATGCTAATGAAGGCAAGGGATGGTTCGAGAGACGATTCGATAACCGTTCGGGAAACCGATTGGGAACCGAATGATAATTGATAACGGATAATGGTAAGGTGACCGACGTCGGCAGTATTGCCAACGTCGGCCGATAAGTGACCGACGTCGGCGACATCGGCCAGGTAACGACCATCATCGGTAGATGCACAATGGGGATAAAGTCTAGCTTTAGCTCTACGCTCATTGTTACATGCTGCCAAGGTCAAGGCTGGTAGAAAAAGTGATCGACAAGAGTTAAATAGGCGAAGAAGAATAAGACGGGGGATGACCAGGGGAGTCGACATGATTTCGGTGTCTACATGAGGCTACAAAACAAGTTAAAACTTATGAAATATATAAATTTCAATTTTGGATTTATTTCCATGCACCTATAGGCCATAAAATTCTAAAAATTGGCTGGAAAAATCTAAAGGATTGCTTTTATGGGTTTTAAAATGGTAAAAAAAATAGATTTTTGCCTTTGGAAGCTCTAAATCAGGGAGAATCATTCAACAAACTTCTTAGATCACCCAGATCATTTTAATATTTATGAAACTCATTGTGGAGGCTATAACACTATTTTATAGAGGTTTTCCAAGCTGAAAATACCATAAAACTCATTAAATTTGGCTCTTTGGTCAAAAAATTAGTTTTGAATGTAAACAATCACCTTCCCTGTAATCTACAAAGCTTCAAAAGATGAAATCTGACTTCTACAGCCATATAGCCATGAAAATTAATTTTTATCAATAAATTTGACTTTAAAATGTATTATTTACACCAATTACATGCTTAAGAAAATATTTATTTGAAAATAATGGCTTTTAAACAATATTTCAAATGTCTTCACACCAAAAATGTAATTAAAAACATACTGTGTATTTGCAAATTCATTTCACATGAATCTTCTCCAGCCATGTAAATGAAAATCACCCTAAGATCATTGTGCCCTCCTTTTACCACACATTTACCATGATACCATGCTCAACCATGCTCAACCAAGCTCTGATACCACTGATGGAACCCAAATAATTTAATTAATCGAGCAAAATTACTGGAGGTAAATCTTGTTGGATTATTTTAATTATCCAAAGTATTTTTGTTTATTTTTAATTACTTTTTTTAAATTTTTATAATAAAATTGGTTCACGGGAATCGGTTGAGACCCATAAGTAATTAACAAATCCTATAAAACTTTTTACCTTTCTTGTAAATAAAATCCTGAAATAATATATCATTCTATTTTGCCAAATATTTTATTAGCAATGTAAGTTTATAGTTATTTATTAAATTAGCTAGGCCAACAATGGTATCAGAGCCATGGAAATAAAATAAGGAATCTATGAATTCAAAAATGGAAGGAGAGAGATAGTATGGATAATATCTTTGTAGAAGAAATATATTGAATATACAAAAAATTGGATTTTATGGACAACATAACATCTAATCAGTGTAACACAAGATTCAAGAATACAAAGTTGTACAGTGGGCAGATACATTAACAACATTGAGAAGGCTCCTTAGATGATGCCATTGCTGAATGAAATCAGATATGGCACAAAAAATATAGATATGAAGTATAGTGTCGGGTATCCATGATCTTTTTTTTAATCCACACTTTTCCAATATTTATTCTAAAACTTACAGCATTCATCACATTTCCAATGCTCCAAGATTGATTTTGGTGACTGAATGACATAGTAAAAGTTTTCTTGGAACATACTTTTAATAAATTTAAGGCTTCAGAATGGTTATAAAAAAAGTTAGTTTTCTTTCTAGGCCCATGGAAGACAAGTAGCATGAAGTGAAAGTTTTTTAATGTAAAGAAAAAAAAGTAAATTATGTTTTACATGCACAATTTTTTTTTTAAATTTTGGAAAATCTCAGCATAATCTATTTAAATAAATTATCTTAGAAATCAATATTTATATTGATTGTAGTGGACTTGGAAAACAAAGTTTTGTTATAGCTAGAGGTTCCAGGGTCAAAACCCTCCAAAAAATGTTTTGGTTAAAGAGAATATTTTTAGAATATACTATTTTGTAATCAGTTATATAAGGGTGTAGTTACGTCTTCTTAAGACAATTTTTTTGAGTAGTCACTACTTTGTGCAAAGATGGTCATGTGACTAGTCAACATATAGGTTTTTGGACATTGTAGACATATTGTAATGGCTTAGTATTTGAAGTGTCCTTATATATTTTTTATATCTATTTTTAATTAGTTTGTTTTAATGTTTATAATAAAATTGGTTCACGGGAATCAGTTGAGACCCGTAACTAATTGAGAAAGCCTACAAAGCTTTTTAACTTTCTTGTAAATAAAATATTGAAATAATATATTATTCTATTTTAAAAAATATTTTATTATCAATGTATGTTTACAATTATTTCTTCAATTACCTAGGCCAATAAAATTTCTACTACTTGTCAAATATTACATAATGCTAACTATCCTAGTGTAGTTGGTTTTATCATAAACATATGCTTCACTTGTTCTTATCAAGTTCTTTCAGATTCTAGATAGGAATTAGATACACTACACTGATCCATGTTAGCTATCATCTACCTATTGGGATAATTTACACTGATCCATATTTATAAATTGATATATCTGCTCACTTGGGGGCATCTCCTACATAGTTTTTATAACTAGGTTTTCTATTTACATACTACACATTCTAGTTATGCATTGATTTATCTTGATATTAACCATTGCTATTTATTGCTTAAATTTTTTATTTACTATCATGAGTTAGAATCAGTATGTATGCACTCTAGCATATACATAGATTTGTATTATACAATTATACATGCTTTCATTTCTAGTACCTAGATTAGACTTGATTGTGTTTCCTATGCTCATTCCATCTTCAAGGTCATTAGAATATGCAATTGTTCCTTGGCTTCTACTCCACTTCTCTAATTGTATTCTTTAGACATGTGTCTATGTCCCTTGTGTGTAATTTTTCATGCTTCTATATATGCAGACATTTGGACATGTCCTTCTCTATGGCTCTATGCCAAATTACTTTTTGTTTATGTATGTGGAAATTTGAACATGTCCTTATATGTGTTCATTATCAGATTTAGTGATATGTGACCATGTACCTTGTATTATGGCCCCTTGGCCAATATTTTATGTGCCTCATGTGCTTTTGTATTTGCTTCATTGTATGATTCTACACCATGACACTTCTACTTGCTTGTTACACACACAATTTTTTGATTCCATGAGGGATCTCATGCATCTACCCTTCCTATTTGGGAGCCTTGATGGACATCATGCTCCATGCTCATATGTAGTTACTCATATTATATTATTGTTATACATTGCTTAAATCTATTTTGACACCCTTTTGCAATGATAGATTACAAAATACATCTTACATTTCCTACATATGCTCAAATACATCTACATTCTGATGTTATGTTTTAGATTATATTAAAATATCATACACATGCTCTAGCTAATAAATTTTGTAGATCTACTTCTTTAGAGGGAAGTTCCTCCATATATTTTAAAACTACCCTAAAAAGAGGGGGTTTATCACAAATATCAAGATCCTACATTGGTTTTCATAGATACATTTTAACACACAAGCTTAGTTTTAGATATCAAACTAAGGGTAGAGACATAATAGAATAGATACTCAACAATCAACTCAAATCACAAAAAAATCAACCCAGATAGTCATTAACACCTAGATTAGGACACTAGTGCCATAGGGTACTACTTTGCACTATAGGGTGCTACTATTCAGTAGTCTTAGCTTTAAGATGTCTAAATCATTCAAATTAGTACATTTGGTACAATATACATTTGCATAGATACAATAATAAGTTTGGCAATTATATTTAGATTTTGCTTAGATTTAGGCATTTCAAATTAAAATTCAGTCTAGTTACTCAGATTTGGGGACATCATGCATGACATGATCATTCAAACATTCAGATAAATTAAATAGGTTCAACTATTACACATGTGATTCATATATATTATACTCAGATACCATATTGGGGGCATGTGAGCAGCACATAGTTTCCATATACTCAGCTTTAAACAGGTTGATTAGATGGAATGGAAAACTCCATGGCATTGTCTATGCTTTATACACTTTATATCACATTCCAAGTTATCACCAAATTCATGCCTTACTTCATCTTTAGTGGTTGGCATTCCTAAGTGGCCTAGAGCCACCTAATATACCTGAGTGGCTATAGATATGAATACATGGTTAGATTACTTAGCTAGATACTTTCATCACTTTGTGTAGTATAATTATAGATGAATATACTTCACATAGGATCAAATGATGGAGTCATGGCCTAATTGAGTTCTTGATCCACTTACATGAGAGGGTTTGACACACTTACATTCTTATCTAAGCTATTCATAGAGATCAAGATCCATTGAGTAGGGGTGAGCAATGATGAAGTTGAAACAAAATTGAGTTATTGAGCCACCCATATGAGGATTGAGAAATCCATTAGATTAGTTCAAGCTATTCATTGATATGATCACTATTCACATTCACACACACAGTTTGTCATCAGATTCATGCATTGGTTTACATATCGAATAAGGTATATTCCTTCATTTCCTCTCTCTTTACTCAATTATTTCATTTTAGCAGTCTTTTGATTTTGATTATCTCTTAAGTAAAGAATGATTTGGATCATGTTTTCTCATATGTAGACCCAGATGCACATTTTCAAACTCAATTGCATAAGCTTCAGTTCTAAGGTATGTCAAAGTACACTTATTTTTCATTTATACTAGCCATTTCAATTTGATACATTACTAGCATAAATGAGAGGCAAATGTAATCACCTAAAAGTGGTAATTGGATTCTAAGAGTGTCACCTAAGTTACCATATCCCTAGGCTAGAAATAGACCTATTCTAGAGCCTTAGAACTTCCAATTATTTAATAAACCACAATCACCTATAGCCTATCAAGACACAGTACTTAAACTATAATCCTTGAATCTAATCGAACTTGCTTAGTAGTCTATAGAGAGGACATTAGTGCCACATTTGGGACACTACAACCACATGGCACTAGTGTCCCTACCTAGGCACTATTGTCTTTATCCTTAGATCTTCCCAATGGATAGTTTTTCAAATGTGTTCCCCTCTTAAGGTCATCTTAATCACATTTTATTATCCTCATAATAAATATAATCCTATAAATACAATTCTCATCCACCTCTATTCACTATATGTAAAATAGATGCAAAGGTTATTCAAACCAAAGACAAAGTTGTGCAAGATCAATGTATTTACCCCTATTATTCCCTACATTCTACATACAACCTTATAAAATAGCCCTAAGTCTAGTTTTCATGAATTTAAAATATTAAACACATTCAAGGCATCTAAGGACACTCTGACTATAGCATTCACTTACACATACATCAAGTACTAGGTGGGAGAACTACGTTTGACTTGACCCCTCTTTAGATTATTGGTATGTAGCCAAATTTATACATAATAGGGTGTTGAGGATGTCTATTCCATCCTACTAACACACTCAATTATTTATAATATCATACTTGTAAATAGAAATAGAGTTTTCATAGGAAACAAGGCTATCTAAGTACAATACATAGCTACAAGCTTTGATCTTACAAGAACAAAACATACATACACAGGTACAAGTGCTCTATAAAAATAGGAAAAATACTACAAAGGAGACATTAGTACCACATTAATAACACTACACATGGATTTTACTACTATCCAAATTGGGCACCACTATCTAGTGAATAGATATCAAAATCATATTGATGATACATATTATTGTCTAGATTTCTAATTTTAGGACCCACATGATCAGTGACAATTAGTTTTTAGCTAAGTCTTTATTTACCCCATTTTATTTTTGTTATTATAATGTTAAAATAAGTAAAAGGTCATTAAAAATCAATAACTTAGTTATTTCAATTTATTTAACTGATTTGGGCATCTCATCCTTTTACCCAAACATAGAAATTACACTTGTAAAACCCTAAAAGGTTAAATAACCATAGATAATGTATTTGGGTATGCTTGTATCACACTCAAATGAATCATGCAACACATGTGTATATATGAAAATGATGATATAATATCTACTAACATGGAACAAATAACATATGTACTATAAATAGTATAACTAGAAGCATGTTGATTTTTTTTGGTATTTTTGAGAATTTTTAATGTTTTTGTATTTTTTGAATTTTTTGGAAACTCAAAAGTCTAGACAATGATCATGTATAAGGGATGTTCATATGGAATTGATATGGACACTATATATGGTATATCAAACTGGTGTTACTTCCAAAGAGTATGTATAGGTGTAATATATGGCACAATAGGATCTGTGATGCTCTATGTATGTGTCATAGGATTATATGGTCATGGTGAGGTAGTGGAATAAAAAAGGGTACCATATTCTTGTATCTAGGTGATGTAGTGATTAATATGTTGTATCTTTTGTTCTCTAATGATGCTATATTTAAGAAAAATGACATTCCAAAATACCTTTTATTTATCTTTTATAATATGTTCTATGTCTTTAGACTTAACTGGTATGTATTTAATTATATTTTTTTCTATTGTAGTTGAAAATATAATTACTTATTTAGAAAAGGATGTAAGCTTGCCTTGATAATCAAATGATATGAAACTGCTATTTCTATCAACCATTGTTCCTATTGAGTGTAACCATGATTTTCAAGACATAATTTGTAATCATTCGAATTATAAGTATCTTGAAAAGTAACATAATATTCTTTAAAAAAACATGAAACTCTTAACCAAATTAATCTCATAATTTTTGTAATTGTATTAGTTTTATCCAAATGTGGAAACTTATTTTTAAGAGAGCTAAGAAATGACATAGAACAAAATTTTATATCTCAATAGTCAATAACCATGATATTTGTAAATTGCTACCCCTCTACATGAGAAATGATAATAAAAGTGTCTTGATATGAGGAAAGGCTTATGAATTCCCCCTTTGTAACTAGATTTGGAAATTTAGCTTTTTCATCTTGATCTTTTTATATCATTATTTACTCCATATTTGTATTTTGAATCTTTCCTTGTTCTAGGTTTTTAATTTTAAATTATTTGTGTTCAAAATTATCATTTGGTACCCATATTTTTGTTTTTTCACTTGTAATTTAAAATAAGCACTCATAATGTGATCCAGCTTCTTGGTTGATGTATTAATGATAGGATCACCACTATCTTTTTGACTTTGTGTTTTTTCTATTTAATGCAAAATAACAATCTATATGCTGCTCATTCATTTTATGATATGCACAATAGTATTTTCATCTCCTTATATGATGTAGAGGAGGTATTTGAATCACTTTGTTTCAAATCATTTATTTTAGGATTTAAATTGGACTTTTATTAGCCTTTATTTAAATTTTTGAATCACTTGTTTTAGAAGTTTGTCTGTTATGGATTTTCATTTGGATATGAAACCTTGATAGATGAAAATGTGAATACATGATTAACACTAACATATTTCTGGATTCCATAGGTATGTAATATGATTTTCCAATGATGTTATATTTGAATATAAATACTTATATTTATTTTGTAACTCTACTATTAACATTTTTGTAGTGATGTTTTGATTTGTTAGAGCTTCATAAACACAATCCCTATTTGATTCATAATGAATATGCACATAAATTTACCATCTCTATATTTTGTAAGGGTTTTTTGGATACCCTATTTTGGCATTGTAGGATGGGATACCTTAATCATAAAAGAAGTGATAAGATGGACTTGGTTAGAGGGATGGTAGCTGTCACCCTCCTCAGGGTTAGGAGGAGAAATTTTTTATTTTTTATTCACTATAAATGTTCTGGAGACTAATATTATAATATGAAACAAAGTATATACAAATTCTAGGTAACAATCAATCATGAAAATGCAATTGAAAACTAAATAAATATAATAATTAGTAAAATCATAAGACTCTATGGAAAGATGGGGTTTGGAAACCAAAGATTCAGTTCACCAAGTTTTTAATCATAAATTTATATATGTGTGACTATATAGGGTCAATGGGTATTAGATTATATTTTACACAAATATGGTGAATTTGCCTAATGAGTAGTCCAAGTAATAGAAAAAATAGAAAAATAGTATTCTAAATTTATACAATTGAGATTGGTAAAGAGAGTAAATTATAGTTTTTGATATATATTGTAATGAATTGGAAACAAATGATACTTATCTATTTTAATGTGTATAATAAGGCTTGATCTAGAATAGTCTACAAGTGAATTGGAAGATGATATTGAAAGTCATTGGATTATGTAAATGTTCTTTTGATTGGATTAAAATCTTACATCAAATGTGGATGGTTTAATCAATGCATTGCTTGAATTTGACATATGTGTCTTATATAAAATCCTAACTACATCTAGATGTAATGAACTTAATCCTTTTGAGTTTTTTTATCACCTACATATATATATATATATATATATATATATATATATATATATATATATATATGTATATATATATATATATGTATATATATATATATACATACATATATATATATATATACATATATATATATATATATACATATATATATATATATACATATATATATATATACATATATATATATATACATATATATACATATATATATATACATATATACACACACACACACATATATATATATACATATATATATATATATATACATATATATATATATATACATACATATATATATATATATACATACATATATATACATATATATACATATATATGTATATACATACATACATATATATATATATATATGTATATATACATATATATACATATATATATATATATACATAGATACATATATATATATACACATACATACATATATATATATATATATGTATATATATATATATATCATGTGCATAGACTGAATCTCTTTTTCAAATGATAAAACACTAGATCTTCACCCTTGGAGTGATTATGGTAAAAAAGTATTAGTTAGATCATGGCACCAAGTTTAACCAAGGAATCGTGTGTTAATTGGCACTACCTACATAGAGAAGGCATTTAAGAGATCCTTATACTTATGTACTTCTCCCTTATGTATCAGATTATGTGTGTAGAAAGATGTAATGTGTGATAAGTAAATAAATGTAATGACCTATCTTGTAACTTGGAAAATATGGCTTATGAACTGATCTTATAATGATTTAGACATCTATAAATATTTTTATTATGATTTATATAGAAATAAGGATGAATAGAGTAGGTTTGCTCACTTTAATTCTAGATTGAGTGCTTATTGGTAGATGGCCTTTTGATCTATATACAAATTCAAGGTGATTGAAAGGTTAGGAATAAATGAGGTTTATATTGTATATATACCAATCCCTATTAAAAATATGTCACTCAAAATAACTTAAGCCAACCTTTAGGATATGTTTTTTTTCCATAAATTGGATGATTTTTTGGCATTGGACACTTTGTAAGAAAAGTGGAGACTTATGTTGATGCAAGTATCTTCCTTGAATGGAAGTGTACAAGAATCTATAAAATAGGTATATGTCTATAACTGGAAGTAAAGGATAATAATCATATTTATATTTTTCTTAATAGTATATAAGTCCTGTTCATTAGAAAAACAATGTTTGGCCTAAGAGATGAACATTTTGGCACAAGAAAATTTTAGCAGTGGGTGGGTCTAAAACTAAAAGATACAGTCATGATAGGTATTTTTCAAGTGCACAAGACTAAGGTACTATATAATTGATATATTTAGTATATAAACAAACATATAATGTTCGATATGATGTTACAAACCCTTTCAAACCTATAACACCCTCTTTAGATCATCTCTTTGACTACTTTATATTGATCCCATCATAAATAAACCTCTTTCTTCATTTTTCTCATTTAAAAACCTCTTTAGATACATCTATAGATTTCCCTTGGGATTTTAAATTAACATCTCCTACTTGATCTATAGATTCTTCTTTGTTGCATCCATTAGATACTCTTTGATTTTTATCCTTATCTCTCTATAGGTACTTCTTTACTTTTCATATAAGCCCATTCTTTAGTTATTCAATAGAACCCCATTAGATAACATCTCTATAATCTTATTTGGAGTATTCATTATTCATACCTATTAACTCTCCATTGGATTATAATATAGAGACATATTTGGTTGAACTCATAGTTTCTCTATATCTCCTATATAATTATCCACTTTGGATATGACCCTAGATCATCCCCATCTCTCTTCCCCTCTATAAATAATTTTAGATCACAAAGAACTTATGAACATAAATTATATCCTATCCCTTAAGTTTCCTCCTATAATTAATCAATAGTAACCTTATCTTTCCACACCTAACTTATCTCTTCCTTTTACTAAAGCCACTCACTTATAGATCCATTTTTATAAAACCACTCCCCATAGCCTATGTCTTATAAAGGATGATGTTCATCATGAACACAATCCTCTTTCCCCTTTTCATAAGGATAAATCCAACCTTACTATCGATGAGACCATATCTTCTTTACCTATTATAGCTAGCATCCCAATAGTTACTAGCTCTCTGATTACAATCTTGTCACCCATAGTGAAAACCAAGAATATTTCTCCTCATTATCCTATTATCCATGATTAAAATCACCACTATAGTGAATATGATGAGTATTTGTATGATGATGACTATATCTATAATTATTATGAAATTACCCCACCTCACCCTATTTAGATAATTATCCACCTTCCCTTTCTAGTGATGACAAAATGCATACCTTTGGTCATTATAGCTCTCCTCTTACCTTCCAAACCCAAGAATGTGATGAAGAATATGCTAATAATTGACATGTTATATATACTATTTTACCTCATCAAATTAACTCAATATTAGAAACCAATGCATCTCTAACACCATCAACTTCTATAGAAGCAGTCCCTCCTAGGCATATTTCTCCCATATGCACTAGTGTACCACTAGAAAAAATTAATAAAATAATTAAAACCATAGAATAACCTCTTAAAAACAAGTAATTCATTCCCTATAGATAATTTTACTAATTCACATTGTAAAGGTTTTACAAGAATAAGTACACCATTTATCCTTAGAAGTAAAGCATACCACACTTGGGTTGATTCTAATGTTATCATTGGTAACCCTATTTTGTGTAGTATTATATATTCACCTTTACCTCGTAACTTCCAACCTACCAAATTTCACATATTCTATGGAAAATGTGACCCCTACTTGTACCTTAAAGCCTTTTGTGAGTCCATGAGTGGGTATAATGGTAATTTTTTATTGTTACAATTATTCCCTAAAACCATAACATGATGCACATTTTTTTGGTTTAAGTTCCCCCTAGGGGATCCTTATCCACTTATATTGAGCTACAATTTTATTTTTTTATTAATTAAATAAATTCAAAATAAATGAACAAGAATTATTTATGAAAAACTACCCTTTTTACAACAAGGTTAAAATTAACAAATTTAAGACTTTTTATTAAGATTGAAAACTACCATGAATCAATTAATTTACCTATCCACATATCTAGAAGTATAATATGTTTTTTTAAATGTCTTATTTATCCATTAAAAGAGAAGCTACTTTTTAAAACTTGTGAATCATTTATAGCTCGTCATTTTGAAGCTTTAACATTGTAAGGGAAATTAGGCTTTGTTACCATTTCCAATCATATGTATAGAGACATTGAATTATTTAATGATAATACCAAACAATTACACTTAATAAAAACAATAATTAACATACATATTTATTTTTTCCATAATGTTGAATCTAACTCAAATCAAGTCAAAGTATTACATCAAGAAAAAAAACAATTTCCTAGAGTAACTAATTAGGAATCTCATCTACATATAATAAAATCACAAACCATCATTTTTATCCTAATGAATGTCCATGTCATATGTTACCTACACTATTGGATAAAATTTAGGTACTTTACACTCTAATTATTACCATGCTCTACACCAATTGGATGAAATAAAAGGAAATCCATTTTGTACTTTAAATAAAATTAATGGACATCATGACAATGATTTCTATGCACTTAGAGAAAAGATAAATTATCTCTTTAATAAAGGACTCATTTAATTTCAAAAAAATCATAACACAATTAAAAAATATTCTCAAAATCTACACATTCAAAAATGTCATTTTAAATCTATAAATAATTTTGAAGATACAAGTGCTCATATTAATCACAATTTTAATAATATATCCATGAAAGAAATGTCCTCAAATGTAACTGTTAAATCACTCACTCAAGTATGGGTTCCCAAACCAACACAATTACAATTTAAACATAATATATTATAAATGCATGATAAATCAAATAATGCAAACAAAAATACTAAAGCAACATATACATATGTTCCATTATTATATTCATCTAGTTGGAAATTTCACATTACGAAAAATTCAAAAGATAAAAAAATATACTAAGGAAATGCAGTAACATGTCAGTATTATATAATTCATTAAACATATTCATACATATTTACACATGACAATGCTTATCATTTATGATCTCTTTCTATACTTCATTTACCTAAAGATTGAGGGTGTCTCACATGTCTTCCATCTTGTTATATTATGATATCATATTTCAAATATTGTTTATATTCCTTGTACTATGTCCAATTTTGAATCTTTGTTTCTTGATTTCAAGGATTTTGCATTTTTGATACAAAAACACTGTAAAACTATAAGTATCTATTTCAAAAATATATAAACATCAAAATATTTTCAACACTCACAACTCAAGATCTCTAAAAATTTGGAAAGTTTATTATCTTAAAATCTATCATCTACTTTATGTTAATTAGATAACATATTTTTATTCTTTTTTAAATACATTATGTGTTTTCAGAAGGTATGTGAGGGTTATAGAAGACATGTTTTTACTTGGGTTTGATACTAGCCCAACATCTTTAAGTTAGGGGATTCTCGTCTTTATATACATGTTTATTTATGTACAACCCTTTTTCCATGTTGAATTGTATGTTATACAAATGCATTTCTTTTCATTCATACTTTACGTGTGTTACAATGGATATACTTGTTTTATAATATAAAATATGACACATTCAATTGACATATGCTAGTTTCATTTAATTTGATATTACACACATATTATTTATGAATCATATATAATTTAATATTATATTTAAATACATGATGAAATGGAATTTAAATACTTAAAAATTCTTTACATGCTTTATCATTAACCATATGTTCAAAATACATATTCAAGAATTTGAAGGTCTATACATGCTTAATCCACTACTTACATCAAATATTCAAATACATGATGAAATACAATATACAAACTCATCATATAATATTTTTAGATTCATAAAAACACAAATTATGCATATTATCAATATTATTGTAGAGTATGGCTTGTACATGCACACCACTCTTTAAAATACTTGAGCTCATGTTCACATGTACAAAATATAAGCCATTATCTTGAATTCAAGCCTTGAAAACAATATTTTAAGATTTATAACAACATACACTATGTGAATTATCAATATTGTCATGGCCTATGGATTGTATATGAAACCCACTTTTATAAATACTCTATCTCAAGTTCATATAAACAAAATATCAACCATTTATGAAGGTCAAATTAGCACTCTAAACAATATGGAGGCATGATGCTAGTTCATTTACTCCCCTCTTTTCATTTTTTCAATTAACAATTTTTAAAATTAAATTTTTTTACAATATGAGTCTAGATCTATTTATAGTGGTGTGATTCATATTTTTCAAGTGGGACACATTTGAGCGTAGTGACACTCAATGTTTTGTCTACACTTTTAGAAAACCATGTATTGGTTCCATATTTTAATGTTAGCAAACCATTTATTGGTTCCCTCTTTTATTTTTACTATTTGAGTCTAGTGACACTCAATGATTAACACTTTCACTTACTTTAGAGTGTTCTTCACAAATTAAAGTAAATCTTTGTTTAAATCAAAAGATTCACTCATTGAGACATGATCACTCTTGATTTTTTCATATGTAATGGGCTGGTATAGTTATGGTTTAGTCACACCCAATGGACTACCACTCATCCTATTACCTTATCTCCACTTGGATAAGTTGGTAACTCAAGAAAACAAACTCCTCTAAATAACAAGTATGTTTTACACACTCATGTTCTTTCTTTAGGGTGCTCTTGGGTGTGTGTTTGATTGCTTACTAATCTTGTATTTTTACTTTCTATATATTTCCATGATGTATATCATGTATCTTAGGACTTGATGTGATCACATTATGTGTGATTCAATGATATATATACCTAAACATGTTCCTTGTATATGTTAAATGTTTTATTCATAGCAAATGTAGTTTTCTTATCCTTTTGAGCTAACATAACTACTAGTTTATAATTACTCACCTCAAATGAGGGTCATATTGGTGGGGGAATGTCATGGAAAAATTTCCTCCATGCTTGAAAAAAAATTAAAACTAACCAAATTTCATAATTATATGTTTTAGATACACATTTGTATAAATGTTCTATACATTAGTACCATTATTAAACCTAGGTTTTAGGTTAAGACATATATGAGGTGCATATGCCATGCAAAGGGAACCTAAAATATCAAAACAAACTTACTTTCCATATTTAAAATGCTACTATGAAATGTTATCACACCTAATACAAAATTTTACTGACTATTATTTAGCCATTCTAATTCAATAGTTGGTTCACCTTTAGAAGGTTGGAATGATTAAATCACTCAATCTTACTAATTATATAAGTTATAATTTGATTAAGTCACATATATTAACTAGATTTAAAAGATGAAATGATTAAATCATCCACCCTTATTAGATATATAGTGTGATTTGATTGGATCACTCACAATCACTAGGTTATAAGCATGATTGGGTTACATGGTTGAGGCTAGCTCAATGGTTGTGTTTCAACTCACCTTTTCACCAAGGTTTGGAGATTTTTTTCCTCCATTTTCTATGTATGTATGCACTTAAAGGTTTGGAAATTTTCCCAATCCTAGCTCCAATGGTTCATAATGAAGCATTTATTTAAGTCAAATTAATAAAATATAAGAAGTGTAATCCTAACCTTACTCTCATTACTTTGAAACATTTCAAATAATTTCAATTTTAGATTATGCAGATTGATTATACATTGTAACTTATTCTTGGTTGCATGTCATTCAACATAAAATAACTCAAGATGGCATCATGCAAAGGTAAGGTGTGTTGTAGACACCCAGGTACACATTTATTGTCATTTAAACTAGTAATTTCATTAATAGATTAAGGGGAAAAATGTATCTATTAAATATGAATTATATAACACCTCAGTATTGTATGCTTAGAAAATACATATCATCATAATACTCTTCATTTCTAGGATGATCTCACTGTCAAAAGGGTCGTGTCTTCTATCTCTATGTGTGAATTTTTTTGTCTCTTAGTTAGATCGTATGCTATTCTAATGAGCATGCCTTATATGTTATGTAATATGATTTAATCCTAATCACTATCAAACCTTATGAGTTTTGGACTTGTACCTATTTTATAGCTTCCTAAACAATTATGTCCTACTAAGAAATCTTCATCGACATAAGAATCCCTTTTCCAACTAAGTGTCTAGTTCCCAAAATTCATATAATTTGTAAATGTAATGTGTCCTTATAGTCAACCTAAGTGCTTTAGTGTGAGGCATTTTACCAAAGTATTGGTATATATACAAGATCAGTCCTCATTCATAATTTACCTAGAAAATTCATATCTCTCACATTAGAATAACCATTTAAATATCAATTGATCAATCAAGTAAATAAATATTCCATATTCATTCCTTTTTTGCATACCAGTCGTAGAAGCAGTCTAAATTACTAAAGGAGCATCTTGTGAGCCAAATTTTCTAAGTTACAAGCTAGGTCATTATATATAATTACTTATTATATATTTCAGCCTTGTGAACAAAGAATCCCACATGTAGGGGATAAATACATAAGTTTGAGGCCCTCTTCAGAGTATTGGATATGTAGGAAACACCCATTGATACAAGAGTCCTTAGGGAAACTTGACACCATGATCCTACTAACCCATTTTGTCTACAGTCATTCCAAGGGTGAATAAACTAGGGTTTGACCACTTAAAAAGTAGAGATAACCTATGCACATGATTTGTATACATAAATATAAAATATGTCATAAAAATCATAAGGAAATAGCTGGTCACATCAAGATTTAATCAATATTTTTACAAGATACATGCATTTAGATTAGACACTTACATCAATTCAACTGTCTAAATCTGATACAATGATCTGAGATCATAAATTAAAAATTATAGGATCTAACAAATGATATAAGATCTTGATTCACTTCACTTATAGTCTATTTCATCCAAGATTCCCATATGCATAATAAACTAGATTCAAAAGAAAAGTGGCATAAAAATCATAAGGATCTAGTTGGTGTTGATGCCTTAATGTGTATCACAGGTGCTTAGAGTGTTTAAACAACACTTCTAATTTCAAAATTCAAAGAATTCAGAACATGAGTTATAGGTTGTGATAATCCTATTATGTATCTATGGAATAGAGGCAAAATAAGTGGATTATTTCACAATATTTATAAAGTTTGGTGGTTAGGATCCACCATGGCCAACTAGCTATCTTTGAAAAGAGTGAAGTAATATGAGCTAATATTAGTGAATTATGATCAAATTCTAATCTAAATACTAATCTAAAATGAATATTTACAATAAAAATTAAGCTAGAGTGATCTGGTTAGAAAAAAGAGGAAAAAGAAGGGTAGGGCAGAAAAGAGTTACTGATCTTCATCCCAAAC
This sequence comes from Torreya grandis, assembly GCA_037957365.1. Classification (NCBI taxonomy): domain Eukaryota; kingdom Viridiplantae; phylum Streptophyta; class Pinopsida; order Cupressales; family Taxaceae; genus Torreya; species Torreya grandis. The sequence continues at coordinate 5,410,057 of JARHVA010000399.1, forward strand.
ATCATGATAGAGTTCAAATATCATCCAAGCATGTAATTAACCAATGTGTAACATGAAATATTATGAGATCAAATCTTATCACACATAAGGCAAACATCTAAGGAATTAGAAACATGCAAATAAGAACTAAGTTCACTTTAAATATTTACTCTGTAAGCAAACAACATTAGCCCAAATGCAAGAAGAGTAAAGGAGATGAAATAAACCTAAGAAATTTAAATCAACCTAGCAATGACATAATTTAACATATCTACAATTAAAATATACACGCTATGAATTTATAAGAACCATTTAAATCCAAAAATAGGAACAAGCAAGTGAAATAGAAACCATAATAATAAATGACACAAATGAATATGGACCATCTTTACAGAATTCCTTGTTTGTATTAATTGCTCAAAGTTTACGCAAGTTTTTTGGCTCAAAAACACTCCCTCCCCCCTTTTATAGTGGATAATACCATTTTTATATCAGATCAAGGTGGTATGTTAGTCAGTCTTATCCAATTACATTTATACAAGTATAGAGGATAGGTGTCCTTTCTATTGCATTCTAGAATAAATGACCTTTTCCTAGATAATCTGTTTCACATATTACATGTGGATGTGAACTTCACTTGTGGTCTATAGTCCAATTTTGAATTGAATTATACTCACATTGTTGATAGTTCAATTTCTCAAGCTTGATTTATGGTGATCACAAGTTCAAATTGAGGCTTTTCTAAAGATTTTACAATGCTTCAATCATGGTAGTGTTTGGACTCAAGTGAGCATTATGACGTAGATCATGTATTTATATTTTCATTTTCATGGGTACACTAGATCTTCAATTCCTAATAATTTTTGCCTTATGTGGTGTCATCCTAGCACTTGAATGACTGTTAGGACTTGTTCCAAAGTCTTAACGTTAGGTTAGAATTTTGGTAGGTAATAAATAATTATTGTAAATGGGGCATGCATCTTTTAGTAAAGACACCCACATAAAATAAACATACTTAGTTTAATTATTAGGTAGTTTTAATGTTTTATATTTATTAATTAGAATTACCTTATGGGTTGTTTTCCCATATTTAGTTGGTTATAGGATTAGTTATTTTTACCGGTCATTGGTAAAAACTATATAAATCCATGTTTGCATTGTAAAAGGGTTGACGGAGTAAAGGCACCCTTATGTACTTATTTTTTTGAAATTCATAAAATACTTGTGCACTCGCACTAAGCGGGGACAAGGTTTAGCCTATTTTAGTTCAGGAGTTATCAGTGGTATCAGAGCATGGTTATTTTGGGAGCTTGGTTAATTCGAAGGAGAAAGGTGAAAAATCAATTCATGTGATATCATTTGGCATGAAATAAAGTATGCCATATAGTATTGGTTTAAATATTTTGAAAAATTATTAAATTATTTTAATTTTTCAAATATTATGTATATTTAAACCTGTATATTTTGCATATACCATAGTATGGTCTTTTTTGATCATTCATATTCCATTGTCTTGTGTTCAAACCTCCTCATCTGGCATAAAAATGAATTTTCAGCATTTCAATGTTATTAAATTCATTGTTTTTTGGCCAAAACCAGATTTGTACGGCCTATTTATTTTAAAAAAACCTCTGTAATATTTATTCATGGCTGCCATTATTGATTCATCTCATTCTCAGGCCTTTTAATAGTTAAAACACCTACCAATCTTGATCAAATGATATTAAACCCCTTTTTTTTGCATTCAAATTGTAAATCTGAGAACTTTTTGAACTTGTACACCCTGTGGTATGGCCTTCCAACACCCAGGCTTTATTTTGATCTCATTCACTGCAAATACACCTCAAAAAAATTGCAAAACTACAGTGAAAATACTTTTTACCTAGCTTGTATGGATTTGTATGGCCTATGAGAGAGAAAATAGGTGAAAAGAAAATTCCCAGGAACTGCCATGGTGTCCCAGGCAAATTTGGCACTACAATAAAAATCATAAATTTATTTTTGCTATTTCTAATGTTTATTGATATCAAAAATTTATCTTAGTGGGTCCCATGGGAGGAAGCTTGCTTGAGAAGGCTGTAAAAAGGGAAAATTTTGAATTTATTTACTCATATATAATTTTTTTTTAAATTTTCCCTTATACAAAAAATCTGGAATAAGTAGAAATTTCTAAGTGTAATGTTTTGCAAATGCTCTTAGAGCAATTGGTTAAGCTTATTTTGTTAGAAGCTTGCAAAGGAGGAGGTCAAGGGTTCAAATCCCTTCTTTTTGGAGAAAGTTCTTTTTTTGCTTTGGAGTATGCTTTTTTGAAAAAAGAATATTCCCTTTTTATTTTTGAATATTGTAAAACACATACTTATTATATTGTGTTATTTAATTTTTTGAAAAAGGGGAAATTCAATCATATTTATTTTGCATTGTTGTAGTGAGATAAGGTTGTAATTTGGCAAAATAAGGGTGTAATCATTGAAATTTTTGGTGAGGTTAAGTGCAAAACCCATAAAAAATACTTATTTTTCTTTTACGCTCTATGCAGAGGTTAAGTGAAAAACCTCATAGAAGCAGTGTCTTGTGCAGTGAGTGTTATATTTGTTTCATTTATTTTGCATTTTGTTGCACTTTTCTCTACTGCACTTGCTTTCATTTCAAAATGCCAAAAATTCAAAATTTGCTTTTAGATGGTGATAGATTAACAATTTTCAATTATTTAGATTGGAAATGATTGATGGAGGCTTCACTAGTGTTTAATGAGTTACGAGATATTGTTAAGAATGAAAATCCCACATTGCCAACAAAGCAGGCTAAATTAGATATATTCAATTTGCATGATTCTAAGGCCTTAGCTCTCATTAAATGTTGTTGTACTTGTGATTCTTATGTTCATATTGAAAATTCTCCTCATAGTTACACTGCATAGAAAACTTTGTCAGATTTGTATGATAAGAAACCTAAGCATAAGAAGATAGATATTCATATGCAGTTGTTTACTTTGTCATTAGATGAAGATGGGGATATGGGAGAATATATGTCTAAGTTGAAAAATATCACTACTAAGTACACAAGGTTGGTTTTGGAAAACTAGATGATGACCTCATAGTTACCGCTACTTTAAAAGGACTACTAGGGTCCTATAGGAATTTTGTTGAAATGTTGCATGTCTCTGACAAGATCACAGGCATCACCTTTGATAAGTTGGCTAAGTTGCTCATCCAACATGACCTCTCTCTACCCAAGAAATCCAAGAAAATTGAAGAAGCCCATGTTTTGGAGTCAAAGCCTAGTTCATCTTCATCTAGGCATCAAAACAATAGAAGAAATAGTTATAGAGGGGGTCGAGGTTATAGAGGAGGTAGATATCAAAATAGAGGTAGGGGTCATTCAAATAATTAACAATATAATAAATCCCATTCACATGAAACAAGTGATCGAGGACATGGTCACAACTCATATAGGGGCAGAGGTCGAGGTAGATCAGACATTCAATGTCATAGATGTGGAAAATTTGGTCACATTGCCTCACAATGTAGGATTCCTTTTGATAAAATTCAAAGGCCATAAAAAGTGACTAAGACTAACTCTACTCAATATGCTGATCATGACTATGATGAATCTAGTAATGTTGCACATGATTCTGCATTCACTACTTTGGGGCACATTGATTATATTGAATATGAGGCTAGAGATGAGCTCACAGATGTATGGGTTTTAGACACAAGAGCAACCAAACACATGACATTTAGGAGAGATTTCTTTTGGTCTTATAAGGAAGCTTCTCTCTCTCTAGTTGCCTTAGCAGATAAGTCTATGCATACACCACTAGGACTTGGATCTATTTGGATTCTTCTTCCTAATGGATCTATAAAATATTCGGAGGATGTTTGTTATGTTCCCACATTGAAGAAACACTTACTTTCTTTGGTAACTATTCAAAAGAAAGCTTATCAAATTGTGCTTGAAAATGGGCTCATTTACATCAATTCAGTGAAGGATGATTATAAAACAATGTATACAAGTTATGAAGATTGAAACTTGGCTAGATTGCATTGTAAGGTGCTTCCTCCAAATATAGACCTTGTAGTAGTTGTTGACATAGGTACAAGTACTATGTCTAGATAGCAGTTATGGCATCTCCACTATGGACATTTGAATATCCACTCTTTAGTGGATTTGTAGAGATATGGTATGGTGAATGGGTTTCCCACTTTTCACAAAGATAGTATTCTTTGTGAGTCATGTGTTTTGGGCAAACAAAACTGGGAAACATTTCCTAAACAATCATCTTAGAGAGCTAACAGATGTTTACAGTTAGTTCATAGTGATGTATGTGACATGAAAAAGTCATCCATTAGTGGGTGTAGATACTTTGTCTTGTTTATTGATGACTTTTCTAGGATGACTTGGGTATTCTTTATGAAAAACAAATCTGAAGTTTTTGCTAAGTTTTTTGATTGATTACACTTAGTCAAAAATAAAATAAAATAGGTTCACATTTGGCCACTCTTCGTTCAGATAATGGAGGTGAGAATACCTCTAATGAATTTTTAGATTATTGTCGAGAACATGGTATTCATCGACAATATAGTAATGCTTATACTCCACAACAAAATGGAGTATCTGAATGAATGAATAGAACTTTAGAGGGCACATCACATGCCATGTTGCACTATAAACAGCTTGATGATAAGTTTTGGGCTGAAGCTATTGGTACTACAGTGTATATGAGAAAGAGGTCCCCCACAGTTGTACTTTTGGGACAAACTCCATATGAGGCATGGTATGGATTTAAACCAAAAGTTAAACACTTGAAAATGTTTGGATGTGTTTGTTTTACTTTGGTTTCTATTAAATATAGAACTAAGTTGGAACCATGAAGTTGAAAATGCATCTTTCTTGGTTATTCTAAAGACAAAAAGGGGTTTCATTTGCTTACACAGGATTTAGGCAAATTCATAGTGAGTCGAGATGTAATATTTGATGAGTTTGGGACTATGAACACTGCATAGATTAATTCTCAACTTGATAGATTAGAGAGGATAATTACAAAAAGAGATAAGGGTTTGAATAATGGGGATAACTCTTCGAAGTTATGGTATGAGACTCAAATTCCTTCACTTTCCTCTCCTTCATCTACAAGTTCACAGGTTGATGACTTAGAAATTGTTGAAAATTCTCCAAGTCCCCCTTCAAATGATGCACATGTTGAGAATTTTGGAGTCCCTAATTTGAATAATTTGTCTAAGTATCCAAAATGGGCTCAAAGTACTTTTTTTGACTTGACAGTAGATGAAGTTGGTTTAACGGGGCCCATGAATTCTCAAAAATAGGTAAACTATGCTATGGTTGTTACTACTTCTTCCACTGAGCCATCCACTTTTGAGGAGGCATCTAGTGAACATGTTTGGCAACAGACAATGAAATATGAGTATGATTCCATACTTAATAATACATGAGTTTTAGTTGATCTTCCTCCACATGTTAAACCCATTGGATGTAAATGGGTTTATAGGACTAAGTATAAATCAAAAGGCTCAATTGATAAACATAAGGCATGACTTGTTGCAAAAGGATATGCGCAACAAGAAGGTATTGACTGTGAGGAAATATTTGCACCAACTGCCAAATGGCACACTATTCATATGGTACTTGCCTTAGTAGCACAAAATAGTTGGAAAGTACATCAATTGGATGTTAAAAGTGCTTTTTTAAATGGTGATTTATAGGAAGAAGTTTATATGAAACAACCCCAGGGTTTCGAATAGGTGGGTGTTAAACACAAAGTATGTAAATTGATAAAAGCTTTGTATGGACTCAAACAGGCACCCAGGGCTTGGTATGAGAAAATGGATTCATACTTGAAATCCATTGGTTTTCATTGCAGTTATGTTTCTTATGGTTATGGCATGTGTCATTACCACATTTTCTCTGAGCTATGTTGAAAAGTCCACATCAATCATGCACCCTTGGATCTCTCTTGGGCAAGCAAACATGTGTCATAAGTCAGGAAGATGCCTGGGCTTTAATCTATACTAGGCTCTGAGGTTGTGCCACTTAGTAGCCCCATGGAATTTTTGCAACTTGTTGTAAAGTCTAACTCGATCTCATCCCATTTGATCAATTCTATTTGGGCAAATGCACTCCATTAGATCTCGATATGAGAGGTGGACCACCATTGGCTATTTAATATCCTTTTAATGAAATGGTGACCCCTATCACCACCTCACTTGTCCTAGAGCTTTGTTGAAACCTTGACTTGGTATGCATCATCAGATCATTTTCTTGCAAGTAAACATGGATCATAGATCCTATAGAGATGCACAATATTTAATTAAGGTTTAAGGAACATATAAAACTTAGTATAGATTTTTCATATTGTGGTTTTATTTCATGTTAAATAAATATGACTTAAGACCTTAAGCTGAGAACATTTAAGCTAAGCTTTGAGCATAATAAAAGGGACCCCATGAAATAAAAGAGACATAGCATAGAGTTTATCCTAAGCTAGAAACATAATTAAAAATGAACCTATGAATAAAAGACATGGCATAAGGTTTAGCCTAAGTTTTTTTATTACGTAAATACAATTTAAAACTTTAGGCTAAGTCTAGGATAATAAAGGGGACCCCATGAAATAAAAGAGACATGACATAATTTTTTTAAGCTAAGTCTATAGCATGGATAATTGTTTTTGTGTAAGTTTGAATTTATTCAAAATGGGACCTAGGTTAAAACATTAGACATGGATCCAATTAATCTTGAACCAATGGCTAATACAGATCAATTTAACATTGAAGCATGAAAACATTAAATATGTTTATTCCTAATTTATATTCCATTGATCCTCCAACACAAGCAACAAGTTTTTGTAACATTGGGAGGGGGTGAAGCCATAATCATCCCAAAAACATGTCTATTAGTCCAAGCAAGATCAGTTCCTACAAAAAATAGGAAATATTGAAGTCAGGGATCAAGGAACTTGAAACGCTTAAATCAAAGTCTTAGATCAATGTTTTAAGCTAGGTCTAGCTCATATTAAAGTAACCTTGTGAATAATAAAATATGTGTCATAAGCTTTTTATCCTAAGTTTATGTCATAAAAAGGGGTCCTGTATTTAATTTCCTAGCTTTGTCTCACACCATTATATATATTTTGGGTGAGTAGACGTACTCCATTAAATCATGATCCATGGGTTTGAGTGAGATTGATTCCTATCTATACTAAGCCCCAAGGTCGTGCCACTTAGCAATCTTGTGGGCTTTCTACATTCTACCGTCTACCAATTCTATCAGGCTAGCATGCTCTAGCCATGTAACAACATCTTATTTGGTATAAGTTTCTTTTAAAAAGTCAATATCCATCTCACACCATTAGATGTACTTCATCTAAATGAATGTGCACCATCATATCTTTGAAAGATGCTCGAGCTTTAAGCTAGGATTGTAATTTCAGCATTGATCTCACACCATCTGATCATCCATATGAGTAAACACATGTCATAGAATGTGATCTAGGTAGTCTAGCATGATTGGTTACCTATGAACAAAAGGAAATATTAAATTTAAGGCACATGAATAATAAGAACTTAAGATAAAGTCCTAGATTAATGTTCTTATTTGCATTAATAAATAAAGACTTGAATCCAAAGTCTTAGGCTAAGTTTTAAAAACATATCAAAATGATCATGGCACAAAAGAGTTTGATGAAATCAATGTCTCAAAGAAATTATCTTGAGCAAATTGTTTCATAGGCCAAAGTGGTGATGAAAAAAATCCTGGAGGGTAATTTTCAAAAGGTCCAAGGTACTTTTAGAAGATCCTAAGGGCACTTTCAAAAATTCCAAAGGGCATTTTCAAAAGTTCAGAAGGGTAATCTCAAAGGGTAAAGGGCCACTTCAAAAAGGCTAAAAGGTAATTATATAGGGTAAGTGTCCTTGACAAAACTTCTGAAGGGTAAGTTGCATAAAGCCTGAAGAGTATGTGCCTTTTGGCCTCTATTTTCGGAAAATTACATTGTTAAGATTGCTATGGGGAATTGTTTTGGGCTTTTTATGTTGGAAAAAATGTTCGATGATAAAATTATGAAGGGTTATTTTAGAGAACCTGAAGAGTATGTTCAAAAGCTTGAAGGGTCCTTTCAAATATATGAAGTGCAGTTTCAAAAAGATGAAGGACATTTTATAAATGCTGAAGTGTATTTTTTAGCAAAATTACTATAGGGAAAATGTTATGGAAAAATAAGTCTGAAAAAGAAATGCCAAAAACATAAGGCCCAAAAGTTAGAAACATAACAAAAGGACCTTGCATTTAGCTTAGACTGCAGAAATAATAAAAGGACAAAGGGGCCTCGAGACATAAAAGGGACCAATCATGGTTGTTAGACTAAGGTTTGGTCATGTGTTAAAAAACATGATTAAGCCTTAGGATAAAAATAAACCAAGCCCATAGTGTTAATTAAAATGTTCCCACATAAAAATTTCTTGTCATATTCAAATCAAGTACTTAGATTAAACTTAGACTAAAGTTTAGCAATTCGACATGATTTCTAATAAACCAAAGGCTAGTAAAGAATCATGTTAAAATCATGAAACCCAAGCATTGTTCATTCCAAGTAGACCTTATTGGACCTGCAGTTGGAAAACACAAAGATCCAAAGTTAGCAATTATAGACAAGGGAAAACCAAAATTATGAACAAATATGATAACCATACCAGATGTGGATGATCTTAAAATAAAATAATGTGCCAACATACTAGTGATACTCGGATCCAGTGAATCTTCTATTTCAAGGTACAAATTTGCACAATTTGACACAAGGCTCTCTCCATTTTTCAGAAATGGGGGTATGTTTACCTCAACAGTTTGTCACATCAAGATTCAATCAATATTTTTTATAGGACACATGCATCTAGATTAGACACTTATGTCATCTTAACTGTGTAGATATGATTCAATGATTTAAGGTCATATAATGATTTTTTTAGGATATGATGAATGTTACAAGATCTTGATCTAGTCCACTTCTAGCCTATTTCATCCAAGATTCACATGTACATAATAAACCAACTAAGTACTATTATTTCTAATTTATCACAATATCAATCAATAGTTGTATTTACTATTTTAGGCATATCTCAATATTTAAATTTATACTATTGTTTATTTGAGTGTAATTAATTTTCCTGATATATATATATATATATATATATATATATATATATATATATATATATATATATATATATACACTTTTATTCTTAATCATTCCTATACTCTTAACCCTATTTACCCTTGTATCATCAATTTAGGGTTAAACATCAAAATGCAATAATATAGGAATACAAAGCATGCAATACAATGTAATTTTACTAAATATACGATAGATAAATGGATTTCAATCAAATTGGAGGATAAATATCTATAAATAGTTAAACAATAAAAAAATATCAAATATCTAATTTCAACTAATTAATCAACCTAAATCTAGAGCAATAAATGACTTTGAGAAGGTTTATAAGAGTATCTTGATTTGTAAATAGTCTATACACTATCATCATAGTCTAATAGTATAAATTAAGGTTTTGTTGCAAGATGCAAAGAACCCTAAAAGCTTGTTATAACTTGAACACATCCCTAGAATTGTACACTCCACATTTATGGGGCCCATAACTGTATAAAACATGTTTTTTAGTAAATGACATTCAATTAGAAAGTATTGATGATTTACATCCTCAAATCTATGACTTTAAAAACCTTACTCAACAATCATAAACTTTGTATCAATCACTAGGAAATTACAATTTTTTTCCAAACCCTATTGAGGAATTTGAACCTACAAAGGATACATATAGGAATGTGCTCAAGGTCTGTAGGGTTTTAGATACCAAATATATACGAAGCCTCTTAATGGTAACAATTTTGAAGAAACACACTAACTAAATGTAGTGATGGTGAATGTAGGCAATCTAATGTGATATAATGTATTTTTATCATGAGATTTATGGTTATAGTGAATGCACATTAAATTATTTTTTTTTAGAAAGATTATAAATGCTCAATAAAATGATGTGATAATAAACAATATAAGTTCTTTCATGTTTTCTTTAGATTTTTGGATGCCTTCTAAATATGGTCTTAAATGTCTTATTATACATATATGTTTATAGACTTCTTGAATTCATATTAAAATCTTATTTATACTCAAACCAACATTAAATAGGTGAAAATTGGGTCAAAATGTGACCATCAAACTTTTGGGAACACTCACTCAAAAATAACCTTACACCCTTAGAAAAATATAGTGTACATTTATCAAAGAAGCTACCATATATTAAACAAAAAGATGATAAAATGCCAATAAAACCTAATTTAAACTAATAACTGACACACACATTTAAACTATAAAATAATTTTGTTTTTATGAATATTAAATATTCAAGACCCATTTTTATGTCTACCAAATTTATTACTGATTTAAAAAAATATCCCTCTAACTCAAAAATAACTAAAAGTGAAACCTATAAATTATTCCTGACGACTAATAATAATTCAAAGATTTAACAGATCATTAGGCTAAATTAAATATAGTGTTCAAAGTAACAGTAACAAGTTTTAGGTTAAAACATTTTGGCAGCCCCCCCTGTCATGGTAGAATTGGTCCTGAAGTTTGGGGCGATCTTGCCTTCAAGCGATATCTCTGTCATGACACTCTGAGTAGGTCATTCAAGGGTGCAGGATTTGACATTTTATGAGACTCAAGTTCTTTCTCCAAGCAAATCTGAGTAAAGACAATTCTCTCTCTCGCTTTTGCAGGAGCAGTAGCTGGCTACATAAAAATTGTCTTACGTTACTGTGGATGCTCTGCCCTTCTACACAAACGTATTGGTCCCGTACACATGAATTCCTTCTCTCTAAGCCCTTCCAATCATGATTTGTTTTTCTCCTCTTCCCTGCCACGTGCTCCTCCCTGTTGTTCAGGACTCATTCCTCCTCCCTTATCCCTTGGACTGTCAACTCTCGGTACAATCACACTCGTTTGGGCTCCAGATCTAGTCAGGTTTTCTATTTTGCCTCCTCTGCTACTCCTCTAGGATTACCCAGGTGATCCATCCCTCTCCTGCTCTCATCCCAAACGAAGGTTCATGCTTTGTACTACCCGTAAACCAGTTTATGTCTGGCTTGATAATTCGCTTTTTCTTCTTGATGCAAGAACACTCGAAAACGCCACTATTATTGGGTATTTCATTGAATTCGGTCTACGATCTTCTCTCTTAAAGTCTAGATTCATTCTTCCCATAAAGATTTTGGTTTCTTTAGCATTAAAATCATTTATAAAGGATTCTTTCAGGTCTATTTTTGGATCTGAATACCTCCACTTTTGAAGTATTGTGTAAGGGCGTTGGCTTTTTAAGAGTGCTAATCTTTGTCCTCGTTACATTTTGATTCCTTGAAAGTGGAGCATCTCCACACTCTCGTTTGGGTTAGGACTTATGGGCTCCTAAGTATTTATTATAAGCCCTTTATTATTGAATGCATTGGCTCATGTCTCATTTGATCAGGAGGACCTACATTCTATTACATATTCTTCCATTTATGTCTAGATAGATTTCTTTGCATATGGTAGCAATCTTTGGACTTTACAAGACTTCCCTTTCAATGTTATAAATATCACACAATGATCATTTACAAAACTTCCCTTTCAATGTTATAAATATCACACAATGATCATATGGTAGAACTAGCATTCACCTCCTCTCTTCCCTTTTCTACTCTTATCCTTTTTATACCCTCCATCTTCCTCTCATCCCCTCCACCTAGTTGGATGGCCTCCTCATTGGATCTTATTTTATCTTATCCTCCTCAACTTTTCTCCAAACCCCTTCCATATTTTTCCTTGCACCCCTCCTTACCTTCCCACCCCTCCTCCAAATTTCCTCTCATTCAACCCTTCCCTATGGAATTTCCATCCCTTGTTCAAGCTATTAGCTTCTATGAGACCTTTGATTTTGATTCAAAAACACATTCCATCTCTCTTACCATGACCTTTTTGGGAGTCTCTCTCTCTCACCTAGTTCTATTATATATCTTATTGTCCAAAACACCATTTATAGAAGAAATACAAATTTTCATAAATATAAGAACAAACTAGAGATCTCATGTATAGGTGATCAAAATATATTATAACAACCATCCGCTTATGAAAAGAAGTATTTATCATGGAATTTTAAAGGTTCAAATGATTCTAGAAAACAAAGAATGGTTAAACTCCAACTTCTTCTTTTTCACCTATATGTGGTTTTTTGGGTAGGAAACAAAGATTTTAACTATGGATTTGCCATCTTTTATTAAAAAAAAACATTAAAATTTTTAGGATTATAATGGCATAGATACTAAAGACACATTTGGGAGAGGTGTGGTTTACTATGAGATCCATGTAAAACAAAACATTCATTATATATTATGAAGAAACATTAGATGTCATTTACCTAGAGAAATGATATTATAATATATATGGGTTGATGGAGATCATGACATGTGGCACACATCCACCTTAATTATTTATAAGGGTAAAATATATTGATTCAAATAAATAAATACAAAATTCTTTCGTAAATCTATTATTTCGAAAAGACATGTCAATAGAATCAGTGAAATCGACTCCCTTGACAACCACGCTTTTGAGTATTTAGGAGAAATCGATCGGGAAGCGATTTTTTTTTGACGATATTCTCGCTCAAGCAGCACCCCATGTCATTATTAGTTGGAGGCCTTCATATATGATATTCCGTGATTGGTATCCCTAAAAAAAAAAAATCTTAACCCTTCTTTACCCTTTCATTGCAGATGAAATAAAAGTAAATGTTTACAAAATGCCGAGAAACAAAGTCCTTGGTCTGAGTGGGTTTTCAACAACCTTCTATTAATATTCAGAGCTAATTGAGAAAGAGGCACGACATTCTTTCCAAAAAAACTAATATATTTAAACTACGCCTCCTTATTTTCTTAAACTCTCGTTTGAAAGAAACAAGCGATTATCTCTTTGGTTGGCTTGCAACGAATTTATTTTGCAACATAATGTGGAATATCATATCAAAGGTATAAGTAAGTACGCTGAAAAAAATTGACTTTCTTAATATTTTTAGAACAAGGCGGGTTTGCCAAAGGTAGGAAGAATCTAGATTGTGTGATCGTAGCTGACGAATCTATGTAGTTTTTTTTGTTATTTCAAATTAGTTCCGGCTAATAATTATTTAACTTGATATTCATAGAGTTTTGATCATGTCAAATTAGGAATTTATTCTTGTATTGATAGGTAGGTTTGGCTTTCTTTTTGAATGGTGTTAATTGATTGAAAGTTGGATCTCTTTCACATTTTTCAATATTAATTAATTTGAGTCTAACAAGGATTTTTCATGTTTTCAAAGACTTAAGATAGTGAGACCATTTGTCTCCATACCTTTTCATCTTATCAATAGGTCACACTAAAGAGCTAGTTTGGAAGATAAGGTAAAAGGTCTTAAAATAGCCAAGTAAGCTCTTTCTATTAATCACTTTTTTATTTAAAAAAAATTCTTTAATTGATCACAAATTCTAATAAAATTTCAAATACTTTAAAATAAATTCTCACATTTTACTCATTCTTTTCATATCAACATATTAATGAAGAAAGAATATAGAGATTTCTTTTTCAATACCCCATCATATCTCCAATATAAACTTACTTATGTATGTATGTATTTATTTATTAATTATATATATATATATATATATATATATATATACACACACACACACACACACACACACACACACACACACACACACACACACACACACATACATAATAATTTTTTATTGGCTCATTTTATTGAAGATATATTTGAATCAATTTCTTCTAAGGTATAATATGTAAATCATTTTGGAAAGAAACAATTGATAAAGTTGACTCTCACTTATCTTCATAAAAATAAAAGTAGAATCATACCTCCTTCAACTTCTAAAGTTGAAGGCTCAACATTATCTGATTCCCCTCAAACTCAAGAAAATGCTAACTTTTATTAGGCGATATAAAAACAAAAGAATTATTAAAAACAATGGTAAACCTTGAATGAATTGGATATCTAAGAAATTCTTGCAAGCCCACCGACTGGAAACTTATGGAACTTGGGATATAAGTTTTGTTTGCTAATGAAGTCAATTATTATTTTAGTGGCTTGGAGAACTCTCTAAAGTTTGTATTTCATACAGATAAATTCTTGGAAAATTATTCTAGTCACCATGCCTTTACACTCCTTCAAAAGATGAAGTATTTGTGAACCTTGTGTTGGAGTAATTCCAATGCCATCCTCTTCAAAATTTCGTAGTTTTGTGTTCTTTGGTATTAGCAGTTTGATAACTTTTTTAGTCAATATAATTATCTAAAGATAAATTATAGAATTAATTTGATATTATATAACTTTTTATTGACATGGCTACCTTCCTCCAAAATCTCCTCTTCATGAAGAATATGTAACATACTTTGTTTCTAATGTAAAGATAAGGGTTAAATTTAAATCTTAATTTTTTATCTATTGAAAAAATTAAAGATTTAAAAAATAGAAATTTTGTTGAAAGGATTATATTTTAATGGGTGAGGATGATGGTTTATAAGTCTTTCATCAATCTGTAAATCTTCTTAAATACATGACATCAATAGTTAATTATATAGAATTAATATAGTTTTCTAAGTGATTTTAACATATTAGATGTTTTTCAACTATTTAAATAAAAGAATGCTCATATTTAAATGTATACTTGTTAGTTATAATCGGCTATAAATAAAAACAAATAACAAATCAATGATATGGAAAATGAAGCCCTTCCCAATTAAAAATTGTTAATTGAAATGACATTAATAAAAAAAATATTACACATTTAATTTTAAAAATTGCATGTTTTGGAAAAAAAAAAATTTGTATCGATCAATGTGCTTATCCACCTCACATTTTCTATTTCAATATAAATGGCGACCTTCCTCCAAAATCTCCTCTTTACGCGAGGAATATGTAAGTTACCTTATTTTTAATGCAAAAATAAGGACCAAATCTAAACCCTAAATATTATCAAATAAATAACTGAAGTCAAGGATTTAAAAAATGCAGCCCTTTATGATTGAAAAGACAAGAGTGACTCAATGATATGGAAAATGCAACCCTTCGAAATTGAAAATTCTTGTTTAAAATGACATTAATAAATAAAAAATAGCACGCTTATTAAAAAAATAAAAATTCTGTACCGATCAATGTGCTTCTCCACCACACATTTCGGATCTCAATCCAAATGGATCCATGGGTCATGTGCCCACCTGCTCAATCACGTTATTTGTCATTATATATCAATATAAAAAGAATATAATGAAACCGTCGCCAGTAGGAATCAAATGAACACCCCTGACAACTTCCGTCACCCCTTCCACAGCTTATATAAACACAGCGTTATTAAGAAAATAGCAGAGCACAAATGGAGGTGAAATGGCTAAATACAAACAGTATGAATTGGGTTGCTGCCCTAGGATGCGCGACTGTTTTGCTTTTCGCAATATTTGTCAATGGGAGTTATAAGCGTAGGGATAGGCATAGGCAGCCTCCAGGACCGACAGCTCTTCCAGTAATAGGCCACTTTCATCTTCTCTCAGACAAGACTAAACCCATCCACCAAATTCTATCTTCACTATCAGCACTCTACGGACCCTACTGGCGAAACGTTCGGAAAATCTGTGTGGTGGAGCTCCTCTCTTTCAAAAGGATTCAATCCTTTCAGCCCAAGAGGACAAGGGAGATCTCCAAAGCCATGAATTCTCTATTTCAACAGGGGCTGCTGGATCAAAAGATAATCAATATGAACGCATTTTTCTTCCACCTCATTTTTAATCTTATGATGGGCATGATGATAGGCGAGCAGTATCTTGGAGAGAAATCGCCGATTTCGTTTGCTGAAGTGAAGCATGCGATAGAAGAGTCTCTTGTGCTGCACGGGGCCATTTGTATCGGGGATTACATTCCGTGGTTGAAACGGTTTGATCTCCAAGGAAGCGAGAAGGCCATGAAGAATGCGCAGCAAAAATTAGATTCTTATTTGCAGAGAACGGTGGAGAACCACAGGGAGAATAAAACCAAATATGAGGAAGATGAAGATCAGACGGACTTTATGCATGTGCTCATTTCTGAGGAGCAGAACGAAGCAATTTCTAATAAAGATGCTTTCGTTAAGGCAACTGCTATGGTAACAACTCCTCCCTCTTTATTTCTTTAATTTGTATTTTTATGTTCTCCTCCTCCAAATATATATAGAATCTGAAACTACACCTTATTCCAGAACCAGTGGGTTTTGAAAGATAAAAGCAGGAAAAATAATTAACTCAGAAAAAAAAAAAAAAGCGAGCACAGCATACAATTCTGTTTTTTACAATAAAGTTCATATCGCGGAGTCTAAAAATAATTTTAAACATGCATTCCTCATGCATTATTCACTGTCCAAGAAAGCTAGCAGCTCCGTAAAAAACAAAAAGCTAACTATTATTATCTGAAACTTAAACTAGCAAACTACAATTAATTCTGACTGTTTAAATTCCGCATGGAGGAGAAGTCACATGCAGCATGGGGAAACAATTCTAACTCCTTGCATGATATACGCCTCTGCAGATGGGGACGATCAGCATCAGTTATCAACAATATAAATATAGATTAATTTTAATTAATAGTACCTCCTTAATACCGTCATTAAAATTTTTGATGCAGCAAATGCTTATAGGTGGAACAGAGACATCTTCAGTTGCGTTGGAATGGTAATTATCATTGCTGTTGTTTCATCACCATGCATTTAAAAAGGCACAACACGAACTTGATTCTGAAATTGGACGCAACAGAGTGGTAGAGGAGTCAGATATAGGGCAGTTAAAATACCTGCAGGCAATTGTGAAAGAGACGCTGCGCCTTCACCCACCACTGCCTCTACTGGCACCACACCAATCTATTGAAGATTGCACTGTTGGAGGCTTTCGTATTCCTCCAGGAACAACGCTCATGATCAATGCCTGGGCAATTCAGAGAGAAGAAAAAGTTTGGAATAAGTCACTAGAATTTATACCTGAACGGTTCATGGAAGGCGGAGGAGAAAGGGATATTGACAACATATACAGCAGGGTGAATGAGTTTGAAATGATTCCGTTTGGGGCAGGGAGACGAGGATGCCCTGGAGTGGCTCTGGCAATGTGTGAAGTGCATATAACTCTAGCAAAGTTGTTGCAGGGCTTTGATTGGTTTGTTCCAGATGGACGAGTGATTGACATGAATGAAGGAGTTGGTATAACAATGCCGAGGGCAGTGCCTTTGGAGGCTGTCGTCAAGCCCCGCCTTCCCCATAGTCTGTCCTAAAAGCTCGCTTATTTTAAGTGTAGGAAAATTTGTAATAAGTTACCTACCATGGTTGTGATTGCCGTAAGTGTGTTCAAGCAAAGCAGATAATTTCTTCTTTGTATCCCCCTTCTCCATCTTATTAAGATGTATTTATTATGTTTCTCCATAGAATATTAACGATTAAGCAATGGATTGTTTAGAGAGTGGGATGTAATTATTAGTACCTGTCACGAGGAAGTAGGAACAGTGAGTTGTATATATATAATATATTATTGTATGCCTGAAAGTTGTTAGCATAAAATACAGAGCATATAATAACAGAAAATAGAACAGAGACAAAACAGATTGCTACAGTAATGCTAAAAATAAGAATTTTTGATTTTCTTGATTTCTTTTTCTATTCATTACAAAGCTGCACCCAAGAGATCTTTAAATAAATTTTCTTGGCAAATTAAACTGAAAATAAACTGATTGTTTAACTAATCTAAAACTAACTCCAACTACGATTGCATGCAAGCTGAGCAAGGAGTAAGACTACTTGTTTAACTGATTGAACTAACTGATCTCTAACTGTTTGTTAACTATTGTGCATGCATGAGAAGGAGGGAGGTGGAATAGACAGTTAAACTATGAGTGGATAAATTATCTCCAATTAATCTTCAGTTTCTAACACTCCCCCTTAATTTCTACTACTAACTACTTTAGCATTTACAATGCTTAAATTTTGTCTTAGATAATCAAAGGTCTCCTTTGCTAATGCCTTTGTGAATATATTTGCCAATTGATCTTCAGATCTGCAAAATTTCAGATGGATTTCTCTATTGTTCACTAACTCTCTGATAAAGTGAAATCTTGTATCAATGTGCTTGCTCCTCTTGTGAAAAACATGATTTTTTGATAATACAATTGTTGATTTGTTGTCACAAAAGATTGGTGTTGACTCCTTCTGTGCTTGTAATAAATCTGTCAATATTCTCCTCATCCAAGTTGTTTGACATGCTACTGATGTGGCTGCTACATACTTTGCTTCAGCTGATGAAAGTGTCACTATAGGTTGCTTTTTGGATGCCCATGTGACCACACCTATTCCTAAAAGAAAGGCATGTCCAGAAGTACTCTTCTTGTCATCAACGCTTCCTGCAAAATCAATATCAGTAAAACCAATAAAACTAAAATTGTTAGTTGTGGAATATAAAATTTCATATTCAGTAGTTCCTGCCACATATCTCAATATCCTCTTTCCAACTTGGCAATGTGAGTCTTTCAGTGACTCCATGAATTTAGAGATTAAACTAACCCCATACATGATATCTAGTCTTGTAGCTGTAAGATACATCAAACTGCCAACTAGTCTTTTGAATGATGTAGAATCAACATTAGACCCTTGGTCTTCTTTGCTAAGTTTGGTCCCTGTAGCAACTGGTGTAGGTGTTGGTTTACAATTCAGCATCTTAAATCTCCTTAACACATCTTTTGCATATTTAGTTTGACAAATAAAAATTTCGTTCTCTGATTGTACAACTTCTATGCCCAAAAAATACTTCATTAATCCAAAATATGTCATTTCAAATTCTTTCTTCATTGCTGATTTAAATGTGTCTACAGACAAATTTCCAGTGAAAATTAAATCATCAACATACAAACACACAATCAAAATCTGACATTCTTTGTTGATTTTTGTGTACAAAGTAGGCTCACTATTGCTTTTGTTGAATCCATTGTTCATCATGTATGAATCAATCTTGCTATACCATGCTCTTGGTGCTTGCTTGAGACCATAAAGGACCTTCTTCAATCTGTAGATTTTTTCTTCATCTCCTTGCACTTCATAACCTACTGGCTGTTTCACATACACTTCTTCATCTAGGAAACCATTCAAGAAAGTTGATTTGACATCCATTTGATATACATTCCAATTATTTTGAGTAGCTATTGCTAAAACCATTCTAATAGTATCAAGTCTAGCAACTGGAACAAATGTTTCATTATAATCAACTCCATGTTCTTGTCCAAAACCTTTTGCTACTAACCTTGCCTTGTACTTTTCAACATTTCCATTTGTATCAAATTTAGTCTTATAAACCCATTTGACTCCTATGCAGTCCTTACCTTCAGGTAGATTAGTTAGATCCCATGTTTGATTTCTTTCAATGGCATTCATCTCTTCATCCATTACTTTTATCTAATGTTTCTTGTTAACTGCTTCTTCATAATACATAAGATCATGAGTGAAAAGAGCAAAATTTGAACACAAATCTAATTTCTCTTCTTCTTGATTATAAATCTCATTCAATTTTCTCATTTTCTTAACTTTAAATCTTGATCTTAAAGTAGCAAGAGTTGGATCTGATTCATCACTTACTTGTAAATTTGGAGTAGGGTGACATGCATGACAAGATGATTCACCTTGTTCAAACCTCTTAGGTGTTCTTATTGGAGTGCTTGTTCTTGCTTGTGCAGAGGATTGATCTCCTTGCAATTTTTTTCTTCAGATTCTTCTTCATTCTATGGAATTGGTGCTCCAATTGTGATGGTGTTGCCATCCCATGCTTCTTCTTCCTTAAATTCAACATCTCTACTAATAAACACTTGCTTTGAAATAGGGTTATACAACTTATAAGCCTTTGATTCTTCACTATAGCCAATAAAAATGCATTTCTCACCTCTATCATCAAGTTTTCTTCTCAATTTAGATGGTATAAGAGAATATGCAATACAACCAATTTTTTTGAAATGATGTACACTACGTTTCTTACCACTCCACGTTTCTTGTGGAATTTGATTTCTGACACTCTTTGTTGGGCTTCTATTTAGAATATATACTGCACATGCTACTGCTTCTGCCCAATATTCATTTGTCAAGTGTTTGGCCTTCAACATGCTTCTAGCCATCTCCATGATTGTTCTATTCTTTCTTTCTGCTACATCATTCTGCTATGGTGTGTGCCTTGTAGTCAATTACCTTTTAATGCCATGATATCTGCAAAAATTTTGAAATTCATTAGACATATATTCACCTCCTCTATCTGATCTAAGTACCTTGATATAACGGCCACTCTGCTTTTCTACCTTAGCCTTGAATTCTTTAAACTTTCCAAAGGCTTTAGACTTATTTTTGAGAAAATAAATACATGTCTTTCTACTAAAGTCATCAATGAGGGTTAGAAAATAAGTACTACCTCCAAGTGATGGAATTTTCATTGGTCCACATAAATCACTATGGACTAGCTCCAATATTACCTTCGCTTTATATGAGGCTCCTACTAGAAAGCTCTCTCTATGCTATTTTGCCAGAATACAATTGTCACATGAACTTCCTCATTGTTCTATTGGTGGTAATCCCTCCACCATATTTTTCTTCTACAACAAATTCAAACCTCCAAAGTGTAAATGTCCATACCTTAAGTGCCATAGCCATGATTGGTCTAGATGCATGGTTTTGAAGTGGGCTTCCTCTTCTCCTTGGATGCACTGAATTCGAAGAGGGAACATCTGATTCTTGGTCATCTCCAATTTTCCTATCAACCTGTCACTTGGAAACTTGTACAATATTGTGCAAACATTATCCATAAAGGATACTCTGTAACCTTTCTATACTAACTGTCCAACACTCATAAAATTATGCTTTAGTCTAGGTACAAAATAAACATCAGGTATAAACCTTCTTTCACCATTTTTTGCCAAAACATTTATTACTCCTTTACCCATTACATCCACTTTGATATCATTTTCTAATTTTACTTCAGATTTTATAGAATCATCAAGACTAGCAAAAAATTCTATATTTCCTATCATATGATTACTACACCCGCTATCTAAGAACCAAATATCTCTAGCTTTTTCTTGAGTAACATGACAAGTGAGAAATAAGCTTCTAGAATTAGAACTAGGTTCACCTAGATTAAAACTAGATTCATTTGAGTAATTAGCATTCTGCTTGTCCACATATCCTTGTTTCTTTCTGTAGTCATTTGCATAATGTCCATATTTTTTGCAGTAATAACATTGAATATTAGATTTATCAAACATCAATGAACTTTTTTGGAAGTGATTGTTGCCATGTCCTCTATTGCTATAGTTTTGATTACTATTTTCACCTTGATCTAGATTGTTCATTCCATTTCTGCCTCTACCTCTTCCTCTGAAGTTTGACCTTCCTCTTCCTCTTCCTCTGCCAAATGATACCTGTGACTTGAAAGCATTCTCAAGAGAAGTATTGTTATTCTTATTCACTCTGGATTCATGTGTTAACAAAGAACCCTGTAATTCATCTACAGATAACTGTTCCAAATCCTTGGTTTCCTCAATACCTACAACTATTGCATCAAATTTACTGGGTAAATTCCTGAGTATTTTTTCTATGATCTTATGATCATAGATTGTTTCTCCATTAGATCTAATTTGATTCACTATATTCAACATTTAACCCATAAACTGGTTTATTGAATCTGAATCATTCATTTGCAAATTTTCAAAACTTCTCCTAAGAGATTGCAATTTAGCAATTTTTACCTTTGTATTACCTTTATAGGTGGTCTCCAAGATTTTCCATGCCGATCTGGATCTCGTTGCTACTGCAACTCTGAAAAAAATAGATTCATCCAATGCCTGTTGGATTAGAAATAAAGCTTTTGGATCTTTTTTCTTGTTCTCTTTAAGCTCATCCTTTTGTGCTTGAGTTTATGCCAGATGGGCAGCCTCATCCTGCGGTTCTACAAAACCATTCTCTACCAAATCTCAAACTTCTTATAAGCAAAACAATGTTCTCATTTTAATTGCCCAAAAATCGTAATTATTACCATTGAAAATGAGAATTTGAGGCTGAAAAATATTGTTGTTCATTGCCATGTCTCATGCTGAAAGATGACAATGAATAGTGGCTACAAGGAGGGTTGAAGCGCACTTCTATGCTATGCTTCTTCTTAGCTATAAATGGCTACAACTTCTCTGTGAAGGAGCCTTATGGCAATTCAACACAAACACGAATAATAGCCTTCAACAAAATAGACTAAAAAACTAATTAACTGGCTTCAGCAAGTCTTTGAACTTCATTGAGTACCAATTTCTTTAATTGTAGAATTGTGAGGGACTTGGACCGCTCCTCCAAATCTAGCTGCATTGCTTTCAAAACAGGATCGACCAAAATCAATTAAAGCACAAAACCGTCTGATTTAGTGGCATTTATCATTGAGCATGGAAAAGGGTTATTTTAACTTTTGTTGAGTGAATACTTTTAAACATTATGACTTTCCCTTTGGCTATGCTCCAAACTTCTGTTAGCTGTGTTGACTTCCTACTGACTGCTATGCCTACAAACTTGTGAATTGATGATTGGGTGCTTCAGCTCGATGCTTTCTAACCTACGCTCTCCTTTCCCACGGCTCTATAGTGTGTCTCCTTGTTCTTCTTAACTGCTAGGCTTTACTCTTTCTAACCTACGCTCTAATACCACTTTGTTAGCATAAAATACAGAGCATATAATAATAGAAAATAGAATAGGGACAAAACAGATTGCTACAGCAATGCTAAAAACAAGAATTTTTTATTTTCTTGAATTTCTTGATCTTCTTCTTCTATCTATTACAAAGCTGCACCCAAGATATCTTTAAATAGATTTTCTTGGCAAATTAAACTGAAAATAAACTGATTGTTTAACTAATCTAAAACTAACTTCAACTGCTACTTCATGCAAGCTGAGTAAGGAGTAAGACTGCTTGTTTAACTGATTGAACTAATTGATCTCTAACTATTTGTTAACTACTGTGCATGCATGAGAAGGAGGGAGGTGGAACAGATAGTTAAACTATGAGTGGAGAAATTATCTCCAATTAATCTTCAGTTTCTAAAAAAAGTATTACATTGAATTATAGAATGTAGTATTTTTGAGTTATACATTTTATTTCTTATTAATTAACTTTATAAAAATTCAATACATTAATAATTTATAGGATTCACAGAAACAATATAAGCGTCCATTATAAAATGAGCAAGCGTGAAACTAATGTCCATCTCTACAAAAATAGGTGGGCCAAAATGCATGTCTATGGCCTACCACAGTGCAGTGCCACACTTTGATGGATGTGTATGGCCTACCATAGTGCAGTGCATATGTAAAACAATTTTAAAAATTTAAAAAGTCAAAATTTTCATTTCTTAATTATTCTACTAAAATTATGTAAGAAAATTTAAAGTAGTTGTATTTGAAGCCTCCATTATGGACGATATGGAGAACACATTTTACTGAAAAAGAAGCAAGAAAACAAATCTAAAAGCACCACACATTTAAAAAATAAAAATGATAAAACAATAATTATATTTATTTATAGAAAGGAAAATGGTTTTGCTCTCGCCCAATTTGCCTTATAATATATTTCGCACTAATATCAATGGGTGGGTTTATTTTAATTTTTAATTTTTTTTTGGTGGGGTTATTTGGTTGGTTGACAAGTGAAACATTGAATCGCTCCTTTCCTTACTATTTTGCTCGATTTAACACACACACCCATACTCTTACATGTTAATCAAAGTTCCACATTCAAGATTTACATGTCTTTTGGAAGCCTTTGCTTTAAAAATAGAGGATTACCTTGGTTAGTATTTATGCTCTTTGTAGTTATTGACAATATTGTTGAAATGGAAAGTCAAATGTGTAATATGATATGATCAAATGCAAGATGTTGTATCTATATAGAGTAGTAAAATCTAAAAATAAATAAATAGAAGAAGCTTGTCTTCACAATTAAGAAATTATATTAGTAGTATTAGTTATAAAATTGTTAGAATGACATAGTATATAGGGGAAAGATAATTATGTTCACACATCTTCATGAATGTGGAATTATTTTTCACTATGACCTAAAAAGATAGTTAATGAATTGATCTAAACAATTGTAGAGAAAAAACCTTTAATAAAATAAAAAATTACACTAGCCTCCCTCCGTAAGAGTAGATTAGGTAGCTAATGGAGTTGGCTCTTGGGACAAAGCCCTGATCAAGTACCCAAGTGCAATAAAATGCTCCCCTAAAGGAGGATGTCAAAGTTTTAGGAACCCTAGGAAGAAACTATAAATGAAGATAATTTCTCTTAGTGAAGAGTTTGGTAAATATATCAACAATTTGCTCCATTGTCTACATATAGTGGAGGTCAATCACTTGCTCATGGATGAGCTCCTGAATGAAATTCATGTGCATATCGATATGCTGGGTCCATTGATGGAGGACAAAATTCTTACATATTTGGATTGTGCTTTGGTTGGAATAGAAGATGACTAGTGGTCATTGAAACCAGATGCCAAACTCAGTGAGAATTCACTCAAAGCAAATAACCTCAATGGTAGAGTTAATAGCTCCTATGTATTATGTCTATATAGAAGATAAAGCAATAACATTATACTTCTTAATTGACCAACTAATTAGACCTGAACCAAGACCAAAACTATAGATTGAAGTAGACTTATGTTTCTAAATATCACTAGTCCAATATGAATCTATATAGCTAATCAAGTCAACATCAATCTCTGCTCCATAGTAAATATTGAAACTATGAGTACCCTGAATGTAGTGCCTAATCTGTTTTGCTATTTTTCAACGAAACTCATGTGGTTCCTACATAGTGACCATTCCCACTACATATGAAATGTCAAGTATACTTTGTGTAAGGTAGATGAGACTATCAACAAGTTGTCGATACAAGGTAGTATTAACTGAAGGAGATGGAAAATCAGCCTCAAGCTTCACACCAGATAGAAATAAATTTAGATTTGGATTACATTTAGCCATGTTAAAATGTGAAACCAAATCAAGAACATAATTGGATTATGTAATAGCGATCCTAGAGTCAGATTAAAAATTTTCAATCCCGAGGAAGTAATGCAATAAGCCCAAGTTAGCCATTAAGATATTGTCAAATAAAAAAAATTCACTATTGTGATGGTGGATGAATAAATCCCCGTGATCAATAAGTTATCCAAACAAATGACCATAATCAATAGGAATCATTTTGCTTGAAGATGTAGATATTCATATCCGAGTGACATCTGGTGAACCCAACCAAATAAAGAAAGGAGTCCATCTTGGCATTTGAAGATCTAGGAGCTTGTTTGAGGTCATATATATATATATATATATATATATATATATATATATATATATATATATATTAAGATAAGGATAAATCTTATACAAATCCTTTTGGTTACTAAATATGTATCTCCTTTTAAGCTCATCTTGAAGAAAGACACTCTTCACATCTATTTGTTTAACATCTCAATGATGTGCTATGACAATGGTAAGAGTGAGTCAAATTGAGTTTATTTTAGTAACTAGGTAAAATATCTTAGTATAGTCAGTACTAGGTACCTGATAAAAACCCTTTACTACCAAATGTGCTTTGAACTTGTCTACAAACCCATCTTCAACATTTTTTTTGGTGGATCCACCTACATCAAACAAGTTTTATTCTTTTAAGAAGGACAAAATCCCAAGTGTGTTTCCTCAATAAGGAATTATATTCATTTTCCATATTAGTATCCCACATAAAGGTGCTTGATGCCTCATGAAATGATTATGGATCAAAAGTAGAGGTAATGAAAACATGTGGGGCATTATCTAACAATGAATGAGTTTGTCTATTATCTGATTGATCTACAACCCATTAGGAAGTATTTTATAGTGTCTATCTACTCGAAGGAGGATCATTACTCAGAGATTTATGAGGAGATTCCTCATCCTCTAAGAGCTAAGAGGAGGTGAGTCCTTATCAATACTCTCATCATCAAAAATAAAAGAAGAATTTGTGTCATTATTAAGCCACTCAAGTAAGTCTAAATCATCAAAAATGTCATTAAATCCCATTGAATACAAGGAATGGGAGACATTTTGAATGTGGATTCCTAAGGAACCTATTCAAAATGAATACTCCTCTCAACGAAGAAGTCAATAATTGTGGAATTGATAATTTTGTATCCCTTAACACCCTTAGGGCATCTAACGAATATTCAACAATGAATATGAGGTTCAATTGCCTTAAATTTATTCCTAGAATGTCGGCCATAGTAGGGGATCCAAAAGCTTCCTTGTGGGTTTATAACTGCTTGAAGATTCAAAAAGAGTGATGGCCTTCAATTATTTATGAGGAATTCAGTTCTAAATATAATAAGGATAGTTGATGGCATCAGCCCAATATTGAGATTCAAGGGACTTGGAGTGTAGCCTATAGTTTTCCATTTAAGTCATGAACATATTCTTGTTCTCTACAACACCATTGTACTAAGGGGTATATGGAACTATGTGTTGGAGTTCAATCTCCTTTATAGTGCATAATTATTTGAAACAGTTATTGACATACATTATTAGTGTGTAAAATATTAATGGCTTTACCTGACTATTTTTCTACAAGTGCCTTGAGGTCGTGAAAATGATCAAAGACATAAGATATCTACCTAATAAAGTACACCCAAGTATAACTTTAAATGGCATCGATGAAGGTAAGCATGTATTTAGTCATGTTGAATGAAAGAGTTAGAAATAGTTCAGTAATGCCATTGTGAACTAGATCCAATATCTATATAGCTCTCTAAGATTTTATTTTATTTTACTTATCCTCAATATGCTTAACAAGTATGTAACCTTGTCAAACTTTGTTAAAATATGAACATGTGGAAATATTGAAACCATGTCATGGTGATTGAGTTGTCCTAGGTAATGATAGTTGAGATGGACAAATTATTCATGCCATAATTTAATCACCCCATCTGTATAAGTGAGTAGTGTAGTATAGGGTTGATCAAGAGCAAAATGTGATAAAATATACAATCGTGAATGGTGATCGCCTTTCCCAAATGTAACTATGAAGTCATTATTTTCTTCTTGATAACCATTAAATTTGGCATAAATTAAACATTCTTTCCCAAAATAATGTGAATGATCTGATAAAGAGATAGGGTAATGGTGGAGAAATATGAAACATGTAAATCATGACAAAATGTCTTATCATTCACTTCAATAGATCCACTCCCACTAACTTATGTGAAGGTATTGTCACCCAAAAATATGGAAGGCATAGACCAAGGGTCTAAAACTGATAAAAAGTTATGAGATGAAGTCACATGGTGAGATGCACCAGAGTTAATTACCCATGCATAAGCCTAGGATGTAACAATAATATGTGCTTTACTCTTATCTTTACTCTTTTTAATGTCTTTATCTTTATATTATTCTTGTGCTAATGAACTCTAACTAGATGATTCAGGGACACTGATATTGTGCTGATAAAACATCTTAGTTAGATAGTCAATCTAATTCATCATGCACTTGGTTTCATTATGTGCATATTTACTACAATAGGAACATGTGAGTCACTCTTTATATATTTTTCCATTTGAGGAAGAGGACTATTTTGATGTTTTGGACTTAACATCAAAATTTTAACACTTTCTTTGTTTTGGGTCCTTATTATTATGTTTTTCTCTTTGCTACTAGAAGTTTTATATTTTTCATGATTCACAATTAAGGCATGTGATTTAAATGATTTTAGTGTACCAATTTAAATAAGTTTTCCTTTCTCCCGAGTTAAGTCAAAAACGAAATCATCCAAGGGTGACATAGTCCATGTAGCTCAAAGGGCATAGTTAGTGGCGTAGAAGGTAAAAATAAAGACATAATAGTCTAAACCCAATTTTTAAAGGGTGAAAAGGATTAATTGATCATCATTGTTTTTTAAAAATTCATGTTTTTAACTGTAACCTAATTTATTTAAACTTTGTGAAGAATTCATGTAAATTATTCAAGTTATATGGGCTCAAACTGATGAGCTCATTCTCTATCTCATGATCTCTTATTATGTCCTGCTTCCCCAAGTTTTTTTAAATGTG
The DNA here is from genome assembly GCA_037957365.1 of Torreya grandis. NCBI lineage: Eukaryota > Viridiplantae > Streptophyta > Pinopsida > Cupressales > Taxaceae > Torreya > Torreya grandis. The sequence goes on from JARHVA010000399.1 coordinate 5,438,294, forward strand.
GTCTAGACTTCATTAGAATTAATTGCAAATTAAACATGAAAGAGTAGATCAAAAGATATAGACAGGCATAGTAGACCATAGGTTTCATATTTTATGTTATACCACTTTACCTTCTTTGCATCAAATGTTGGTTCATTTTTTGTACCTATCATGATTTGGCATAAAATTTTTCCCCTTAAGAATATTTGAACATAGGTTTTTCACTCGTGATAGTTGAATGGTGTAAAAAGTGGAATAAGACTTTGATTCATGGTGTATAAATGATGTATGTGTTGAACTAAATGTATTATAAAGATAATGATTTGAACCCCAATAAATCTATAGAGGTTCAAATTTACAAGGATCAATAATATTACCAACATGTATAGCTTAAGAAAATCACAAGTTTCAAAAATGACGCATGAAAATGAGCTATAGGTTAAAAGGTATGAAAGTTTGATGATTTATTGCTCACCAAAAAAAACTCTCCACTTTGCATAATTATTTTTTTGTGTGCAAATTTTTTTGCCGAACTTTATGAGGAAAATTTAAGCCTTATTTGGGTTTGTTATCACATTGGGATTAAATTATCATATGACCAAAATCTAAGGTCTAGGATAAACACCCCCTCTTGATTGAGTTGATTGATGTGGAATAATGTCACCCCAAAAATACCTCCACTTTTATAACAAATAGTGTTGCAATAAACGATCTTAAATTTGACAATTGTCAAGATGTCATGGGTATGTGTGGGTATGAGGAGACATGTGGTCATAAAAATTAATGTGTGTACATGCATGGATCTGGAGGATGCATAGATGAAGGTGGTGAGACATGATGCATGGGTGCAAAATGACATGGACAGATGCAATGAGTTGGTGTAATGTAATGTGACATAATAAGTGGGCATTACAAGACACTTTGGGTTAGCACGATAGGACATGTCAATGTAGCTCAAATCATTATGGCTCATGGGGATGCATATGTATGAGTTATGATAATGTTTCTTGGAAGGACATAGAGGCATGGTTATCATTGGTATGTCTTACAGGGATATCATGACACAGATTGTGGGGACACAATGACGTAGCTCGTATGGGTGAAAATCATGAGGATGCACTTGGGCGTGGGTTGGATGCAGGGGTGAATAAAATTTTTAGTTTTTAGAAGTCATTAAATTGGCACAAGTGGTGAAAACTTAGCAAGGAAAGCCATAGATATTGATAAAAAAAATTACAATTTTTTCTAAAACTGTAAAGACCCATTTGTTATTTTATAAAACCTACCAAAAACTAGAAATATTTTTCCACTTCATCTACTAGATGGTAAAAAATATATAGATTTCAAAAACCAATCTTCAAAGTCTTTAAAAATGGTTAAAAATGACTGTCATAAAATTAGGTCGTGTTTACATCCAGTCCTAGGGTTTTGATACCTTATCTATTCAGTGATGCTATTTTTTAATTCAGAGACTCCTATTGTATAGATCTATACATATTTTATAGAAATCCAAACAAACGCTTGAAAATTGAAATCAATGAAAAATTCTTGAATAAGCTAGAAGTCTAGATCTCACAATAGAGACTATGACACCTAACTATCAGAAAAACTTTGATACTATGTCAGAGTGGGTCACAATTGAAGATTGGTCTAGATAGAATCAAATACAAAGAATTTTACTTATATAGAATAGTGAAATGTAAAAAACAACTAAAATGAAAGAAACTTATCTTCACAATAAATAAATTATATTAATCATAAAATATTTAAGAATATAAATTATATATGTAAAAAATAAACATATCATCATGTCCTCATAAATATGAAATTTTATTTCGAAATGATCTAAAAACACACCTAAACAAACTAACTAGACATGTGTAAAAAAAAACTATTAAATAAAATAAAAATATACACCAACAATTACCTTATAATATATTTCACACTATATTATCGGTGTTCATTTTGAAAATTTATACTCTGAATCGCTCCCTTTCCTACTATTTTGCTTGATCTAACACTGATACTAATCGAATTTCCACAACTACAATCTACGTGTCTTTTTTGGGTGCATTACCGCTGATACTATTTATTTAGCTCTTTGTGGCAAATTCATTGAAAAATATTCAAATGAGTGGGAATTTACATTAGAAATTGGAAAGTTTTGAATTTGAAATTGAAAATGCAGAATGTTGAGCTGAGATCTTTTTGTGTCTTCTACCATTCAAACCTCGATAAAATGTTACCTTCAATACACCAAAATACCACCTTCAAAATAATCTCCAATTGTTGAATATCAACAATCACTTCCAAGGCTTGAATTAATGACCAACATGGATCGTATTATTAACGTAATATTCCAAAATTCAATTATTATTTTTATTTGTAGGAAGATTTGTAATGAGTTACCTATTACTAATGTTATTGAAATGGATTTATTTATTTATTCAATAAAGTCTTAAAGATTAATAATGGTACAACTATTTACTGCCATTATGGATTGTTTGGAGATTGGTATTGTGATTATTGTCAAGTGTGTTTAAATAAAGCAAAACATGTTTTAATTGTATCTCTCATCTTGATATTATTAAGATAGTTTTATTTACTTTCTTAATAAAATTACTACAATTATTAACGATTTTATTTTAGAGATTAGATTTAAAGATTAATATTTAATTATTTTTCAATAAATTAAAACTGATGTCACTATAATTCTCATTAATTAAGTTAATTTCAATTATACAAAATTATAAAAGTTAAGACACATCACTCATAATATGTAAGAATAAATTTTTGAAAATAATTTTTTCATGTTTAGAATCTAGAGTGAGAGAGCAATTACTTTTCCAACAACTTCATTGGTCAACAATTGCATGTAATTAGTGATTTGTATGTTTTAATTTAGAATAACAACTTATTAATTGAGTTTCACAATTATTTTTAAAATTTAATATTACTTTTTTCATTATCAAAAATATAATGAAAAGATATATATTTTTTGATCTACAAATATTTTAATTATAATTTAAATTTACAATATTCTATATATATATATATATATATATATATATATATATATATATATAAAATAAAAGTATTTTAAAATTTTAACCATTTTTTTATCAATTAAAATAATTTTGTTTTATAATATTAATATTTGAATACAAAAACCACAATTTATTATTTTGAATTTATATATTATTTACTTAATGCTCTTATTAGTACTATAAGTTATTATAGAAACACAAATTAAATTAGTAGAAACATATAAACCAATTAAAATTACACACACACACAAAAAAAAAAATATTAATTTAATATATTTAAAAAAAAATGATGCATCTATGACCTCTTTTTCCAACCATAGATATTAGAGCTTTACGTCTTTAGGGATAGTTAAACATGGTGTATGAAGGCTACATATTGAGGAAGCAACATAGGAGTATCTTTATTGAGGGTATGTCTTGGAGAGTAAAATCTCCTTATAAGTTGATACATTCACATTTTTGTGGTTTTATGAAGATTCATTCATTATGTAATAATGTTTATTTCATGACAATCATATATGAATTCAACATAGAGATATGGGTCTATTTTTTTTAATATCCAATCAAAGGCATTTGAAGCCTTCAAGCAATTCAATGGCATAGTTGAGAAGCAGAGTGGCTATTAAATAAATATTTTAAGAACTAATAGAGAGGGAGAATACACATAAAATCAATTTATGTATTTTTACAAGGATAATGGCATCAATAGTTAATTTATAATGAGTTATACATGGCATCAAAATGGTGTAGCCGAGAGGAAGAATCGAACCATCTAAGATATGGCAAGAAGTATAATGAAGGCTAAAGGTTTGTCTAATGAGTTTTGGGGTAAAGCTGAAACAACATTAGCATATTTTCTCAATATATTACCCACTAGTAGTGTTAGAGATATAATCCTTCAAGAAGCATGGAGCAACTGGAATCCTAGTATTAAACATACAATAATTGTTGGATGTGTGACATATGCACATGTGCCCAAACAGAGAAGATCAAAGTGGGATATAAAAAGAGAGAAATGCATTTTTATTAGATATAGTGAGAAATCAAAGGCTTATAGGTTGTGCATTCCAATCAGTAAGGTGATAATAATCATCTGATATGTTCAATTCATTGAGGATGAAGCATGGGATAATAGACAAGAGCAACATTAAGTGCAAGTATGGGCTAGTGAAACCTTTCTTGAAATTGAACCATCAAGTGTTACATTCACTCATACACTAAATTGGAGCCCTATTTCATAAGGAGTTGATTCATCTAGTGGAAGCAACCAATAAGGAGCTCAAGGAGCATTTCATGAGAAAACATCATCATTTTCCAATTGAAGTTAACACTTATCAAGAATAATGATCTTTCAAGAAATCTAGGAGAAATTAAGGTATGAAGAGAATGAATATGAAACAATGATTTTTTCTATTTTTATAGTAGCTACTCATATCTATTTTAAATAGGAAATTAAGGACATCAAGTGGTGAGAATAAATAGATGAATAAATTCACATAATATATAAAAATCAGACATGGGAACTATGAGACCTTCCAAAAAATAATGAGGTCATAGTTGTGAAGTGGGTTTACAAAATTAAAACCACTCACATATTTAAGATTGAGAGACATAAGGGAAGACTTATTGTCAAATTTTACAAGAAAAGACCTTGATGTGATTACAATGTGATGTTTTCCCCTGTATCAAGGATAAAAATGGTGAGAACAATCATGGTCATAATTGCTTAACATAATTTATTGAATGGGGTGTAAGAAGAAGAGGTTTATGTGGGAAATCCACCTAGTTATGTGAATATCAATCATGATAACAAGGTATATAGGATGATCAAATAATTGTATAGAGTAGAATAAACACCAAGGCCAAGGTACAACTGAATATATTTACTTGTTGAGCAATGACTTTAGAAAAATTGGTAGTGATCCCACTCTCTACATTGAGATAAGCAAAGAAGGTATTTTTATTATTGTTTTATATGTGGATGATTTCATATTCATCGAGAATGTAAATGAGTCCATAGAATATTTCAAATCAAAGATGAATAAGTAGTTTGAGATGACTGATTTAGGTCTGTTGAATAATTTTTTGTGGCATAGAATTTAAGTAAACGGATGAAGGTATATTTATCTACCAAAAAAGGTATGAAAAATATATCTTGGATAGGTTTAGGATGTTGGAAGACAAACTAGTATCAACACCAATTGAAACAAACTTGAAACTACACAAGGAAGATTGCAGTAGCATTGTAGATCCCACATAATACAGAGTTTCAAGGGAAATCTTATGTATTTGAATACAATTATATTGGATATCATGTATGGAGTTAGTATCATCTATAAATTCATGGAGAAACTGGTAGAAACACATTGGCAAGTAGGTAAAAGGTTCTTGAGGTGCATTAACTGAACAAGAAGATATAGAGTTTTATATGCAGTAACAATTAAATTTTAGTTAGTTAGCTACATGAATAGTGATTGAGCTAGTGGCATTGATAATATAAAGAGCACACTGTGACATGTGTTTTATCTTAGGTGATCTACCATTTCTTGGACATTAAAAAAACAACTAATAGTCTCAATTTTCTGACTAAAACTAAGTATTAACAACAAATTTAACAATAAATTCAGTATCATGTTAGGTGATATGGTCAAAAGAATCCTATAAGATTTATATGGGGAGTATAAATGACCTTAAACTATCTTTTGTGATAATATATCCTCCTTTGAATAGTCAAAGAATCTTTTTTTTCATAGTAAAATCAAACATATTGCAATCAGATATCATTTTATTAGAGAAATATTTGAAAAAGTGTGATAAAACTTAAATTTTACAAGTTTTGGTAGGAGCTCACCTAACATTTTCACTAAGCCTCTAGAAAACAAAATCTTTGTGCATTTAAGAGAGATCCAGAGTCATAGATGTAGCATAACTAGCTCTAGAGGCTCATATCATGGCTCCATATATCAACAAGATGGCTCCAAAGATGCACAAGATGGCTCTGGAAATCACTAGTCTAGATCTAGAGATAAATAAGGTCGCTATGGAGATGCACAATCTGGATCAAAATTTTTTTAGATCCAACCACTTAAACTAAAATGAAACCTGCAATTTTTTTTTGTCAAGAATCATTCTACAGAGCATATAAATAAATTCAAAATTAAAAGGGAGTGTTAAAATATTGTAATATTTACCCTCTATCTACCCTATCAGTTTTTGTCTTAGCTCTAAAAAACTTTAGTAGGTATTTTAACTCACCAAACAATATTTGTTGCATAATTATTTAAATTTTTAATGTCTAGTGAACCATTTGGAATAGAGGGTTGTGTTGTGGTAGATGAGGAAGTTTTTTATCAGCATTTAGACAAATAGAATGAGACAAGAAGATGATGTAAGTCAGATAAAAATAATATAGAAAAAAAAATTGTAAAAGTAAGAGAGAATATATAATAAAAAAAGTAGAGTAGAGGAATGTGTGGGACACATTAGTCTATAATAAGTAGAGAAGAAAATAGATAGAAGTCTGAATAATGAATTTGAACATCAACAACTTGTGTGAGACCAACATCAGAGAATGAAATATAAATATTATGAGTCAATACAATATTTTAAAATAGTAGAGGAAAAAAATGTAATAGATGTTTTGTAAATGTGGTGGAAAAAAATGTAGTTGTAAAATTAATATAAATGTATAATCAGTTTGTAATTTTTTTAAAAATCAATATAGTATATTCATGTGTGTGTTTTTAGTTTCTCTCTCTCCCATGTTTTTAGCATTTTAAGCTTGCTAATCAGAGTCTTTTTATGTCTCACACTGGGGGATCTGGAGATTATCAAGAGCCAACCAATTAAGTGTATGAGTTTTAATTTTCTCCCTTTAATTTTTAATATTGCAAATTTGACCTCTTTAGCCAACAAAAATTATCATAAGACTGAGCCATCATAGGAAGACTGAAATATTGTATAGAGCTGGTAGAGATGGTATATTAACTAACCATTCCCTAAAACATTAAGAACCATAATAGGGTTATTGGAATTTGTAATTTTTTCCCATTCTATTTTTAGTATTTTGTTTGTATTATTTTTTGTTCATCAGTTGTATTGTTCTAGATGCCATTAGAATATGTCTAAGAATAGAAATTTTGTTGTACTAAAATATGCCAAAGACCTCTTTATAGAGGCACAAATGTAACTAAGAAAAGACATCAATTGAATCGTAGTTGTAGCTATTAATGCAGTAGCATTTTATTCTCTATTTTATTTGTTTGATTCTATAGATTGGTATCAGAGCCAAAGGCATTGGTCTATGGAAGAGATGAAGGCCATAAGCTTTGGTTGAGAACTTGGGAGCAACACCAGTTAACAAAAGTGGTTGTAGATCATGGCAAAGGAGAGATCCTTGAATCTAGTGATATAAGATAAGACAAAAGAGATCACTATTTTTAAAGAGGAAAAAGGGTAGTTTGCATGCAACTCCTTCTGAATGCCATAGCATTCAAGCTATAGTTTTGTTTTATAAATGCTATATTTTTTTCAAATGCTATAGAATTTGTATTTGTAGCTTCATCCTATAACCAAAAAATATAGTATATACCTAAAGAAGAAAATTGAGAAGCACTGCTAGCTGAAGGTAGATCACAGAGGAAGCGTGGAGATCTTAATCGTGTTCACTTTGAACATTGATAGTAGGATGTGCCGAAGGGAGAGATTTGTGGGAGAGATCATTGTTTATAGCTAGAAGAGCATTCATCCAAGAATTCATCAAAGCATGTAAGTATTTGAGATACAGTCCATTTTTTTCAAAAACATATTTATTTCAATTCTATCAAAATAAAAATAAAAAAAAGAAGAGGATAGATTAGTAATATGGCCAAATCAAATGGTAAAAGTTGGCAGCATCTGCCTAAATTTGATGGACAAAATTATGATGTATGGGCTAAGAAAATGAAGATGATCTTAGTGGCGAATGATCTATGGGAATGTGTCATCACCAATTTCATAGATGTGATTGATCAAGTCCTTATAATGCATTGACAAATACCTCGAAGACATAGTTGAAGGAGAATTGAAGGAAGGATGCAAAAGTATTGAATCTGATAAAGACGGAAATGGCTGAAGCCATATATGTGAGAATTGTAGCAATAAATTATGTAAAGGAAGTATGGGAGATATTTCAAAATTCCTATTGAGACATAGATAAGGTACGATTAGTGAAACTTCAAATGCTTAGAAGAGAATTTGAAACATTGCAAATGAATAAAAATGAGTCTATTTTTGAGTTTCATACTAGGATCTCTAGCTTGACAAATTGATTAAGAGTAAATAGTGAAACAATATATGATCAAAGGGTCATTGAAAAGATTCTTAGGAGTTTGCCTATGAGATATGATCTGATTATCATAGTTATTGAAGAGGCCAAGGACCTCTCAAGGATGGTAGTTGATGAATTGATGTGTTCTCTTCAAACCCATGAGCACTGGTTGAATAGATCTAGACATTCTTTCCTAGAGCAAGCCTTCAAGGCTTAGTCCAATTTCAAAGGAAAGGGAGAGGAAGAGAAAATAGAGGTAGAAGCTTCAGAGTAGAGGAAGAGGAATGAGCCACTATGTTAGATCAAGCTCAGACATTTAGGAAGGAGCAAACAACTCCCAATCAAATTTCCAAGACTAGAAAAAGAGTATTACTTCAAATCAAAGGTATGATAAAAGTAATATTTAGTGTTATTATTATCATAAGTATGGTAAATTTTTTGGTGAATGTAGAAAGAAGCAATATAACCAATCAAGATAAAATGCACATGTAGCCATTGAGAATGTAGGTGAACCTAAAAATTTGCCAAACATGTTCATTGTATACAATGTTGCTGAGTAGAGCAGCATTGAGGTATGGTATTTGGATAGTGCATGTAGTAACCACATGAATGGTAATGAGAATCTATTTTCCTCTATTGATAAGTATATTCATTCAGATATTAAGATGGGAAATAATGAAAGAGTTCCTATTGTTGGCAAAGGAACTGTTATTATCTGCATAAAGCAAGGTGAGAAGAGAGCAATCCATGATGTTTATTATGCTCCAAATTTGAAGCATAATCTACTAAGAATTGGACAGTTGGTCCAAAAGGGATATAGATTTTTGATGGAGAATGGAGAATGCAATATACTTGACAAGGAAGGAAGCAAGCAAGAACATTATATCTACGATTCAGATGACAAGGAACCAATGTCTTCTCTCAAGATGTAGATTAATCCTCTTAGGAGTACAATAGTACTACATCAAGCAACCTTCAAGACAGTCATGAAAGACACATCCAAACTCTAGAATTTGAGGTATGGACATTTATGTTTTTTTGTATTAGATATTTTATCTAAGAGGAATATGGTTATAGGTCTTCCAAGGATTGTAGAACCTAAAATAAAATGTGACTAATGTATACTAGGGAAACAACATAGACAACCTTTTCAATTAGGAATGTCTAGAATGGCAAAATCACCTTTGGAATTGGTGCACTCAGATTTGTGTGGCCTAATGAAAAATATCACACACTCTAAGAATGCTTATTTACTAACTTTCATAAATGATTATAGTAGGAAAATTTGGGTTTATTTTCTAAACAATAAGTCTCAGAATTTTGGGAAGTTCAAATGGTTTAAGGCATTGGTTGAAAAATAGAATGAATATTTCATCAAGGCCCTGAGGTCAGATAGAGGGGGAGAGTATGTTTCTAATAAATTCCTAAACTTTTACAAGAATGAATCAATTGAAAAGCAGTTCATAGCTAGATATACTTCGTAGTAAAATGGAGTAGTAGAAAGGAAAAATATGACCATACATGAGATAGCTGGAAGCATGTTGAAAGCCAAGGGACTTTCAAAATAATATTGGGGTGAAGTTATGGCAATAGCAGTGTGTTTGTTGAACAAGTGTCCCATAAAGGCTGTTCCAAACAAAACTCTACAAGAAGCATGGACAAATAGAAGGTCTAGTATTGAGCATCTAAGAATATTTGGGTATGTGGCATATGCACATGTGCCAAAGGAAAAGAGGTATAAATTTAATTATAAAAGAGGAAAGTGTATCTTCATTAGATATTGTGAAGATACTAACGCACACAAATTATACAACCCTATTACAAAGAAGGTTATGATTAGCAGGGATGTCAAACTCATTGAAAATGAATCATGGGATGGCACCATTGACAATACATCGGGTATCTCAGAATCGATACTCATAGATAATGGAAATGAAGATGCTCAAATTGAACAAGTCACATATCAGCAAGGTGAATAATCAACAATACCTCCATCACCTTCAAACATGCTCCTTAATTAAGCAACTCTAGTAGAATTCATATTCAAATCTTGCTTCTCTTATGCCTAGAAAGGCAAGAAGCTTGAGGGAGATATATGATGACTCAAGGTATGATGATGAAAACTTGAATTTTTATTTATTTTCTCTGGATGAACCTACATGTTTTGAAGAAGCAGTAAAAGAAGAAAAATGGTGTAAAGCCATGCATGAGGAAATAGAATCAATAGAAAGAAAAAAGACATGGGAGGTAGCTGATTTACCTAAGGGTAAATAAGTGATTGGATTGAAGTGGGTCTACAAGGCCAAGAGCGCATCAAAAGGCAAAATTAATAGGTACAAAGCAAGGTTGGTTGTTAAGGGATATAAATAATAAGCTGGTAAAGACTGTGATGAGACTTATGCTCCTATTGCAAGAATGGAAACCGTGTGGGTTGTATTAGCAATAGTTGCCCAACACAAATGGAAGGTATATTAAATGGATGTGAAATATGCCTTCCTAAATGGAGTACTCAAAGAAGAAGTCTATGTTGATCAACCACCTGAATATGAAGTACCAAGAAAAGAAAACAAGGTGTATAGGCTCAAAAAAGCACTCTATGGGCTTAAGCAAGCACCAGGGACTTGGTATAGTAGAATTGATGCATACTTCACTATAAATGGTTTCAACAAAATCAGTACTGAGCCCACACTATACATCAATGAGAGCCATGGTAAGATTTTGATTAATGTGTTATATGTAGATGATTTAATCTTCATAGAAAATGATGATGCTTTTATTAGTGAGTTCAAAGAAGTAATGAAGAGGGCATTTGAAATGATAGACTTGGGTTTGTTAAGGTATTTTCTTGTTATATAAGTATAACAGATGGATCATGACATATTCAACTCTCAGTCAAAGTATGCTTCACAAATCTTGAAGAGGTTCAAAATGTTGAGCAACAACCCTGCACCAACACCAACCACTACAGGTCTCAAGTTAAGTAAGGAAGATTGTAGTAATGAGGTGAATTCAACCTTATATAAGAACATGGTAGGTAGCCTCATGTATTTGACAATATCTAGGCCTGATATAGTGTATGCAATAAATTTGATTTGTAGATTTATGGAAACACCTAAGTATACACATTGACACGCATGTAAGAGAATGCTAAGATATGTCAATGGAACTAAGAACTATGGCATTCTTTATACAACATCAAGTGATTTTGATCTAGTTGGCTACATAGATAGCAATTGGGCAGGTAGTACAGATGGCAGGTAAAGCACATATGGTTATGTGTTTCACATGGGTTCAGGAGCCATTTCTTGGACATCCAAAAGGAAACCCATAGTTTCTCTTTCCACAGCAGAAGCTAAATACATTGTAGCAAATGTAATAGTGTGTCAAGTAATTTGGCTAAGGAGAGTCTTAGCAGATTTGAAGAAGAAACAAATAGATGGTATAGTCATATTTTGTGATAACATGTCTTCAATAACATTGATGATGAATCTAGTGTTCCATGGATGAAGCAAGCACATACAGAGTCATTATCACTTCATAAGAGAATTGGTTGAAAATGATGAAATCAAATTGGTAATCTTCAGATCTAAAGACCAATTAGCAAACGTATTCACAAAGGCACTAGCAAAGCAGACCTTCGAGCATTTGAGACATAATTTAGGAGTGATGGATGTTCTAATAACTAATGGAATAAATTAAAGGGGAGTATTGGAATTTGTAATTTCTTCCCATTCTATTTTTAGTATTTTGTTTGTATTGTTTTTTTTTATCAATTGTATTGTTCTAGATGCCGTTAGAATATGTTTAAGAATAGAAATTTTGTTGTATAGAAATCTGCCAAAAACCTCTTTATAGAGGCACGAATGTAACCAAGAAAAGACATCAATTGAATTGCAGCTGTAGGTGTTAATGCAGCAGCATTTTCTTCTCTATTTTATCAGGAGCCAGCCAATTAAGTGTATGAGTTTTACTTTTCTCACTTTAATTTTTAATATTGCAAATTTGACGTCTTTAGCCAACACAAATTATCATAAGACTGAGCCATCATGGGCAGACTGAAATATTGTATAGAGTTGGTATATTAACTAACCATTCCCTACAGCATTAAGAACCATAATAGGGTCATGTTCGCAATTTTAAATGTTAAATTTATGGTATTTTGTTTAAAAACCAAATATTCTGCATCTACAACGAAACAGCCAAACTAGGTCAGTGATGCTTGTTATTTTACAACCTTCAACATGTGATGGAGCAGATTGACTAAATCATAGGAATATACCACACCATGTGAATCCGCTAATAATCACAAATAAAATATATCAAAAATTCATGACTCAAAATACAGCTTTTTATAGCATGATATTAACTTAAAATCTAGTTACATCTGTGAACAAGTAGCTCTTGCAATAAAACAATCACTATTTGACTAAGCTTGTAGGTCTGATTTTCTATTGAGCTATTTCTTGACAATTTTCCATGCTTTATAGGTGTTCAAATTTTTAATTTCATAGTGCCTTCTCATGTATTCCGAAGATAAATGTAAAAGCAACCTCCCCAAAAAATTAATTATTATTTTTTAATACAAATGTAGCTATAATCTATATTATAATATAGAGGCAATGTTGAATAGATAACCATGATTAATATTCACTAGTTAATACCCTGCCGTATTTATTGACTAGTTGATACCGTGATATGTATTTGGAGGTCTTGTGATGGTACTATTCTATATTTTGTTAAATTGTGTTTTTATGATTTATATGCACTAGTTTATGCACTTGTCGTGCGGGCCTATATTTTGTTAAACATATTTTTTCCTCAAGTATGTTACATTTCTATTATGACTATGACGTGTATTTTCCATTGTTCAAATGTATAAAGATTGTAACCTCAAAACTTTCATGTCATACTTCTCAAACCTATATTATAATCAGTTTTCAAGGTGGATATCAACACAAAATAAGGTTGAAACAATGGTGTTAGTAGATGAGGTCATATGATACATTTGGTTTAGACATGAAGGTTACAATTATAGCTTAAAATTAATGGCCTATTTTATTTATTATGATTTTTTTTATAGTAATTATTAAAAAAATATTATCTTTTAAATATTAATATATTTTATTATAGAAAATGTACACATTTATTTTTATGATTTTAATGATTTGTTTAAAGTTTACCTTAGATCTAATATAATTTATTTAAAATTTTGATTATATCTTATGATGAAAAATATAAATATAATGACACAAATTCCCCCTCTCCAAACTCAGATTCTCAATTTCAAGTAAATAGAGAGATTGTGGCTTTATTATTAGTTATTTGTGTTCTATTCATTTAATAATTTTTTTGTATATTATTATTAATAGAATTCTTCATATGCTTTAGTAGGTCAAGCCAATAAGTTATTAAAAATATTTAAATAATTTGTCTTATTTTATTATATAGACAATGTATTAAAATAATTTTTTAAACTCATACCAAAAATAAATTTTGATGGTTAAAAATATTTACAAAATAATAATAGAAGGTTAATTAATTAATTCTAAAATTATAGAAACATAATTATATAAAGTTTAAAGGTGTATTGTAGTTGTCAAAATGTATTAGTGCAAATATACACTTAAAAATAATCACGACCTTATCCAAAAATTAAAATATGAATAGAGAAGTCTATTAAGAATAAGGTTCCTTTTTTTATAACTAAGAGAGGAAATGATAATTCTAAAACATAAAAAATAGAAAAAAATTGATTTGATAGTTGTGCTTGCCTTGTCTTGATCTTTAATAATGTTGCTTAGTTCTCCATGCTTCTATCTTATCAATTAGAAAAGAAAAAAAATTATTCTTAATTTAAATTGGGAACAATTTGTTAAACAAAAAGCAAAATAATCTAAGTGTTTTGGGTTCTCAATTGAGGATAAACTGGGTCTTAAGAACAATCTACTAATATGGTTTCTATAAAATAATTATTATAACAATTAAATTGCATCATAAAAAATAAATCTAATAGTTCATGCAAAGCTCTAGTGACGTGTAGTGTGTATCTTTACTCTTTCCATTGATTATTTTTAGATGATTAAATAATCTAATTATTGATTTCTCTCTATTATTCTTGTTATTTATCAATAAACTATCTATATAAATCATCAATTTTCTTATTCTTAAATGATTTATAATACATATGTATTTATTAAAAATGATAAATTTAAATAATAACTTACACCCAAAATGACATCAAACTGGTGAAAAGTAATAAAGTGAGAATAAAGAAGACATTTACACATTAGCTAGAATGTATAACTTAGAAAAACTATGGGAACAAATGATTATCCTTACAGACCCATAAGTGTCATTGACACTCCAAACACTTGGCCCAACATATGGAGAATGAGCAAGAGAGTGGGATAGTTTGAGGGGGATGATAGGAGACATGGGGGCCATACACAATAAACATGGACACTAGTAACACTTAATTTGGACCAATACTAAATTAGTATAAACATTCTAAAATCATATGACAATTAACAAATATTTAGGGGCCATTTTCAGGTCATTAATTTTTATTACACTTTGATGTGTGCACAATATATATTAAATTAGAAAAATAAGACATGGTATGGATATAAAATACTTCTACATATAATATTTTCACAATAAAATTTTATGCACCTAAGAAAAGACACACACACATGCACGCACATATGGGTGAGATTTAAATGGTAATAATTTGTTAAAATTTTAAATATAGGAAAATAGGATACCTAATTCTAACTAGATAAATATGAGATTAACATGTGGAGCTATATACATCTAAATACAAACAAAGTCCTCAACTATATTTTGAGAATGGTCATTAAACCCACATTTAAAAAAAAATCCTTATCAAAATTCTAGATATATACTTGATTAATAACCTCATCTGATCATTTCAAGAAACATTAACCATTTGTAGATAGATAAAATTAATATGAGAAATATGTAAATGTCAACATTGATGTATTTGAACTCTTTTGTACACGTTAAACTTTTGTTCACACTTTCTTTAATTCGTCTACTCACTAATTATCTTAGCTAACCTAGTTTATCAAGTAAAATATTTAGGATTACTCTATTTTGTGTAAGAAATATTCATAATCATAAGAATATTATTTTCATATTCTACAACATTTATTTCAATATAAAAATAGAACCAACAATAGTCAGATGGTTTTAGTTTGGATAGATGTTTGGCTTTATTAACAATGTCTAGGAAACTCCAATAACTACTTTTAAAATTGGAACATCTCCATTAGGTAAGCCTAGACATTTATTTTGGGTTAGTCATAGAATAACATATCAAAGAACCTCTTTAACTACAAATAAATATTAATGTATACTTACTTGTTAACTCGACTACTCCATTGGAATCACATTTAGAAATCCATTATCAGAAAGGCATAGATAAATAAAAAACCCTAAAATGAGCAACCATATCTAGCAAAGTTAAAGTAAATAATTCATGTCAAAGTTGTATGTTTTCAAGATTCAAAATATAAACATTGTGTTGCATTATATCTTGATCATGATGGATTGCAAACACATGTACATGGAAGTACTACATGAAGTTTCAACCCATTTTGAAGTACTTGAGCATAGTAAAAACTCAATAACTTAGTGAGAAGTAGATGGGGCTATCCAACCCAAATTTATTTCTTTGTTTTAAAGGTCATCTTCTGTAGAAAGTTAAATTAGGGTTTCAAGGTAAGGAAAATACAACTGAAGGATCAATGAATACAATCAAGGGTGAGCTCATATATTCAAGTCATTTATAGGAGTAGGCATAATGATTTAAGGTGACACAGACCTCTAAAATAAAATATGAAGGCACCAAAATGACCTAGATTATACTAGTCACTAGAGGCATCTAAACTTCATTGGTAATGCCCACACAAATTTTGAGATTTTATTTCCTAATTGAAACATCTATAAAGGAGAGTGACACTATTAACTGCTATGGTTAGTGAATTAATTTGATTTGAAGTTAAGGAATTGTATGATACTGATCAATATTTTTGAAAGATTATTGAGTTGTGCAGGAATCTATTAGTAGATGATACAGGTAGTATTCATGTTAAATATATTATAGAGGATGGTTATATATTTAAAATAAAACAAATATGGATTGCATTTGGGTCTCTAAGAGAAAATATTACAAGATAACTTCACAGTGGCTTTTTGGTTGGATATTTCGGTGAGGCTAAGACAATATCTTTGGTGTAGGAGGAGTGTTTTTGGACAAAGATGAAGATACATATGACAAGGTATATTTAAGATATGTTTTGATATGTATAATGTGTCAAGTGGCTAAAGTCCATGTACACAATATAGGGT
>JARHVA010000399.1:5460000-5500000 GCA_037957365.1 Torreya grandis
GAGAGACTTAAAAATATTTCATGGGTCAAGGCATTGTATATTTTATACTACCATGTCACCTTCCATAATAGAGACCCTCATACTATGTGGGTGTAGATTTTGATAGATGTGTTGGCAATATGATTATCATTGATGTCAAAATGGAGATAGTTAGAACAATAGATGTCATTGATGTCAAGAGAATAAATCATAGACAAGATTGGTGGAGATAAGATCATGTTTTATAATTACACAATTTTTAATATTGTCATATAAATTTGTCATGATTTTATAGAGACTATTCCCAGATGTTTATAGAGAAATTGATAGAAGATATGTTATGGGTTTTTCAAGTGCATCTCATATATATGGTCCACAAGTTCAAATAAATAGAAATGAGCTCAAAAATGATTTATCTTTGCTCTCAACCATTACTAGGGTTTCTTAGTAAAACCCTATGGTTTTTTGTCATGGCATTCCTAGGCACTTCTATTTTTGTGTTTACTGGATATAGGCAAGAACTGATCGCTTAAGTCATAACTCAAGCCTTCCTTGTCATTGTGGAACCAACCTCTTTAACCTAAAAATTATCAGCTTGGAGTAGTGATCAAAGACTTTAATATTCCTAAGTCCTCAATCCAAGTTTGATCAATGGTGAGTGCTTAATCTCATGATGAAGATCCAATGATGCTCAACAAACTCAATAAATCAAAGAACCTGAGAATGAATGTGCTGATGACATGTGTCATGATCATAGATATTGAGTAGTATACCTATATTACAATTCAAATTTAAATAGTCAATGATCAATGTGGGGATAAAAAGTGTCATAAGTGTTGGTACTGATAGAAATGCGTAGAAGGCATGCAAGGGTGCCAAGTGTCACAAGCGTGGGCATTAACAATAATGTCCAAAAGGTATGTGAGGGTACCAAGTGTCACAAGAATAGGGAATGATAATGTTTATAAGGAATGAGAGAGTGCCAAGTGTCACAAGTGTGGGGGCTAACAATAAAGTGCTCAAAAGGCACATGAGCATGCTAAGTGTCCTAATCTTAGGAGATTGAGACAAAGATCAATGGTTGTGACTTAAATTTGAAAAGTTAAAGTTTAAAAGATCATAAGGATCTAATAGATCACATGAGCTTATCATGTTTTGATATGATGGCTATGTTTTAAAGTTTAGATAATTTAATGATGATCATTAGATCATGACATGAAACTTAAGATCAATGGTCAGTATTTAAAGAAATATTCATCTCAATGATCATGTGATGGAACACTCAAGTAAGATGCATTTTAAGACATAAAGAATGATACAGATTATTGTAATCAATCTAAATTATGTAAAATGGCATGTGTATGAAAAATAGAGCTTGATATATGCTAAATATAGTAAGACAAAAACTTATGGTGGTGGTGCATGAATTCAAGAAGTGGGAAACTTGTCATTAAAAAAATATGAATTGAGTTCCAAAAAAATGGAGTGTGATGTGTTAATAACAAAAGTGAACATGTAGAGGATGTGATACCTAGATATAATACATATATACATCATCTAGGATATACACTAAGAGTGACAGAGTGTCTATTTGAGAGAAAGATGGGCAGAGAGAAAGAAAGGAAGAGAGATATGGAGAAAAGAATGAGTAGTTGTAGAACATACCTATAACATAGGACATGATTTATTTTTGAATCAATTTTATAATCTGGAGTTATAGCTCCATAATAAATATTTTTAGTAGGTGCCATCAAAAGAGCTAAGTTGGTTCTTAGTTAGGGAGTAGGTGCTTCCTTAGAGTAGGTGATCTTAAATCAGAGGATTGGTGTCTCCTTAGGGTCGATTCCCTAACATATTATAACTCGTGAGGTTTTAATTGTGAGGCTGGATTACAATAGTAGAATGTAGTAGCTATTCTCACTATGGTTTTTCTCATACTGGGTTTTCCATGTACGGTGAGTTTTGTGTCTATTCGTGTGTGTGTGATCTCTGCATATACTTTTTAATTTGCATTAAAAGTATTCAAAGACTAATTTTAATTAATTACTAATTCACCTCCACCTCTTAGTAGATAGTTTTGCTCCAACAATTAGTATTAGATCTCTAGTTCCTTAGAATAATCTTAATCAGCTTAGGTAGATCTTGGAAGTGAACACAAAATGGCTAGTCAATAAGGCTCTTCCTCAAAAAAATCACATCTCTTTGATAGATCAAACTATGTTTTATAAAGAAATAGAATGGAAGGATATTTATTTCATTAGGGTTTGATGTATGGATGTCTATTGTAAATGGATATATAAATCTTGCTACAACTCCTATCAATTAAGCTACAAAGAAGGCATATGAGAGAAATGCAAAGGCAAAAAAATGTTATTATTTGCGGATTGTTTAATTTAGATTTTGTAAAATTCATGCATTTTCAAAATGCACAAGATATATGGAACAAGTTGAAGAGCATATATGAAGGTAATGATAAGGTGAAGCAGGCCAAGCTACAAACATACAAAGACAAGTTTGAAAGTCTTGAAATCAATGAAGAGAAAATTGTAGACTAATTCCTTTGAGTAGATGAATTAGTCAATGTAATTATAGGCCTTAGAGAAGAAATGAATGATTTAGTCATTGTCAAAAAGGTCCTAAGTTCTCTACCATCAAGGTATGACTCTAAAATCTCTATAATAGAGGAAGCAAGAGATATAGATAAACTCATTGCTGATGAGTTGCATGGAACCTTCTTAGCTTATGAGATGATAATGGGATAAGTAGATAATTTCAAGAGATAAACTACATTCAAAGCATCTAAACAAGTAAAAGCAAAAACACCTACATCTAGATATGAAGAGACTGATGAAGAAGAAGCCAAATTTATTAAAAAATTAAGAAGAGGATCTAGAAAATACAAAGGTAATTTACTCTTCAAATGCTTTAACTATGGTAAGTTAGGACATTTAACTACTAAGTGCTCTTATAAAGAAAAGGATAACTCTGAGTAAGAAGAGGGTGGTAAAAAGATGAAACCCCACTACTCCAAGAAGAACTTCTTCAAAAATAAAAAAGGGCTTGTACATAAAAGAAGATAATGATTCATTGGATGAGTGTGATAGATAAGATGATGACCATGATTGTTCCTTTATGGCTAAGGAAAATGAATCCCTATTAATTACATTAGAATCAAATTTTATGAATCAATAAAACTAAGAAGTTAAAGACTCTGATGAATAAGAGGAAGGAGAAGTGGATCTCAGAGGTGAACTCATTTGTGCTCTAGATGAAATTTAAAAGCTGAGAAAAGAGAACTCAAAGTAGAAAAAATAGGCACAAATAGAGATTAAAAAACTATTTGAAAGTTTTGAAAAATCTGATCAGATGGTAGTTAGCCTAAAGACACAAGTTGAAGAGGCTAAAATAATAGATGTAGTCAAATTTGAATTAAAGTCTAAATCTGATGAACGCATGAAGTTAGAAGCAAAAATAGTTTCTTTTAGAAAAGAACTTGAAAAAGATAAATAACAAATTGACAAAGGTTTGAAGCTAAAAAGAGGTTAAAAAATTCTTGATGAATTGATCAACTCTCAAAAGCCATCAAAATAGAAATTTGGTCTTTTTTTTCAAAAAGGTAAAATTCCCATAACTAGTACATCTATAAATTTATATGATAACTTCAAAGCAGAAGGAGAATAAATAATACATAAATAAAAAACTTGTATGAATGCCTCCAGATATATAAAGACAAACACAAGCACTCCTGATATGAAGAAAGATGAAGGAGAAAAGAATCTTGGAGAAAAGAAAAACAATAATGAGTCAATATGTAAAAAATCGAAGAAGATGCAGAAGACAAAGATAGCTAATGTAGATGGTTACATAAGGGTAAAAGACTTGAAGAAGTCAAAGTTAAGAAGATTTCCTCATCCTACACAAAGAAATACTATGACTAGGTATTCTTCATTTTTCTATGGTTTTTGTTATACCTGTAATTATTTTGGTCATAGAGATAATTATTTTAGGACTATACCTAAAAGGAGAACAAAATTTTTGAGCAAAAAATTATTTACACCCTTGTTAGATACAAATGTAAAATGTTATAACTGCAATAATTTTGGTCACATAGCTAAACAATGTAGAACAAACTTTGTAAGAATGAAAATACAAAGTGAAAATAAAAGCATGCCTCCTAGTGTGAACAAAGGTTTATAAGTCTTTAAAAAAGGGGAAAATAAACCAAAAAAGAAACCTATGGATGTGTGGAAAGTGAAAGATCAAAATGTTTCACAATATATGATTGATCAAACTACACTCCATGTCAAAGAACAAATTTGTGGGTAATAGATAGTGGTTGATCAAAACACATGACTGGTAATGAGATCAAGATCATCAAACTAAGTAAATATAAGGAAGGATCCACCAGCTTGGGAGACAATACTATAGTAAAGATCCATGGCAAAGGAACATTGAATATAGATGGAAAATTGCTTATACATGATGTCCTTTATGTTGAAGGACTAAAACACAATTTTTTAAGTGTTAGCCAAATGTCTGACAATGGATATAAGGTCAGATTTAATATATAAGGATTTAAGATAAGGAGAACTTGAAGATTAGTTTAAGAAAGGAAAGGAACTAAAAAATATATTTATAATCTAAGTGAAATGAATGGTAATAGTTGCTTGATAGGAAAGATTTATGAGAGTTGGTTATGGCATATAAAAATGGGTCATATCAGCATTGATAACCTAGTAAAAGTGAGCTCAAATAAGTGTGTTAGACACATGCCTAAGATAACCAAACCTATAAACACTACTTGTAAGGAATGTCAACAAGGTAAGCAAACAAGGGTCAAATTTCAAATAAAGGAGTATGTAACTAAAAGGACTTTAGAGTTAGTTCATACTAATATTAGTAGTCCTACTAAGACAAGAGGATCCAAAGGAGAAAGATACTTCATGTTGATAATAGATGATTACTCAATAATGACATGGGTAATCGTTTTGAAGGGCAAATCTCGGGCATTTGAAAGATTCAAGATCTTTATGGCCATGGTAGAGAATGCTATTGGATGAAAAATCAAATGTCTAAGATTTGATAGAGGTGGTGAATTCACCTC
Source organism: Torreya grandis (assembly GCA_037957365.1). Taxonomy (NCBI): domain Eukaryota; kingdom Viridiplantae; phylum Streptophyta; class Pinopsida; order Cupressales; family Taxaceae; genus Torreya; species Torreya grandis. Next base: position 5,465,084 of record JARHVA010000399.1, read on the forward strand.
CAATGAGGTCATATAATATTATGAGAATCATGGAATCAAAAGGCATTACTCTATAGTAAGGACTCCATAGCAGAACAGAGTTTTTGAAAGAAACAACAGAATAGTCAAGGAGATGGCCAAAATAAAGCTAAAAGAGGCCAAATTACTTGATGGATACTGAAGAGAAACAATACAAACAATAGTATATATCTTAGATACAGTTAAAATAAGGGTAATGAATGATAAAACCCCCTACGAACTATGGTATGCAAAACCTGCATCTGTTAAGTATTTCAGAGTGTTTGGTAGTAAATGCTACATCAAGAGAAAATTAGATAACTTTGGAAACATTGAATCAAGATGTTATGAGGAATATTTATTGGTTATTCCACCTAAATCAAAGCCTACACATGTTACAACAAAATTATACAAAAAAATATAGAGAGTATCAATGTCAAGGTTAAAGAAGGCTTGAAACATGTTAAACCTGACAGAGACATTTGTGAAGAAGAATTAGAGTTAGAAGAGGAAGTAGATAATGAAGAGCCTGAAGAAGTAAATGAAAATCCACCTACAATATTTTTTAAAAAGGATCTTCCTATAGAGCATATCATTGAAAATAAAAAAGGAATTCAGACAAGGAGAAGAATTGCAATGAACAAGAAGAAATTAAGTTGTGCTCTAATATCTAAAATTGATCATAAGAATAATGTTGAAGCTAGTAAGAATGATAATTGGTTAAAAGTCATAGAAGAAGAACTAAGCCAAATTGAAAATTAAAAAAGTTGGAAATTAGTTCCAAGACCTTAAAATAAGAATGTAGTAGGTACAAAGTGGGTCTTTAGAAACAAACTCAATGAGGATTGAACAAATAAGGCTAAATTGGTGTGTAAAGGATATGCACAAGTAGAAAGCATAGATTTTGAGGAAACATTTGCTCAAGTTTCTAGATTAGAAGCCATAGTAAGTTTTTTAGTGTTCTTTTTTAATAATAAATTCAAAGTCTATCAAATGGATGTAAGTTGAGCAAAGAGGATGAGTCCCTTAATGTAAATCATACTTTTTATAGATCAATGATAGGTAGTTTGTTATACCTAACTACATCAAGACCTAATATCATGCAAGTGTGTGCATGGTTGCAAGATTTTAAGATACTCATAAATGATCAGATGTCAATGCCATGAAAAAAATCTTTAGATATATCAAGAGTACAATTGAATATGGCCTATGGTATCTTAAAGATGAGGATTTCAATTTGACAATATATACAAATGTTGATTGGGTAAGAAGTGTGTATGGTAGAAGAAGCACTAGTGGTGGTGCATTTTTTGTTGGAAACAAACTTGTTTCATGGCTAAGCAAAAATCAAGAGTCAGTTATTCTTTCTATGATAGAAGTAGAGTATGTTACAGTAGTGGCATGTTGAAGTCAAGTCTTTTGAATGAAGCAAATACTCAAATACATCAAGGTAGAATACAAATCAGTCATCTCTATTCTTTGTGATAAATTAAGTGCTATTAATATATCAAAGAATCAAGTGATGTATTATATAACTAAGCACATATCAATCATCACTACTTAAGAGAAAAGGTTGTAGATCAAGGGGTCACAATGGAATATGTGCCAACATAGGATCAAGTTGGAGACATATTAACCAAACCTTTTCCCAAGGAATAATTTGAGTATTTGAGGTAGAAATTGGGAGTGGTTGATCTTACATCACACCACTAGATCTTAGTAACAAAGCATGAGTCTAGAGGGAGGATCACATAAACGTTTTTAATCCCTAGAAGAAGAGCAAAAAGCCAAGATAGGTATGCATATTTTTGTAACTTTATAATGACTTGATGGTTTAAAATTTTTGGTCAAACTCGTTTATTTGATAAAGGGTGAGAAAATTTTGGAAAAAAAGTTAGAAATTTGGAGTCCCTTTGCAATTGGTGTCAAAGGGGGAGAAAAAGTGTAAATGCTCTCTATAAAAGCTTTATGTTTATCAAAGAAGGAGCAAAGCATGTATCTAGGGTGTGTTTAGGCATATGTTACATTGCCTAAGGGCAAGAAATTTTGGTATGAATAGCTTCATCTCATGTTGATTAGAAGCTAATACAAGTATAGTCAATGCCAGAGGAGTAGAGCATATATTACAAAATCAGAGCATTTAGTTTGCCATCAATGACAAAGGGGGAGATTATTGGTAATATGATTATAATTGATGTCAAAAGGGAGATAGTTATCACTATGGATGTCATTGATGTCAAGAGAATCAGTCACAAACAATATTAATGGAGAGAAGAGCATGTTTTATAATTTCACAAGTTGCAATATTATCATATAAAGTTGTCATTCTTTTATAGAGACTTTTTATGGATGTTTATAGAGAAATTGATAGAAGATCTATTATGGGTTTTTCAAGTGCATCTCATATATATGGCCCATAAGTTTAGATGAAAATAAATGAGCTCAAAAATGATTTATATTTTCTCCTGGCCATTACTAATATTTCTCAATAAAACACTATGGTTTTTTGTCATGACATTCATAGGTAATTCTATTTTTATGTTTCTTTGATATATGTAGGAACCAATCATTTAAGTCATAACTTAAGCCTTCCTTGTCATTATAAAACTAGCTCCTTCGACTTAGTAATTACCAACTTAGAGCAACGATCAAATACTTTAATATTCCTAAGTCCTCGACCTAATATTTGTTCTAGTTTGATCAACGATGAGTGCTTAATCACATGATGAATATACAATAACATGCATACATGTAAATAATTTAAATAACTCTAGAATAAATGTGTTGATGACATGTGTATGATCATAGATCTTGAGCAGTAGATCTGTAATGTCATTCAAATTCAAATAGTCAATGATTAATGCAAGGATTCAAAGTGTCACAAGTGTGGGAATTGACAACATGTGTAGAAGACACACGAGGGTGGCAATTGTCATATGTGTAGGCACTCACAACAATGTGCAGAATGCACATGAGAGTGGTAGGTGTCACAAGCATGGGGACTAATAATGTGCAGAAAGCACATGAGAGTGCCAAGTGTCATAAGCATGGGGACTGATAGTAAAGTTCCCAAAAGGCACGTGAAAGTGCCAAGTGTCCTATTCTCAAGAGACTGAGATAAATATCAATGGTTTCAACTTAAATTTTAAGCTTTAAAGTTTAGAAAATCATAAGGATGTAATGGAGTGCATGAGCTTGTTAGATTTTGATCTGATGGTTGTATTTTAAAATTGAGACAATTAAATAATGATCATCAAATCATGGCACAAAACGTAAGATCAATGGTAAGAATTTAAATATTTGTTCATATCAATGGTCAAGTGATAGAACACTCATGTATGATGCATTTTACAAAACATAGAATGATATATATTATTGTAATTGATCCAAATTGTGTAAAATAGTATGTGTATAAAAACTAGAGCTTGATATATGCCAAATATAATAAAAGATAGAGAATTATGGTAGCGGTGTGTGAATCCAAGAAGTGGGAAACTTGTCATTAAAGAAATATGAACTGAGTTACAAAAAAATGGAGCATGATGTGTTAATGACAAAAGTGAAAATAAATAAGAGGTGAGACATGGATCTAGTGCATATATACATCATCTAGGATATACACTAAGAGTGATAGAGTGTTGATTTGAGAGGAAGGGCATAAAGAAAGAGAGGAAGAGAGATGTGGATAAGAGAATGAGCAGTTACAAAATAGTCTTGTAACATAGAACTAGATTCATTTTTGAATCAATTTTATAATTTGGATTTGTAGATCCATAATAGATCTGATTGGTAGGTACCCTCAGAAGAGATAAGTTGGTGCTAAGTTAGGTAGTAGGTGCTTCCTTAGAGTATGTGGTCTTAAACCAAGGGATTGGTGTCTTCTTAGGGTCAGTGCCCTTAAACATTTTAACCAATGATGTTCTGATTTTGAGGCTAGATTATAATAGTAGATTCTAGAATCTATTCTCACTATGATTTTTTCCATTCTAGATTTTCCATGTACACTAAGTGTTGTGTCTATTTATGTGTCTAATCTCTACATATACTTTTTAATTTGCATTAAAAGTATCAAAGGACTAATTTTAATTAATCTATTGATTTAAACCCCCTCTTAGTAGATAGTTGTGCTCCAAAAATATGAGACATTGCATTATTATGTCTATACTACAACTCCATCCATGTCAATCTATAATTGCCTATTTTCACTCTAATGTTACACTTGTAAACATTTTACTAATGAGGATATAATGAGAACATAATAAGAGAGTTGTAGAGGACATGAGGATAGTGTGAGTGATCACACCAATATTAATGATATATACTACTATGTAAATTTTCTTTCCACTACTAGTTTCTTTATTTCCAAGTTTCAAGTGAGTCTCAATAGGATAATATGTTTCTAGATACATAGTGTATAGATATTGGATAAGTAGATTCAAATGAAATCAAATTAAGTATGTAAATTTGAGGATCGATCCCTTTAAATGAATCTAAGTCAGGTATGGATATAAAAGGATCAAACCGTGTAAATGAAGGTAAGGTAAGATATATGAAGATGATAGTCAAAACTAGCTAAGGGATGATCATAATATAAGATATGTCTCTACCCATACTCCTCTAGTTTTATATATTTTAGGTGAATTTATAACAAGATGTTTTTCATTATATGAATATATCTCTATCAATTCTAAAGTTGATGAGTTTGAAGCCATGAGGTGCAAAGTTTGGGATATTTTTTAGAAATGTGTTACTACAAAAATCACCATTAAAACAATATCATTATTCTTTAGGTGTATGGTATATGTCTAGATCAAGGTCCAAAGTAGTATATTATTGATTAAAAATCTTCTAGTGGATCATCTATTCCAAAACATTTATGATGGGCATGACAACACCCTTCATAGAGAGAGACTTCATATAAATTATGAATATAAGAATACATCATAGCATTTCAAAGGAGATAACCCTCTTTCCAAACCCTCCTCATAAAAATCACAAATGATAAGTTTGATACAATAATGTAATCAATTAAATGAAATGTGATAGAGAAATAATTGATGGAGATAATGTAGCGTGATTATGTTCCTGTGTTGGTTATAGTGAGAAGTCATTGTAAGGTCACATATTTTGTATGTGATGTGATTAAAAATTATAACTGAGATTAAAGAATTCTTTAATGATGGAAATAGGCGTTTCATGTTTTTTTAATCTAATTGCAATTGATACATCATTGAAGTTATCATTATCTCCTTCATATTTTTATCAAAATTAAAAATTCAAAAATCTATGATTGCAAAATACGTTTCCATGTACCAGTAGAAATTTGAATGGCATCCTAGTATTGCATTGTAATTTTTAAAAATGATTACACTTGTAATAATTAATTATTGATATAATTATTGAATATTTTCATCATGATGACAAGTGCTTATGACTTTCAAGTCATGAAATTTTTATATTCTTGTTCACAACTAAAGGGTACTATTTTGTTTATCTTAACAAGTCTTATGGGGTAGGTCTATTGTCATTAGACATGAGCATCTTCCTTGGATCTATTATTTATTAAATTACAAAAATCCTTGGATCTAACATATATCTTAGGCTATGAGTGTTAAAAATAATTATTTTTATTAATATTTAACCTCATTTACTTTGAAATATATGAATAAGTGAATCATTCCATGTAAAACTGAAATTATCATCAATGGAAACAAAAGTTCTACTTTCAAACATGTTTGCATTTCTATCATTCATGTGATAACTGCATTTATGTTCCTTAGTTATTATTTTTTACCATATTTTTATATAATTTTCTTAGGATTTTTGTATATGAAATATTCATTTTTTATCCCAATGGAACAAGGTACCAATCTAGGTAGATTGTATAAAATTTAAGCACAATCATTTTCTTGTAAGTCCTAAGAGTTGTGAATACTAAGTCATGAGTCCCTTATCCTATAAATTTTATCTCAAGGGAGAAAGATATAGGATATACCATCAATATGCTCACAATAGCTAAGTTTAAAAATGAATTTCATGAGCACATATGGCATCAATTCTTTATTTTATAAGTGCTAAAAAATGAACAAAAGATGATGAATTCCCAGTCATATAAATAATCATATGCCATGAATGCAAAAAGACCTAGATTTAATTCTTACTCTATAGAACTTGGTGGTAAGATATGTGTTATAATTTTTTAGGCTACAACTATAAGTTGTACAAAAGGTCCAAGTAACGCATGAAGTGGTGCCTAGTGAAAAAGATTAACATTGAATCACATTTAAAGGTTGATTATTCAAATCATACAAAATGAATGGACCTCGAGCACTTCACAAAGGAAATAATTTTTGAGGTTATTTAGGATCTCTTCTACTCCTCTTGTTCATGTGATAATATTTAATATCATCCTCCCCTTCCTTGTATTCATTTGTATAATGGTCTATTGAAGACTTGGTTGTCATGTAATCATCGTGGTTGTGGCTTAAGCCCTTTCCACTCTCTAGGTGGAAACACAGAGCTCAACAGACATTATACACAACTATATCCTTTTTTAATTGAGATAGGAAAGTGTATTAAACAATAAAATTTGAAATTAGATAAAATCAAAAAAAAAAACTCACAAAAGGCATATTGGCAATTTTTTATTTTTATTTGTGTAGTTATCCAGTCATGAAGTCATGGGCATCTTTGTAGTTGGTACTCATTGATTTGGGATACCCTCTTTGATAAAAAATCTCCCATTCAATCCATAACTAAGGTAAGGAAAATAAATCAAATGTTATAGTCTTATCATATGCACCAAATGGTTTTCCTCTCTAGTGTTTAAGGATTTTAAACAAAATGTGTCAAGAAGATGTAATATCTCAAAGTGCTAAGGTTGTAGGATTATTATCCCATCATTATATGGGGGGAAGGAAAATTCTATATATTTTGTTTCTATTCAAGATTTCATGTCTCATTAATTTAATATATGAGGAAGCATAAGTTATAAAACTTTCATTCCCCAAGAGATTAACATGTGAGGAAACTATAGACATGATGCACATTCTATAGAAATAGAGAGGGAGATACCTTTGCCACCTATGGTCGAAGAAATATTTATGGAGGAGCTACCTATACCACCTATGAGAGAAGAAATATTTTTAAAAGGCTTGAATTTTCCACCAATGGAAGTGGATAGATTCATGGAGGTGATGCTTTTCTCCATAGTGGCGAGGAAAATATTTGGGAAGGTGTCTTATGTGGAATTAATGGAGAGAATGAGGATGCTTTCACATTTTCTATCAAAAAAAGGAAGTGATTTCACTATGACCTATTTCCTTAGATGGGGACGAGGTTAATTTATTAGGATGAGAGGAGGTGGTTCCATCAAATGAAGTAGTAAGGCCTCCTCCTTTCTCAACAATATTTTAGAAATACACATAATATAATTTTAAATGTTTTACATGGGCTATGTCATCCATGAAACTCCCATAGTCACACTTTATAAAATAGAATTCCATCCATAGTGAATCATGAAATCACCCAAATATAGATAGGAAATAAGGTGATGAAACATGACACGTCCTTATAGATCTCCATAAAGGGGAGTCTTGTCAACATCCCAGGTAATTCCCCAATATACTGCCACTTGGAAACATCATTACTTAATTATATCCTTTTTTACATTTTGTCATGTGGCATGATTATGTTGAATCTGGGATTCCCAACTATTTAAACTATCTACTGCTTTCTATGGGTTGTTAATGCATGGGATGTCACCACATGGAGGCATCATCAGCCTTCAAGTCTCATAGGATTTAAGGATAAAAAATTACATCCAAGAAGGCTCAGGTTACTATTGATTGCAAGACATGTGGTGCCTTTGCATATAATCTATATTTAGGACATAAATCATCATGGTCACTAAAGCTCTATATAGAGGCAAGGCCATCTAGGTCTCCTAGTGCCCACCATAGATTACATTATGTGTCATTTTAGGTAACACAATAGGTGTTATGTAAGAAGCTGAACAAATGTTTATGGTGTTCCATTTGGGCATTAACATATTTTTTTGGGGCCATTATGATTCTAAGAACAAAGATGTATGGTTAACCTTCCTTTTATCAACAATCTCAATATTTTTTTATTAATTTCATTATGCATGCATGCATGTATGTATATTTAATTTTTGAGATCTTTATGGGTAAGTGATTTCTTTTCATTTATGGAGTAAATTACGTTCTTAAGTGTACAATGTGGGCACCCCCTAATGATTGAAAATTTAACCTAAAAACCCTTCCAGCACCTATGACTGATCACTTATCGAGCATCTTTTATCATAACTAATGACTCCTTTACCATGACATTCACATTGTATGATGAACAATGCCCCCTTATGAACCCATGTGGAATGAAATTTTCAAACACTTAGGTTCTCACTGCAAAGGAAATAAAATAAACAAGATAAATTCCATAATCTTAATGCATTACCCACATATTAGTTTCATTAAATAATGTGTATGATATGGACCTTCTAGTGTATGATATCACATGAAACATGTTGTCATTGACAATCATCATCACCACCTAACTCACTTTGAAATATTTCACCACTTATAAGTTTTTATGGCCTTGCTATAATTTATCTATGTGTAAATATATTGGTAACATACCCAATTACATGGCTTGCACCCATTCAAATGGGCCTGTAACTTTATCTGTGTTGACATATTTGATTGGTTATTTTATATTATTAACAATGGTGGAGGACATCATGAGAATTGATTTGGATATAGAAGAGATTCAAATATGGTGTTCAAATCCAATCATTACTATAATGTCTATGACATGGGGATAAAACATTGAAGTTTAAAAATCTACATTTATATATAATAATTATTAAAATAATATATTACAATATCTTTGACAATATGCCTTTGTTTAACATATGCTTCCTATCTTCCTGTGATTAAACCTAAACTATGAATGATCCATTTCCAAGCAAGGAGGCCAAGAGGATTGTAACAAAGTGATTAATCTTTTAAAATATGTTTGTTTCCCCAAAAAATAACACACCCACATTGCTTTGATAGATGTGATATCTCACTAAAATTTGAATGTGTACCTTCAAAAGGTTTATCAATTCCATCACATGAAATATGTTATCATTTCCCCACACCATCACTTCCAATCTCACCTTGGAATGTTTATAATCTTCATTCATGGTGAGATACGTATTGGTAGTGATAATATGGTACCACTCATTTATGAAATAAATAATCTAAGAATTATTTTATTTAAGAAATTAGTTTATTACTTAAATGAATAAAATAAATAATAATATATTTAGGAATAGTATATTAACTATAAATTAATAATGCTAATATATATTTAGTATTATATGTTGTAGATTATCAAATTTTATTTTTATTTTGTAATAATTAGATATAATAATAACATATTATTTTTTCTATAAATAATTATATATATTATACAAATATATGAATTATGATATTATTTATTATATTATATTATATTTTATATATATATATATATATATAATATAATAATATAATATATATATATATATATATATATATTATAATATTATATTATATTATATTATATTATATATATATATATATATATATAATAACTAATATTAAAATTCAAGGCATGAATGGAATTTTTGATAATAAAAAAATACGCATTAGTCATGTGAATCCAATAATTTTTTTGAATCTATGTCTAGTGTATGATATGGGCCACTTGGTGTATGATATTACCTAAAATAACATGTAATTTCTCCCTACCATGATAGACTTCAGAGTCTCAATTTATCGCCCCCATGTCATTAGAATTGCACTATTTATTCAACTTGAACATTGGACGTGGAATCCTTCCATAATCAAATAGAAAATAGTCAATAAAAGATGCCACCACCTTGAAAGCTACAAACCCCTTTGTAATTGGTGTATATCATGTAAATATAACTATTGACCAATTTTGAATTTTAGTCAAATGAGGTCAACCCATACCATTTTAAAATTTTTAATAATGTTTCACATGACCTATAGGGGTTTCATAATGTTCTATACATCTTACTTGGCCTTCTCCTAGTCCTTGTCTAAGCTCATCCCCCTTGAAATGGCCTAGTCAACCAAATTCAAAGTTGGTTAAACAAGGTAAAACCTGGTAAAAGGTCCAAATTGAGCTTAATAGGTCCTAATATGGTCTTTGACATGTTTTTAAGTCATGAATTTATCATGTGCTAGGTTTTATATGCAAAAAAGGTCATTTGGCCACTTTTGTAGCACATTAATGGACTTATATAGACATTTATGCAATAAAATTTGTCACCAAGGTGAGTTTTAATGAGGAATAGGTCAAGATCATGTTATGGGTAGTCAGGTGTTATCCAAGAGTCAAATATGTTTAAAAAATGGGAGTTTCTCCTTGTTTTTAGGCCCTTTTGGGCACTTGTATAGAATGGATGATCTGATCTTCAACTAAAAACATGGTTGGAGTGACTCTTAACCTCCTCAAACTATTTTAAATTCTTGGTTTGTAAGGATAATGCAAAAATTACATTTTCAACTTCTCTTCCTCCATTTTCCCTTGGCAAGTAAAAAAGGGTCATTTTCAAGCACTTGGTGTGGACAGTATAGTTAGAGTTTGGAAGAGTGCTTCTGGGGGTGGATAATAATTTTAATTCAATTAATTTTCATAATAATAACTTACAATTTTGTGCCTCATATTTTATGAACAAATGCTAACACTCCAGACAATGTTTTATGGAGTTGAAACCATGAGGGGGTTACTATTTGAGCTTATCTCAAATTTTCTTATTTTGGATTGATGTATTTATGTGTTTCAAGTTTTTATACATTATTTTAAAGATATTCAAATGTTTCCTCTTGTTTCGGAAATCTCAATTACGTAGATAAGCCTTTTCTAGGCTTATATATGCTCCCAACTTCTCTTTTTGCACTCTTAACTATCTCAATGCCATTAAAGAGATTTCTTAGGTTGGATTAAGGTGGAGGATGTTATTTCATAGGTTTGGATCTATAAAAATGAATTTTAGGGTGTTGGAACAAGTTTTTAACTCATAAAATGATAATATAATTCTCTCAAAACCATGTTTATCATGATTGTCAACCCTCCCAGAGATAATGACAACCTATAGGTGCCATTAAAGGTGTTATTGAAGTTGATTTCAAATTTTATTAATGAGGGTTATTCAATTTAGGGATATAAAATTCATTGTAGGTGTTTAGAGAATCTTAACCTTACACATTTTTTCTCTTTCATGTTCTTGACTGCAGATGATAGTCTATGAAGTCATTTATAGGCCCTATTGATGTCATGATGGCATCATGACTAGATAACAACATTCATGATGGTTTCAATCCTTGGGAGATATTTGAAGTGAAATTTTGAGAGGTTTGAGATTTATAGAGGAGGGTCAAAAAGTGCTATGAGAGTCTCAAGAAAATGTGACTATGATCTTTAGTTCCGCTATCCCTAAATGGATAAAACAGAGCTCCCAGGTGTTTTTGAACTTTTCATGGAATGAGAAAATGGTGGTTTTTAACAATTCTCACATGTTCACCTTGTATCCCTATCCACATGAAGAAAATATTCCAATTTTTAGGAGCAAATGGTAAATGAAATATGAAATTTTCAAGGCCTAAAATGGGCAAAAAAACACTAAAAGGAATAGTGGTATCTACATGACATTGTTAAAGGAGTGATCTTGTACTTCAATTTGATAATAATAGATTATGAAATCAAGTTGAAACCAACCAAAATGGTCCAAAGGACTCTCATGATCCAAGATGATAGAGAAAAGCTGGATTTTGATTTTTTGATCGCTAATGCAAACCCCTTATCTGTACATAGGCCTGGGAATACTAACCTATAATAGGCTTTAGCAATATTTTGTCTCAATTGGGAATATAGTAACTAAATTGGAGGAATAAGATGAATTTTATACTTTTAGGGTACTATTCCTAAAGTGAAATTTATTATTTTCAACCACATGACCTAAGGGAGCTCAACAACACCTACAAGTAGCCCTAAAACTCATGAAGCATAGTCGAAATGTATATTGGTAGTGAGGAAGAAGTTTGAAGTTTGGACCTCATTTGGAGCCTTAAAAGTGGATAAAGTTTAAATTAATGAAATATTATCTTAATTAAATCATTGAAAACCTAAAGGCACCTAATACAAGTGTGTACAAAGCTAAATCAATGTATAGGCCTGTCTCAGTCCTTAACAAGTAGTGGCCTAGTCTTAGGAATGTGAGAGGCATTGGTGCAAAGGATGGATATTAGATTATAAAAATGGTAGATTATAAATTTTATGATATTTTTAACATAATAATAGGTTTTTATTTTGTCTTTTAAGGATAAACCAAACTCAATATGACCTAAAGCTAGGCCTGAACATTGATCCCCTTTCTAGGCAGTCATAAAGCTAGTCTAGGTTTCCAAAAGAATAATAAGTGTTAAAGGGGAAAATAGAATATAAAATGGTTTTAATAAATCATTATATGCATGGATAATCCATAAATATAACAATAAATCTCAAATAAATCCCTAAAATCTCCAAACCCAGACTATACCCTACCTATCCTCATAGTCTGCCTATTCACAAAGTCTACATAGCAAATTTGAAGATTTTGAGGGTTAAATGGAGGAGTTATAAGATAAAATTTGGTAAATAGTACCCTTATTATTCCAATAATTTCCTAAAATAATCAAATTCCCAATACTAATAACAAAAACCCTCTCTATTTTGTCTCAGATCAGGGGTAGTTTTACCATATATGAAGATGGTTATTTTGAGAAAAGTGGTGAAATGATGAATGAGAAGGAAATAAAAGGTAAAATGATGATTGGATAATATTTAAAACATCTATATATATATAAAAAATATTTCTATAATTCTTGGAAGAAAACAAGGTGCTCTGAGCTACAAAGGTTATAGTCATCATGTCAAGGAATGGTAAGCAAATGGCTTACTTCGGATGGCCATTTTCATTTTGGACATTAGATAAACTTCCTAAGTTATTTTATAATGTTTATGAGATTATTAATAAATTTTAAAACCATCATAATAGGAAAATAAATCTAATTGAACCTCATTTTAGATAAAAGGTACAAACAAACCTATTGACAAGGTCTAGGCCTAGTCTCAAAATAGGGTCACTCTTAATTTATAGGTATAAGGGAGCCATTAAAATAAATGAGGATTGTTTTTGGAACATATAAAGAGGTTTATGAACCATTTTTTTTTAAGTAAATACACTTATAATCTATTTTTGCCTTGAAAACATTTAAAACCCTCACATAATACACAAGGACTCGAGTGGCCAGGTGGAAATGCTTGGAACTTTCATGACCTGATGCATGGACCCTTGAGGAATTTAGGGAAGTTTTATAAGGTAATTTAGGATACCTTACTAGCATTTGTAAATAATTCTAATGTGTAGCCTTTATGAATAAAGGCTAAGAGGGCTAGTCACTTCAAAACCCTCTCAAACCCTGGTTTAGTACCTAATGGAGGAGATGAGGCTAAACATGCCTCCAAATGGATGAATTTAAACACGAGTGTAAAAGAGAAGTTGTTAAAAACTTCATGAGTATCAAATCCATGAATTATATTATATGAAATCCATACAAGTCAAGCATAAAATAGGTTTTTTTGATAATTTCCTATGTTTTTAGGTCTTGAAGATTTTCAAGAGACCTAATCACATTTGGGAAGAATTTTAGGACCTGTTATAATTCTTCATGGTTGTTTTAATAGGTGTATAATCTCCTAATCCTATCTTCTACTTCCTTCATTTCAGCTAGCCTAGTGGGTAAATAGTGATCACTTGGTGAAAGAGAGTGAAATTCCATTTGGGAGGCCTTTTAGGGCCAATTTCTATAAATTAATGTTATAGACACCATGTTCATAGGTTATACCTTCTTGTGCATGGATCATATGGAATATTTGGGAAGGATTTATGTCCCAAGTATGAGGGGTGATGGAGGAATCCCATTTTGGGACTATCTTAGATGATGGTGCATGGACAAAATGATAGGAGTGATTAGAGGTAATTCCAATGAATGTGAGGACCTGATACTAACCCCTCCTACTTAGAAACATCACTAGACCTGATAAATTATATTGATAGTGTATTTTTTGAAGGCAAATCATGAGGGGTTGTTTTCTATGCATGGAAAGGAGTTATTAAACCATTTTATAGGTCTAAGATGATTTCAAATGACATTTTTAACCCTTGAAATTTCATGGTTCACCCCATATCTCTCTCACATGCACAAGTAACTGGTCTTTTTAGTTGTGACAAGTGTCTCAATGACTCTTGGACTCCTCTTTTCTCTTTCTCCCCATTTTTTCTTTAAATTATAGCCTTTTGGTACTATATGCAATCTCTCTATGTAGGTATGGTGAAGCCCTACAAAAAAATTTCCTTGAGATAATAAAGATAAGTGTTTTACCTCATTCAAATATTTAACTAAGTGTACATGATGGTTGTTGGTCTTGTGCAAGTGTAAGTTTCATGTAATCTCCCTTTTGAAGGTCATTCAGAAGTGTGAAAGTATATTATAGGTGTAGTAAATGGGCTACTCCATAGGGTGTCTTATAATTCCTATTGTCTAGTTCCTCCTAGCCTATGCTATCTCCAAGAACCCATGTTGAAGAATTGATGTGAGAAGGAAGGTTGACATTGGATGAAGTGTATGTGAGCCCTATCCTTAGTTCCAAGTGCATGCTAAGGGTATGTGTAGAGAAAATATTTTGGTGTGTCACATACTATATAATAGGTTTAATTTCATCTTATCCCTATCCCTTTTCATCCCCGAAATGTTAGTAGTAGGATATGAGCTTTAATGATGCATCAAGGGGAACTAGCCCCTAATCTAGAGATCCACCTCCTAATAGGGATACCCATAGCCCTAAGGTGGTTACATTAACTCACTTTAACTAGGATAAGCTTGTCCCATGTGATAATTAGGTGCAATTTCAAGTGACAACAATAACAATTGCCCTGAAGTTGGGGTATGTGTATGGTATGGGCCCTCTAGTGTATGATATCACCTAAAATACTTTGTCATTTCCCCTGATCATCACCATCTACATCACTTTTAAATATTACACCACTTAAAATTTTTGTATGTCATTTCCCTATATTATCATATTAAAAACACTATATATAACCTACCAATAGTAATCCATTGATTTTAATATGTATATATTTTATACTAAATAATATATGTTATTATTTTTTATTATTTAACTAATATTGTTTCTTTACTTTGAAAGGTGGGTAACGCATACTAGTTGAGGAAATGGACCCCCTAAACACATGTACAATATAAACATGTATTTTTTATCATGAAAATGATAAAGCTTGACACCCATAACATCCAAAAACCAACCTTTACATTGTTTTATTGCTATGTATTGGAATAACAATAGGCTTGTTGCCATCTCATATCTTATTGATTCTCTCTCTCTCTCTCTATATATATATATTATGTTTGAACTTTCATTACATTAAACCATTAAATCAAGATGAATAAGTTTTGCATTATTCTCTTAACAAATAAAAGTTTTTAGTTACAATCGTTATCTAAGGAAAGGATTTATAAATATTGATAAATGTGGGAGTAGGATTTATTATCTTTGTGTGGTGCGATACACATGATAATTTGTGCAAGTGCAAGGTGGTTGCTCCCATGCTGGGATTTGTTTCATTCTTTGTGGTTGTCATTTTGGAATGCCTTGTGGGGGCTCTAGTTTAATTTTCTATCCATACCAAGGGGAAGAGGATTATGGTCCATCCTATTACTATTGTTTTTCCTCATGTAACCAACACTATTCCCTTCTAATCATTATTCCATTTTTATTTTTTCGCTTCCTCTCATGGTAGTTTTAAATTGGATGTTTGTTACTATAACTTTACATGAATGTAATAAAAATAATTTTGAATCTCAATGGACCATTAGTCTATATTATTTTACATGATCACAAATATCAAGAATGTGTTTTTTTTAATTTTTAATTTTTGTTGTTATGATGAATCCAAATTTATAGGTAGCCTTTATAGTTTTTATTGTTATATAATGTTTTCTCCAGTTATTAATATCAAATTTTGGTGTTAAAAAAATGCAAATACCAATAGAATATCTCTCATTCATAGGCATTGGATTCCCATAGTCTATCAATACTTAAACAATATATAAATGCTTTAATAATTTATATTTTATGGTAGGGTGGAACTTTAGAGACATCTCTGCATAATCCAATTCATTCATGGATAGGATCATCCAAATCCCACCACCATGAAAAAATGGGTGTTATTTATATGTAAAGATACATAAGTGGTAGGACCCACATTGAAGGATAATAGTGGTAGATCTACCACTAGAAGGACCACAATCCATAGTCACACTTTCTATCAATGGACATCCAATTCATTGGGTACAAATGTTAGTTTATTTATATCAAACTTACCACAAACCATTGCCCATCCTAGTCCCTTGTAAATCGTGTGGGTTATGTATATTATACCTCCTATGTACCCTACCCACGTATCATCAAATGATGGGATTGAGACACTTTATGTTTTTAGGTGGGATGTGAGATGAATATTTGTATAGTTTCTCATATAAAATTCCTCTGGCTTAATAATGCCTATCATGAAGATAAAATGTCATATTATTTATCTATTTTATAATATTAGTTCAAATTGAACATCCATCATCATAATAAAATGTGTTTCATAGGTACAAAATGCAATAGTGCAAATCCTCATTCAAGCTACCCATATCCATAATCCTATATTTTCCTATAAATTATCATTCAACAAAGAAACAATTTTAGGTTATAAGAAATAAAAATTTATTAAATAGACAAATCAAAAAATAATCTTAAAAAATAATAAAATAGGTTACAAGTTTCATTTCCTCCTCTTCTGGATTAGAATGCAATTAATCTATAAGCCAATCACTATCATCATCTTCTTCTACATCCTCATCGACATCCTCATCAAGATTGTCTAACTCCATGTTTTTCTATCACAATGGTCAACATATACATGTCAATCAAAATATAAATGGAACAATAAACATCTATGAATGGAATGAAGTAAATAATATTAATTAAAACTAATGCACACATTCTTTTGGAAAAATTTATTACAGGGGACATTATTAGCCTCATCACCATGGCTAAAATCTACCCCCTCAATCTAAAATATTAAAAAACAACATACAAATTCACAAGGTGGGTCCCAATTGGTTTGTTATTCACAATGATAGGAGTGAAAAAAGAATCATCTACAAATGTGAGGGAGGAACAAAGATTAAATATAGATAATGGTTCTCATACATATCAAAAGACAACATCATTAAAAGGGTCATTATTATCCTCATCACCATGGCTCTGCTTTCCCACCTCTCCCCTCCCCCTGCCCCCCCTCACCATGAGTTAATATACAAAAAGCAATTTAGAAAATCATAAGGTGGGTCAAAAGTGGTATACTATTGATTATTAAAGGAATGCAGAAAGAATCATCTATGAATATGATATATGAAAATAGACTAAGTACAACCTATGGATTTCATACATATCAAGAGACAAACTCATTGTGTGAGTTATTAACACCCTTGTCACCATGTCTCTACCCCACCCCTCCCAGTACAATATTAAACACAACATAAAAAATTACAAAGTGATGCAAAGTTGGAAAATATTTATTATTATATAAATACATAAAAATTTAAATTTGGCATGGCCAATAGATAAAGAATCATTAAAATTACCTATCTTGGCCCCTCATCTACATCTATGCTTAAAAAATAATCAAACACCCAATGAAATTCCACTATGGGATAGTTGTGGCCACAAAATGGCTATCCTGACCTAATGAAAATCCCACCCCCACTAGTGGATACACCATATAAAACCCTCTTAGGATATCTACTAAGTCAAAATGAAAAACTAAACTCACAAAATGCACACCATGAAGACTTTATGCTAATTTATTTATTGTAGAACAATAGATATAATAATTCATTACCATTAACAAACACAAATTGAACTAAAAAAATTCACCATCAATGGTAATATTTAAAATTTCATACAATTTGATCTACCTCAGCATAAATTTCTTAAAGGAAATCATTTAATTTCTTATCTTCCATCATAAATATAGAAAATTTAACATTCAAAGTATCATTTTCCAACACACAAGAATTTATATACAAATTAATTTGGATTATGGTTTACAACATTGAACATTATCTATGAACTACACAAAAATTTCAAAGTATTGGTTTGTAACAAACTAAAATGGTGTGCCAATGGTAAGGAAAAACCAATTAAAGGTTGGATATAAGGCTTTTGTAAGAGGGATTGATCAATGCAAGAATATGTATTTGAAACATTTTTAATTATGGTTAACATAGGAAGAGTAATTTTAGATGTAAAAATCAGGATTTAAGGCTTAAATAAAGGCTCTAATGCTTTGAAATATGTATTTGGTAATTTCGATGCAAATAACCTCAGTGAAAAAATACAATCACAATCCAATGAAATGTTGAATTAAAAAAATAATAATTTGTGTATATAACTTGAATAATATATTCAAAACAAGAATAAATTAATTTTATGTTTTGAAATAAAGGTATTAATTTACAAGATTCTACTATCAAATTAATTTGGTACTGATTCCTTCCTAGACACTATTTTGTTAGAGATTATAAAAAAATTTCATCTTTTCTACTACCTCATGTAACATAAATTCAAAATTAAAACAAATATTTATTTAGTTCTAATAAGACCATGGGATTTTGATTTTTAATTATCTATGGAAGACTACCATATAAACTCATAAATTCTTGTCATATGTTGGGTTCTGCTAATTCTCTATTATTTTAACTAGTTATGTGATATGATTCCATACATTTTGGTTTCTAATCTCAATCCTATTTTTACTTTCACATTTTTGAATTTTATGTGAGATTTATACAAAGTTACTTTGAATAAGCAGATATAAAATGGCATAGTTTTTAATGCTACTTAGATTATTGTTCTCAACAAGTTTTCTTATTCCTCTTTCTAAGGACATTATTCAAACACTATGGAAGACATTAGTAGACTTTATGGTTTTTCAAGTGATGATTGATTCTTTTTGTTGAAACAAGTCTTGACAATCAAGAGCTCACTTTCCAACACAACTAAAACATAATACTTTTATCCATAATTTGAGTTTTTTTTTAACACAAACACTTTTATAGGATATTTTGTCATCTTTCCTTATTTATCATTGTCACTATCCTATCTATAATACTAGGCTTGGTTATTTTAGTGTGGAAATATTTATTTAATCATATGCATGGTAATATTTAGGTTTTTGTAATGTTATTTTATCCTATTTCTAAATGTAAATTTACACTACCTATTGATTTCACTAAAAATATTCATGGAAGAATATATAATCCTAATCTAGATACCTTTTTTTTTTTTTTTCTTTATGTGATATATATGATTCTTGGTTAGATTATTTAAAAATAGTTTATAATGAGTTTGCTTGGAGGTAAAATGGATAATAATTTAGATTAGCTTAAAGTACCAAGCAATTAAAACATTCAATTTTCATATTTTATGATGTGTATCATGGGTTAGAAACCTTTGATCTGACCACTAGACTAATATATGCATGTAATTTATTCCATTGTTAATCTCAATCTTGTACAATCCTTTAGGAAGAAACATGTTTTTAGGATACATTATGTAAATTATTTTAAATTTCAGTAAGAAATAATGGTTTATTTCCTTATTTTTATAAGTAATGTTACAACTGTTCTATACTCCCCCCC
Source organism: Torreya grandis (assembly GCA_037957365.1). NCBI lineage: Eukaryota > Viridiplantae > Streptophyta > Pinopsida > Cupressales > Taxaceae > Torreya > Torreya grandis. Next base: position 5,484,967 of record JARHVA010000399.1, read on the forward strand.
ATCCACACCATTTTTTTTTTTGTTCTCATATGTTCTTACTAGCATCTTACTTTTTTGAACTTTGTGAGTGCAAGGTTGTTCAAATCTGAATTAGACCTTAACCAACAACAAAAAATTGTATCTACCCTCCACACTTCCATATTTACAAAACAAAAGGGATATTCCCTATAGGGTTCATATGCACATTTTTATATGTAGTCCACATGTACATTATATATAGACAAAATAATCAAAACTTATTATAGGATATTTTTTCATCCTTCCTTATTTATCATTGTCACGAGCCTATCTATAATACTAGGCTTAGTTATTTCAGTGTAGAAATATTTATATAATCATATGCATGGTAAAATTTAGGTTTTTTTATGTTATTTTGTCCTATTTGTTAATAGAAATTTCCACTACCTATTGATTTCACTAAAAATATTCATGGCATAATATATAATCCTAATATAGATACATTTTTTTTTGTTTTTGTGATATATATGATTCTTGTTTATATTCTTTAAAAATAGTTTATAATGAGTTTGCTTGGAGGTAAATTGGATAATAGTTTAGATTAGCTTAAAGTACCAAGCAATTGAAACATTCAATTTTCATATTTTATGATGTGTATCATGGGTTAGAAACCTTTGATCTGACCACTAGACCAATGTATGCATGTAATTTATTCCATTGTTAATCTCAATCTTGTACAATCCATTAAAAAGAAACATGTTTTTAGGATACATCATGTAAATTATTTTAAAGTTCAGTAAGAAATAATGGTTAATTTCCTTATTTTTATAAGTAATGTTACAACTGTTCTATACTCCCCCCCATCCACACCAATTTTTTTTGTTCCCATATGTTCTTACTAGCATCTTACTTTTTTAAACTTTGTGAGTGCAAGGTTGTTCAAATCTGAATCAAACCTCAACCAACAACAAAAAAAATGTATCTACCCTTGACACTTCCATATTTACAAAACCAAAGGGATATTCCCTGTAGGGTTCATATACACATTTTTATAAGTAGTCCACATGTGTATTATATATAGACAAAACAAACAAAAATTTTATGTCTAGGTGCTCATTTAACTTTCACTAACACTATAGATACTTGCTTGTGTAATCAATATTAATTTCTAAAAAAAGAAAATGGATATATAGATTAAAAATTATACATATGCTTACATTCACTAAATTAGAATAATTTTTTTCATCATCCAAATAAATATAACTTATTCCCAAACCTATAAAGACTCTTTGAGGATTAAAAGGGGAAGTCACTAGTAACAGTATATTGATGAACCAAAATATCTAGTAACACTCATTAACAATAATATACATGGGATAAAATATAATCATTAATGATAGCACATGATAATAATGTCTAATCCCACATTACAACATAATGAAATTTCATCATGGAAATAAAATCTTCCATAAAGATCTAAAATATAAAATTCAAATTTGTAGCAAAGAAATTAATAGCATGGATATTTGGATCACTCTTTACCAATACAAATTTATTAGAATAAATAAATGACCAGTTTAACATGTCTTATGATAACTACAAAGGACCCATATGATATTTATAAAATGAAATGTAAAGTTCCTTTGGAAAATAGAGAGTAAGTGTGTGATTTTTACTTAATGAAAGGTCCTAATTATCCAACAACAAGTAATGAAATAATTCGATAATACACACCATATGTATCCCTTGTCAACTCATCATACAATATCATAAACATCATATGTATCAAGGGTTAAGGGAACCATTGATGTATTTTCCTAAACCTACAACATTATCCTCTTATTAGTCACTATAACCTACAATAGTTTTAATAAAGTTTTAGATGGTCATTGAGGCAATACTATTTTCATTAGGTAATATAGGATAAACAAATTTTCATAGTTTTGAATCACCCCTACAAAATTAGATAGAGACTCAGAAATTCAAATGAAAATGGAACATATCAAAAAGTATTTCATCACATATAAATACAAAAGCAAAAAAGCTACCACATTAAATAAAATAGTGACTAGAAAATGGATTGGGAAAGTAAGAAAATAAGTAAACTTATTTTTAATATGTTGGCATGAAATGGTATTTCAAACTACATTAACCTTGGTTCCTTATCCTCTTATCAGTCACTATAGCCTAAAACAATTTCAACATAATTTTATATGGTCATTGAGGTGATATAGTCTATATAGTCATTGAGAATTAATGTCAAACAATCCACATGCCTTCAACATTGTTATAATTTGGAAATCTATGTGAGCTTGCCTGAAACATCATCACATACCATTCATTCACTTGGTGATAATATAGTCACAAAGGAATCTTATGTGGTTGGTGGTCATTTCTAGACTACATCATTAATTAATAGTTTGAGGGAATCATTGGTATAGTTTTGAATTGTATATCTTTCAATTTGTGTTATTTAAGGACATCATTATAATAATGAATGTTCCTAAATTATAGGTTGAAATTGCCCAAAATCATAAATAGTGGAGATCAAAATTACAACATTTAATGATAAAAATTTCATTTCAATGTTATCATGGACCTCCTTACTCCATATCTCCTATTTTGGCACATCCATAGAAAAAAATGAGTTTATCTTCACACTTTCTAGGATAATTTCATTAAAAACCCTAAGGTTTATAAACAAACACATTATGTAAATATACATTTTACAATGATACCATTACATAATACCACATATCATTGAGTCATTTTGAAAATTAATTTGTGCCACTTTTGTACACTTCCACATTTTGTATATACCTCTATTAAGGGTCTCAAAACAACCCTAAATTTCAAAAAAATCACGTCTAAACAATACAGTCACTAACCCATATAATATGTACTTATAGAGGATACTACCTCCTTATTTATCCACTTGAGCTCAATCTCAATCAAATGTAAGATGTGTTTATAATGCTTCCTCCTTCCTTACCCACCTGAGCTTGATCGAATTCAAAATGGGTTCATGGGGAGGGAAATAAATGGATGAACCTATCAAGGGTCTTATCGATTCAAGCACTTACTGGTACCAATTTTGATTTATAGGCTTATTCATCATTTCTTACATGGTTTTATGAAATGGGTCATATGAATCATGAATAACCATACCATGAATAATGATTTTTAAATTAAAATAAATAAACCAAATGAAAAATCATTAAACAAATGACAAATACCATGTAGACTCAACCACATTGGTTCATTTGTGCATGCTCATGTGGATATTTCTATGAGGAGATTAGATTAGATGAAAGAGTAATGGTGAGTTCACTGATAACAATTTTTTGAATTTATTTGAGATGGTGGGGCTTGGAGGTGCCCCACTAGCATGAACTAATTTTTTACATGTTAGTTATGGTTATCCCAAGAAAATATCATTGTAGTTTGTATTTATATTACCAACAAAGGCTACATGAATAAGACATATGACCAAATAAGCCTATATTAATACAATAAATTATTGTTTAACACCATAGACATGAACATAATTTTTTTTGTAAATAAATAAAATGAGAATAATTTATATAAATAACCTTGTAATGTTGAGATTATGATTTGACACACTTCTCTCACTTAGTAGTTAACATTTAAAAGTCATGTTAAATACTTTTGTACCTCTTCACTCACACCCCTAAAATTCCATAATTCATGCATCGATATCAAGTAATTATTAAAGTGAATGACATTTTATTTTTCTTCAAATATGGGAACAAATAAAATTTATATTTTCAATATTGTAATATGTTTTAACATTATTTATGTTGAAAATCAACCCTATGTAGCTTACAACATAAGGAAGGAGGGAGTTCAAGTTCCAAACATGTGAAATCAAATGGATGATTCCAACATGGCATAAGAGAGAAGAAAAACTAAGTACATGGAACCTTGTACAGACATGTGACCCATTCCACTCTACAAGAGAATGGAGGGAACCAAATCTAAAGAGACAATGATAGGCTGACCATTAATATTGGAAATAGAGAAAAAGGAAGCAATATCAGGAGGTTACACTCAAGGAATTTTCGAGGATATCCTCCTTTATTGAAATTAATCCTTTTAATACTAATTTTTACAATAGTTATACCTTCATTAAACACCAAATCAAGGTGTTATATAGCCACATTTCTAGAGGGGCACAATTGCATGCTTGATTACATTGGCTCAAGGTTAGAAACTAATTGTTACAATAATGTTTCAAGTCCCACAAAGCTAAATATGATTTCTATTATATTAATTCCATCATGTAATCTTAAAATAGGGTCACATCCCTCTTAAACATCTATTCAACCTTTATGAATCACTAGCAACTACTGTTCAAATCCCAAGAGGTCATGGTAAATAGATCTCAAGCATTTCAAGAATGCCTTGATTTGGTTCTTAATAAAGTTAAATCATATAGTAAATGGAATTTTGACTCACCCTTAAACCTATATGAAATCATAAAGGTTCTCCAATTCATGAGCATCGATGAATCGCTAGGCCTTGATGGTTTCACATGTGAATTATATAAACTTAAATTGGAATTTTCTAGAGTTGACTTCTTTTAGGTTTATTAATAAGCCATGCAAAACATTTCTTAGGGAGATTCAATTAACCAATATAATATTAAGTTTATACTCAAATTATGATAACCAAATTTCATTACCAACTGATGACCCGACACCTTGTTTAATGTATCTTAATAAATTGTTGACAAAGCTCTTTCCAATTGGCTTCATTTTATTATTCATGAAATTATTAGATCTAAATAAAATAGTTTTAGTAAAAGAAGGTATATTATTAATATCCTCATTATAATTTTTGATGGCATAGAATGGGCTCAAGTTTCAAATCAATGAAACATTTTCCCTAAGATTGGTTTTGAAAAATCCTATGGTAGAATTGAATGGACTTTTACCCTAGCTCTGTTAAAGGATCTTGGTTTTGGTCAATACCTTGATTAGGTATTTCAAAATTATATTCAAATTATTTAACCTATGTAACCATTAATTTATTTATGTCTAATATAATTTTCCTATAATTCTCCAATAGGAAACATTTCCCTCTTACTCTAGTGTTATATTTTATCTCTACAAAAGATTTAGGATATATTCTTGCCTCTAAGGTTAAACATGGATTGGTTCATGACATATTTTTTAATGACTAATCTTCCCATCTTATTAATGGAAAATTTATGGATGACACTTTACTTAAATTCAAAAAATTAGGATGAACCTTCATATAGGCTATGAACTGTATTTATTTTCTTCTTGGCCTTCAAGTATAGTTTGCAATGGAATAAGACTACTTATTTTAGACAAAGTATGATGTCTATAATTGATTGGATTTTCAAATTTTATTGGAAATGGATTGCATGCAGATAAAAAATTAAATTTATTTCCATTTATTTTTACTTTGACTACACCTAGATGAATCTATGGTAGTATGTCATTAGTAAAGTGGAGAAGAATGTTGAATATTAGATTTCCAGGTTTTTATCCTTGGAAATATAATTAAAAATTAACACAAATATTATGGTTACTAAAAATGTATATTATTATTCCTATCAGGTTACTTTAAAATCATATTATGAAATCTAATGTAAAATTCTCACATAATTCATTTGGTCTAATTCCATGCATACCAAAGGTTTTCATCACATGACTTGGGATATTTTTTTACCTTCCTCATGGTAAAGGATGCATGGGAATTTTTTAACCTTTATAGATAGAGTGAAACCTTATGTGTTAAATGGGGTATTAAGGATAATGAATCCTAGAAAATCTTACTAAGGAATTCCATATCCTTTGGGGTAACCTATGGTAAACCCATTTGGAAGAATATAGACTTCCACTCCCTTGTTATAACTATGGATCCCACCAAAATTGAAGGCTATTTTATTTCCAATAGTATATGGAAATATTTTGAATATCTCAATCCATATATGGAATGGATTAGGTATGGTTTTCATACATGTATATATCAATGATCATATCATATGGTGGTCTCCTTTTATAATAGGCATTAATGTTTTATTAGCTGAATGGTCTGGAATTAAAGCCCTTAAACTCTTTACAAAATTAATTATTACCATTTGAGATTAGGTTACTATTAGGTATTTGATTCCTTGGGCAAATTCAAAAAAAAATTCAATTGATCATTTTTAAGTTACTTTTTATCCTCTACTTCTAGTAGGTTCCTCACATACTAGGATTTCAGCGTCCTCAGGCATAGTGGAAGGACTGGAGATGGAATTGTGCCACTTATTTTAAAAATTATTCTCCAAGACTTTAATATCATGTCATGATACCCTTCTCCCATTATCTCTATAAGTTAAATAGGGATTAGGGGATTAATTCATCCCCTACTAATTGTATTATGAGATTTAGTAGATGTTAGAATGCCATGATGGAACCCAAGCTTACCCACATTTTTTTGTGCCTAGTCTATTAAGGCTTCTTGATTATGAATATCTCTCACATGATCATTTATCTACCCAAGTGTCCCACCTAATAATGCCCTAATTCATTTTATCACCTATTTTCATTCTACCCACAAGCCCAACCTTATTGGAATTGGATCCATAGCCTATTCTAACCCTATCACCCTAACCATTTTTATTGGTGGCTTTCTCTTCTAGGGAACTCAACCAATTAGACAAATTCTATTTTATTTTTTATTATTTTTTAGATCAATTATTATTTTTGAATTACGGATGGTCATAAGTAATGTTATATTCACCAATGATGTACTGAAATTACTTAGATGATTTGCAAAAATAGAATTATATATTAATGAATTAAGAGTAGAATAATTGGATCCACAACAAAAATTGGTGAAAGAGAAGAATACTCGATTATTACTATTGAGCCAATTTGAGGGGGAAACCTTCAAAATAGTGTAATAAAAACTTAATTCATGATATGATGATAAAATACTAAGCACTAACTCCTATATATACTTGACTCATCCAAGGTTATTCCACACATTGACCGTACTAATAACATAGAGAAATGTAACAGGATAATATGAAGGTGTGTAAGCCACAAGTTGACCACACATATCCCTAGACACACTAAAAGTTGAGGGTATAACATGACCCTCCACTTTAAACCACTATTGTCTTGAACATTGAATCAAACCAAAATGTTGTTATAGGAATGCTTCATCCTCACATGTTACATATATAGAATGCAGGTTATTTTATCTGATCAAAAACTCCTTATGGTTATGGTCTATAATTTCTTAGTGTGAGTGTCAAGGATCTCTTTAGGATCCAAAATGACTTAGACTTCATCATCTAATTTATTTAATTTAGTCTGAATGAAAACTCTATGTCTAACTACCTTATTCAAATAAAATACATGGGTTATCAGATATATGTGAGATGATGGAGGTAACTCTAGCTTGTAAGCCACACTACCAATTTTATGTAATATTTGATAAGGGATATAATACTTGGGTAATAAATTTTTACCATTTTTATATTAATTTATATAAATATAATTATATAGATACAAATTCATAGGGAACCAATCACTTATGTCAAAATTCCACTCACTATAGTGTTTATCTGCTTGTTATTTCATTCTATTTTATGCATGTACTAGATTATTTTACAAACTAACTTATACTTCTTATTGATGGTGAATGTATTACTTTATAGATGTAACATTAGGATGCATTATTAGACATGAATTGATTAATTGGGGGTGATACCCATACAATGCCACAAAGGAAGACATCTTGGAAGAAGTGTGAAAATAATTTTATACTACCATTTAACAAGTGGTAGCTAATAAACCCATTTGTCCTATTTGTCAGAAACAAAAAAATAAGATACCCTTCTAGACATTTGTTGACTACCTCTATTTATCCATTAGATTGAGGAAGATAGGATGATCTATGAGCCAACTATGAACCCAAACATGCAAATAATTTAGTCAAAAAAATAGTAGTAAAAATGGGATCTCTATCACTTATAAGGATCTTTGGAGTACCATGTAATTTTTTAAATGTATTAGGAAAATAATAAACTTTTATACTAGAAATAAATGGATATGATAAGGAAATAAACTAACATACTTAGTGATTCAATCCATAATCACCATGATAAAAATTTTACCCTCAAACTATGGTAACTCCATAATGAAATCCATAGTAACCTCCTCCCAATGTTGGCTAGGGATGGATAAAGGCTACAAAAGACCTTGGGTATTAATGGTTTCAACTTTGTTTTATTGAAATACCATACATTAAACAACATATTTTTTAACATCTCATTTGATACCTTCCCAAAAGTAATCCTACTTGATTCTATGATATATTTTTAAAAATCTAGAGTGACCTTCAAGTTGAGAGGCATGAAGTTGCTTAAGAATTTTATGTTTGAGAAGAAAATTCTTATAGATATATATTATATATTTATACCATAATGTGTTCCCTTCCATGTAAATTTCTAATATTTGTTATAACCCTATTAAATATTTTTAAACAAATCATTGGTATCACTATTATTTTGCCACTCAAATATTGCTTCACTTAGCCAATTTACCTGCCACATGATCATAGCACATAACAATGCCTCAAGTAATTCATCCCATCAGGAGAGGGAATATACCACCACATTCTCTTTTCCTTTTATATACACTATTTCAAAATCATATCCTAATATTTTGGTCACCCATTTCTATTTTTGTTCATATGACAATCATTGCTCCAAAATGTATTTGAGGCTATCATGATTAGCCTTTACTTAAAAATGATGACTCATCAAATAAGGTATCCATTGTTTCACTACATGAAAAATGACCATCATATATGTATAATAAATTGGTTTGAGCCTATTTTTCCCTTAAATTGGTGAGTTTCAAATTCTAGTGGTGTGCCTTCTTGCATGAGTATAGTCCCCATGTTATATCCTAATGTGTCACAGTCCAAAACAAAAGTTTTAGAAAATCATGAGTAGTCAAAATTGAAGTTGTGCACATAGACATTTTAAATTGTTAAAATGCCTTGGTAGATGAATCGGTCCAATAAAAGGAGTATTTATTCAACAAATAGGAGTGGGGCTACAATGCTACCATAATTTTTGACAAACCTATGATAGTAACCAATTAGCCCCATAAATACTCAAAGGTTATTTAGGGTATTGGTAAACTACCATTCCATCATTACTTTTATTCTTTTAGGATAAATTTTCAATCCTTCATATGAAACAATCTGACCTAATTACTCTACCTATTCGACACCAAAATCACATTAGAAGGTTTGGCATAAAGCTAATGATTTTACAGAACTAAAAGTACCTATCTCACATGCTTCGAATAATCTTCCCAATTTTCACTCTACATGACTATATATCATCAAAAAAATTAATTCAAAACATTTTAAAAATGACCTAAAAATATGATTCATCAAAATCTAAAATTTAGATGGTGCATTTTTTAGGCCAAAAGACATGACAATAATTTCATAATGTCCTTCATGATTTATGAAATCTATTTTAGGTATGTCCTCATCATCGATTGAAATTTAATGATACCCAAAGTGAAGGTCTAACTTGGTAAAATAAACAACACCATGTAATTTGTACATCAAATCATCAATTACTAGAATATGAAACTTATCTTTGATGTTGTACTTCTTGAGTTGTCTATAGTCTAGGTACATCATTTAATTGTCATCATTCTTCCACACCAAGACCATTGGGGAGGAATATTATCTTTGATTGTGTCAAATGATTCCTACCTCCAATATATATTGTACCATATTTTTAATTTCACTCTTCTAAGCATAGGGATACGTGTAGGGTTTGATGTTGGGTGGTGTACTTCTTATAATGAGCCTAATGACACAATCATGTGCATGACTTAGAGGAAGTTCTTTTGGCATGTCACAAAAAAAAAGGGTCATACATCATCATTTAAAAATAAGGATGTGTAAACTCCTTTATGGGTTGAAACTCTATGGAAAATAAGTGTGCCATAAATACTTCTACACCATTTCTAGGAATCTTCATCATTTAATGGGAACTAACCAATCGTGGATATTTAACCCATAATCCACATAGTTTAAAGGTCCTCCCTTTTGAGTGTAAGTTAATTAGTAGTTCATATAAATTCATCTCAATAATTACCAAAGTCATGAGCCAATTCACTCTCAAAATAATGTCATCTCCTCCTATGAGAATAAAGAATTTAGGGTAATCTAGAAAGTAGTATCCCATAACAAGTTTAATGCTACATAAATGACACAATTAAAATGAGTAGATAACTTACTTTTGATGATGTTATGTGTACTCCCAGAGTCAAATAACATAGTCACCTTCAATTTATTTAGGAAACCCACCACCCTAAGAGTTTGATGAGTAATAATACCAAAAAGTGCGTGATAATAAGTAGAAGGTTGAGAATATTTAAATTCATCCTCATGTTCTTATAAACCTACCCATGAAGCCTCATCCTCTTTTTTTCATCATTGGCACCTTTAATGTAAAAAAACTTATTTTCAACACATTGATGACCTTTGCCCCATTTACTATCACATCCAAAACATAAAATTTTTGCATGCTTTTATTCAACATGCTGAGGTGTCAATATAGTAGGCTATGGAAAATGATTGTGTTGGAAAGATGCATTCACAAACATTAGTAAACTGTATTCATTTGATCAACTCTTTTTACTCAACCAAACATGCATTTGGTATGGCTTTAGATACATTGCTAGAATGAAACATGTGAACCTCCAATTGGATGTTATCTTTGAGGTCACCCAAAAATAGGTTAGCAAAATTTTCCTTAGTGATGTTTGTCACATGTAAGGAGAGATTATGAAATTGATGAATGCAATCCTTTACCATCATAGTTTGATGTAACTTGGCTATCTAGATAAAGTAGTTTTTTGAGACATAATTGTTATAATGGAGATACAACATTTCATAAAATATAAACTAGGAAACCAAGAGACCCTTCTTTTTCTTTTGACTACACAACCAATGATTCCAAACATATTGATCAGTTTCTAAATATAGAGAGGCCATGACCACATTTTATAAATAGGGAGTCTGATATAGATCAAATAAATTTTCAATTTGAGTAATACATGTGAGTATATTATTATCATCAAACTTGCATAGGTCCATTTTTAGAAATAATGGCTTCATACCATGGTTAGTGTTATGATTGTTTGGAGGAAAAGAATCAAACTAAAGTGGTGGAGGGTTATTTTCCAATTATTAAGTTGAAAAGTTGTCTAGTTTCCAAATGATTTGTTACACTTGATCTTGAAAGCTATTTAGGTCCCCGCTCTTCCTTATGTGGTCCCATTTAACTAAATCATGATCATGTTTCTACACCATGCCTTAAAAATCTAACTTAAGTAGTTTAATTATCTTTGAAATACTCACATCACAAGTTTTCAACTCCATGTCATCTTTATAGTGAATTTTAGGAGTTTATTTCCCTTTATTATGACCGTGAGTGTTAGGCCTTGCCATGCACAAACTCTATGAGGGTCGTGACCTAAAAAATATATCAACAAATGATACCATTGTGATCACCTTGCTAAGATGAATATAATGACTACTAATGTACACAAGGGATAATAATTTTAACCTAAAAAGGTGTAATATTAGAACAAACTATTGCAATCATCTCATAGCGATGAATTCAATTATTGCTAATTTGTACAAGGTAAAAAAAAATAGACTCTTTTATTTTAGTGGAAAAAATTTTATTTTTATTTTTTATAATAAATCCTCATGAATAAAACAATGGTGATGAAAAAATTTAATTCCTTATAAATCAAAAGTTATGATTTTTTACCTTCTATTGTTTAGGATGCTAGACCTAAGAAAATGTATCATCGAAAATTTCCCAAATGGAAGCTATGATACCACCTCTAATTAAATTAATTAGATAATTAATTAAAATAGAATCATACATCACATAATTAAGAGAAAAATAAATAGATCCTACCAAATACCACATAGATTCTACCACATTGGTCTATTTGTGCATGCTCATTTGGACATTTTCACATGGTGGTTGGGTCAAATGGTAGAGTAATGATGAGTTCAATATTAATAAATTTTCAAATTTGTTGGAGATGGTGGAGCCTAGAGGCACACTACTATCATGAACTAATTTTTTTCATGTTGGTTATGGTTATTACAAGAAAATATCTTTGTAGTTTGTATGCATATTACCAATAAAATGTACATGAACAAGACATAACTAAACAAGCCCCAATTAATACAAAAAAATATATGAATATTAAATACCATAGACATGAACATAAAATTTATCATAAACCAATGAAATGATAATAATTTGTAGTAATAACCTTATAATGTTGATATTATTTTTTAATACTCTTCTCTCACTTAGTATTTAACATTTTAAAGTCATGTTAAATATTTGTGTACCTCTTCACTCAACCCATAAAATTCCATAATTCATGCCTCGATAAAAAGAAATTTTTAAATTGAAATACATTTTATTTTCCTTCAAATATGGGAACAAATAAAATTTATGTTTCCAATATTATAAAAAGTTCTAACATTCTTTATGTTAAAACTAAAGCCAATCTAGCTAAAAACATAAGGAGGGAAGGGGGTCAAGTTTCAATCATAATAAATTAAATGGATGGTTATAACATGGTATAAGAGAGAAGATAAACTGAGTACATGGCACCTTGTATATCCATGTGACCCATTCCACTCTGTAATAGATTATAGAAAACCAAGTCTAAATGGATAGTGAGAGGCTGACCATTAATGTTGGAAAAGGAAAAAAAGGAATCACTGTGAGGAGGTTACACTTAAGAATTTTTAGAGGATATCCTCCATTATTGATCATAATCCTTGGATACTCATTTGTTAAATCTTGTTTCTTGCTTCAAAAAACATATTAAGGTGTTAGATAGACATGTTGCTAAAGGAGTGCAAGTGCACATTTGGTTAGATTAGCTCAAAGATGGAGACAAAGTATTAAAGAATGTTTAAATTCCATAAAATATAAAAAATATTTTTATTAGATCAAGGCCATCATGTCATCTCAAACAAGGTTCACCTCCCTCTTAAACATCTCCTCAACCTTCATGAATCATTATCCACTAGTGTTCAAATCCTAGGAGGTCATGGGAAATAGATCTTAGGCATTGCGGGAATGCCTTGATGTGGTTCCTCATAAAGTTAAATCATCTTACCAATGAAATTATCACTCATCCTTGATGCTCTAGGTACTCACAAAAGATATTCAATTCATGAGAAATGATGAAGCCCTAGGCCTAGATGGTTTTCGATGTGAATTATATAACTTTAAATGGATTTTTTTTGGAATCAACTTGATTAAGATTTTTAAGGAAGACATGTAAAACATTTATTGGGGAGATTTAATTAATAAATATAATATTAGCTTGATACCCAAAGCATAATATCTAAATCTTATTACCCACTGGCAGCCCATCACCTTCTTAAATATATCCCACAAAATTCTATACAAATCACTTTACAATTACCTTCGTTTTATTCTTATAAAAATTAATAGACCTAAACAAAACATATTCATTTAAGGAAGGTATATAATTTATAATCTCATTGTCATTTGGGATGGAATGGGCTCAAGTTTACCATCAATGAAATATTTTTTACAATATTTTAATTGAAAAGACTATGACATAATTGAATGGAAATTTATCCTAGATATGTTAAAGGCTCTTAGTTTGAGCCAATACTTTTATTGGGTAGTTCAAAATTTCATTTAGATGCCTCAAACCATCTAAAAATTAGAAAAAAGATTATATTTTATAGCATTTGCCTATAACAATCCATTAGGAGAGGTTTCCTTGTTACTCTAGTGTTATATTTTTTCTCTATAAAAGCTTTAGGATAACTTCTTGCCTCTAAGGCTGAGTAGGATTGGTTTGAGGTATCCTTTTTCCTCTCTATTCTTCCTATATAATTAATTAGAATTTTCAGGATGACACTTTCCTTACACTCAAACAACAAAACCAACCTTCCTAAAGGATATGAAGTTTATTAATATTTTATTTTTGGCCTTTAGGTCTAGTTTGTAATGGAATAAAACTCCATGTTCTAAACAAATTATGATTCCTATGACTACTTAGATTTTCAAATTTAATTAGAAATAGATTTTGTGTAGATAAAAACTAAAATTTATTGTCATTTATTTTCCCTTGACTACTCTTTGATGGATCTATGGTAGTATGCCATCATTAAAGTGGAGAAGAAGGTTTAATATTGGATTACCAAGTTATTATCCTTGACAAGTAAATTCCAAATTAGCACCAATATTTTAGTGACTATCGATGTCAATTATTCCTCCTATTGGGTTCCTTTAAATAATCTTATGAAAGCTTAGGTAAAATTCTCACAGAATGTTTTTGGTCTAATTCCAAGTATTCCAAGGGTTTCCATCACATTACCTAATATATTTTTTTACCTTCCTAAAGGTAAAGGATGCATGGAAATTATTGACCTTTACAGATAGATTACACCCTTATGTACCAAATGGGTTGTCCATGCCATTGAGGATAATGGCACTTGGAAAATATTACTAAGGCATTATATATTATTTGAGGTACCCTAAGGTAAACACTTTTAGAATAATATAGGCTTCCACTCCCTTTTGGTAACTATGGATCCTATCAAAATTAAAGGTTTTTTTGTTGCCAATAGTATTTGGAAATATTTTGAAGCTATCAAGCCACACATTAAATGGATTGGGATGTTTTTCATACATTTATTTATTTTAATTATCATAGCATATTGTGGTCTTATGCTATGATAAGAATTAATTTTATATTAGTTGAATGGTTTATTATTAAATCCCTTGAACTCTTTTAGAAAGATATTATTACCATTCAAGATTTGGTTACTATTAGGGATTGTATTCCTTTGCCAAATATGAAAACTAAATTTCAATTGAAAATTGTTGACTTATTTTATATCCTATGAATCCATGAGATTATTCATATGCTAGGATCTCAATCACCCTAGGCATGGTGGAAGGACT
>JARHVA010000399.1:5502500-5530000 GCA_037957365.1 Torreya grandis
TACCTACCACATTTATCAACCTCCATGGAAATTTTTATCCACAACATCATTCAACATATAAATCTATCTCCCTCCTTTTTTTTTTCACACCAATTGTTATACCACTATGTAGACTACATAGTATTATACATCTTGAAATCCATAACCTTTCCTAATAGAATCCTCTCATTGTCTCACCATCTCATTAAAATTGAGATCATTAGAGAATACCATGAAAATTAGCCATCGGTTTGGAAAAATTTCATGGTTAATTTAGAAGAAGATTTTATAAAATAATTTTTGGGTTGAGTAGTTTAGAGGTAGTAGTTTTAGGTTTTGTTTTTGGATTTTATTTTTATAGGTTTGGAATAGTTAATATGTTTGTTTTTATTATTTTCAAGTCATATCATTTTTATTTTTATGTTTATATTAAGGATCACTTATTTAAATAAAAAACTTATAAGTGTCAAGTCGTAGTAGTCAATAGTCAACTATAGAGTATAGCTACTATTTTATGTGTTTGTATATCAAAAGTATTTTTATATTATTCAGTTAAATAGTGTTCCTTAAGTGTATATAAGGTTATAAAATGAATAAATATTTTTTATATAATTATTATATTTGTGTAAATAAAATTAATATTTAATTACTTTTACATTGCATTTGTTTAGACATTATCAGTTATTATGAGTCAAGTTTTAGTATTATTGTCAAAGTTAACAAAGCCATTTATGCCTAGATACACATCCTATTGTCATCTTGTTTTAGTATGTGTCATTTTCCATGACTCACAAGTCATAAAATAAGCCTTGAAAGGTAGATTTCAATAAAACTAGATTTTCAATTTAAGTAATCGCATGTTTATAATCAAATGCATTATTAGTTGAAACTGATATTCAAATATTTTAACCCATGTTAAAAGTAAGGTGGGGATGTTAGCAATTATTCCTAAAATGTGAATATAAATATAATTTAAATACAAATTATATACTAATTCAATTAATTGTATAAAAACTCACGTAGTATTTTTAGGTGTGAGATTAATTGGGATAGAATAATGTTGTTGGGCAACCTACCTAAATCTAGTATGAGGAGTTATTATATGAGGTAGAGATAAAATACTATATAAATTAATGTATTTAATAATGAAATGTTTAATATTATTGACTGACATTCATAGATGTGAACACCTTGAGCTTAAAGTTCTCTTTCTAAATTTGGGTTAAGAACTATAGTTTTTCTTACCATTAAGGCCTACAGATAAAACAATTACTTCTTCCAAATTTGAAATTAATTCAACCATCATAACCACATTTGTCTAATATTCACAAGACCATCATCATCTTGTCATATCACAAATAATCACCTCATCCTATATTTCCTTGATAAAAACATTACCATTTGTGTTCATTATATATAAATTTATCTAGTACAACCCAATAATCTATCATCTTATCCTAAATATCTCTTTGTAAAATATATCATCCTTAATCATAAATACATTTCACTTAATCATCCCATCCTAGTCTAATCTTATCCCAAATCTTATTGAACTTCACCTTAATCATCCCCCCCTTAGTTAAAACATCTACATTCATCCTCGATATTGTCTTTGGTTGTCTTAATCACTATCTCATTATAATATATTATAACCTTGGATAAACATTAAGTTATTCCCATATTAGTATAAGGAACCCAAGACTTTGTCATCCTTGTTGACATAGTCTAAACCTATATACATTCTAGGCACTATTGTACATTACATAAAACACATATGTCCACCTTGTATATGTAATCACTTTGAGCTAATTATTATTAAAAACATTCTTGATTAGGGATACCATCTTAGTCAAAATTTGGCTTATATGTATCAATCTACCTGTTCAAACCTTACACCCACCATATTATATAACATCGTTATGATAAATTGAACTTGACACCCATTCTTAACCCATCATTATCTTGTCAATCTAGTAATTTTAACTTGGCATCCATCATCATTTTGATAACACCTATCATTATACTAATTCTTGGCCCTATCAACCTCTTATTTTTACCCATCATTTTTTTAGTTTGAATTCAAAAATCATTATCGTCCACATAAACAATCAATCTTGTCTAACATAGTCAAAAAATAGGGATCGATACCCCATTGTCATATAAAATGATCATGCTAGCTCCAATCCTTTAGAGCTATTTTATCAAGGTCAAATCTCATTGTATCCCTAAACATATTTCACATCAAACTAGTAATCCTAAAGGAAATCTAAATATATCACTCATCTATCTAAAAAATCAATCCACATAACATTCATATACCTACACATTCCCTCCATCATCTGTCCTAATTTAAATTCATTCACAACCATCTTTACTATTTGAAAAACCATTACACCTTTTATTCACAACACCCTCTAAAAAATGAGTAAAATGTATACATAAAATTTTTCTCACTTTTATACATTAATTTTGCCTCATAATCCCTAATTTAATCCTAATATCATATTATCAACTTATCCTAATATTCCCTATATTTATTCATATCACATTTAAAGTTTATTTCCTCATCACATGTAAATTAGTTATCCATTATCATCTTCTTATTGTTAATTTTAATTACTAATCATATCCTCCAATATTTGTGAATTTAAAATTCACTCCCACCTACTCCTATATATTTACTCCTTACTTATCCTATAAGCCTACTCACTAAAATTCTAATTTCAATTTATCAACACTAATCATCATTAGACACCTCTATATGAACCTATATTTTTATACACTTTATAATCATCCACATCTATCCACATTATCAAGAGAGTTATTCTATAGATTATTCTAAGGAATTTTTGATTCCATATAATTTATTCATCTTCTTCTATATAAACTAGTCATCCTACATGAAAATTTAAGAAGTAATGAGAGGAGGTAACTTTTGATATCATGCTAAACTTTTATGTTTTCTTCAAACATAAATATATTACATAACTAACATGTTTCCCAAGTTATGAGTTAAAAGACAATCAATAATTTTTATCAAATTCAACTTGTCAATTTTGTCATTTTGGGTCATATCACTGATTTTGGACGTAACTTGGTTGCATAATGAATGTATATATGACTTATTATTAATATTTTTACACACTTTATATATACCTTGCCTATTATTAAGTATTACCATGAATTTGGATTGATTTAAAGTTATTATTGTATTAAGTATTACACACACACACACACACACACACACACACACACACACACACACACACACACACACACACACACACACACACACACACACACACACACACACACACACACACACACACACACACACACACACACACACACACACACACACACACACACACACACACACACACACACACGAGGCCTTTCACCACAATAGATACTTTATTCTATCGAAATATTTAGGTTAATAATAATCATATTCTTATTTGTTATAATTTAATTATTCCCTTGGATTGCTTCTTTATTGATTGGATTTTATATTCAAAATTAGGAATTTATTTTATGAATTAAAATTTTATTTTCTGAATTTATTTTATTTAAAATTTAAAAAATTAATTCAATTCAAAGTCTATTTTATTTTATCATTCTTCTCTTATTTTATTATGATTATTAATTTAACTTATATTTATTATTATTTAATTTAATATCTTATTTTATTTTATATATTTATTTTAATTTTGTTCATCTCTTTATATGTCAGCTAATTTAACCCTAGTTTTAAGTTTTTATTTGTATCACAAGTACTATTTAGTATTTTGATGTATTTTATTTCTATTGAAGCATTGGCTTCAATCTTCTCTTACATGAAGATGGATCTAGTAGTTAGATATGAAACATCATAAAATTGCTTTATTATGTAGTTGATTCTAAAAGAACACTATTTACATCCAAAGATGTTACATACCATAAATTTTTATATTGAAGCCTATGTAATAGGCTAGCAATTCTAACCAATAATCCCATCTTATTATTCATCATACACCTAATAGGCTTATCATTCCTTTTCATGATCAATATTTTTTGATGTCATGGATGGTGAATTTGAGGAGTGAATTGGTGAATATGAATATTTGAAATGTAGTAGTGATTTATATGGTATATTTTTTAACTGATTTTAAATTTATAAATCTAAATAAGCCAACACATTGAGTGTAATCATATTTTATAATATATATCCAAACTAAGAAAAAATGATTATAATAATTGATTCTAAATGATTTTTTATAATTTAATATTTATGGAAATGACATTGAAGATAGGGTACCCATATTTTTTATGTGTTTTTATATTTTGAGTTAGCATATAATCATAAAAAAGGCTCTATAGGGGATATGTGTTGACATAGATCAAGAAATAGACTATGAAATTTGATAAGATAGGTCAAGTACTAGTTAGATTCTTGTGGAAACTAGATTACTTGGTGATCTAAAATATTTTCTTGGGTATTTTTGTGGGTATGTGATGGAATTTTAACTATGTATAGGCCTTAAAATACATATTATGTATTTATATTTCTTCAGACCTCACAAATAAATCTATTTTCCTAAAAACCCTATCTTGCACCCTTGACACTTTATTGACCTATAAAAATGGATTATATAAGATGGGTTGAGTTGACTCCAACTATCCCATGTCAAATGGTTGATTTTTTCTAATCTTACAATATATCGAAATTGGTTCAAACTACAAATAATTCTCCCACCTATCCATGTCTATGTACCACCATAATGTGAAATCTTGTGTATTGATTTCAACACTTGTGTTTTAACCTATTTTTTTATTGAATAAAATAAATTTACAATATTTAAATATATTTTAAAAAATAGAGTATGTTAGAATGATAAGGATGAATAATAATCAACAATTTTGATTTTAAAAAATGGTAGATATAGAAAATTTATATTTTATGAGAGTATTACAAAAAATAACATTTCAAAAAAATTGTTTATGATGAATATTACATATGTCTAACAATTAAAATTGATGAAAGATATTATTTATAATGTTTAACTTATATATTAGAAACATAAACATTTTTATACATGTCCATTATACGTGGACAATAGTGTAGGTTGTACCTATCTATTGATTTCAAACTCACCCAAGTAGAATGTGATTAGTTACTAATAGGAGAATAAATAAAGAATCATGACCTTAATGATGATATATAAAAAAAAATACAAATAATATTCTTAGAGAGGACCACTAAAAATGGACAAAAACACAAGCTACTCAAGTCCATTTACTATTGACATTTCCTAGTTGGTCGTGACCAAAAAAATGGAAGTTTAACCTTCTTCAACTATGTCTGATATTGTACCTAACACACCCCATTTTTTCCATAAGGAAATGGGGGCCCACTTTTTTCAGACTATGGTCTTGACTTTGAGCCCCTCTTCTATATGTTTATGAAAAATTTTAGGAAAAGGTCATGACTTGGCCTCTTATACTTTGACAAGATGGCATTGATATTATGTTTTCATAGACTAAATATTTTATTCTATCAGGTTTGTTACTTAGAGCTAATTATTGTGGTATTATGTTTCCATGGACTAATATTCTTTGGGAATCTTTGTAAGACTTATGTTTTTGGGATTTTTTCTTTACAACTTTTATTTTGCATGAATTAGTCTTTGAGTTTATTATTGCAGATGTTTTTCTAACATAATTTTCTCTTTCCCCACAATAATTGTGCCAAAAAAGTTTCCTTGAATCAGAATTTTTCTTGCAGACAATCTTGTTGATACACTTTTCATGAGAGAATGATCCTTCAGCCCTTTAGATAACATCCCTCTAATCATTCCTTTGATCTTTGTTCAACTTACCCTTCAACCTTTTTGAGATTGCCCTTCATGTTTTATGAAGTATATCCTTCAGGGCTTTTATCATGGATAAATGTCTTATGAAGTGGACCCTTTGGTCTGTTGTTAGATAGATAGTACCCTTCAACATTTTGAAGTGAGCCTTCACCATTTTGAAACTGCCCTTAAGGACTTTTTAAGTTCCCTTTTCGCCTGGAAAACCTACCATTTAGGTTTTGTGTCATATGGCATTTAGTCTTTTTTGTTGTGACCATTTTGCCCGATAGAATTCCTTTGGAAATTTTTAGAATGCCTTGCAACCCCTCTACACATTTCATTTAGGATTTTTTTACAACACCTTTACCTTATCCTTTATAAATTTTATCTGAGACACTTTCTCTAAACCAATTACATTCATTTGAACTTTTTATCCAAGATAATTAGGTCTTTAAGAGAATTGTTACAAACATTTTATCCAAAATAATTCCCTAATGGAATTTATTTAGGACTTTTAAAATGACACTTTATCTCCAACCTTACCCTTTAAATTTTTTGTCAAGGACACATATTCCTTAGGAATTTTTGAACTTACTCTTTAGCCTTTGAAAGTTCCCTTTAGGACTTTTTTGGTTGCCCTTTAGGGATTTTGTAAGGGCCCTTTCACATTGAAATGTACCTTACAAAGTAGACCCTTCAGCCCTTTTGAATATGCCCTTCAGGGCTTTTGTCTTGATTGTTTTTTCCCTATGAGCCTATCCTTCAAGACTTTTGTCCTTCAACCAATTCTTTTGGGCTTTGCGTTTAGGACATTTTGTTTGACACAAAAGTCCCAAAACAACTCCCCCAAGGGCACATGCCCTTTTTAATTTTTTATTCGACCCTTCTAGTATTTTTAAAATGATCTTTTGGCATTTTTGAAGTGACCACTTACCCTTCGAGACTTTTATCCTGAGCCTTTTTCCCTTTGAGTAATTCCTTTAGGAGTTTTGTTCTAGCCTTTTTTATTTATTTTCTCTTTATCCAATTCATTCAGATAATTTATCTAATGAAAATGATCCTTCAGGAGAATTATCATGGACATTTTGTCTGAAATAATTCTCTCAAAAATTTCCTAAAATAATTTCCATTTACAAGTACCTCAATAATTATCCCATAAAAATTTCTCCAAAACAAATACCAGGCTACCAAGTGGCACCTTGCTTATAGAGAATTTCTATATGTTTTGAGATTAATTTAATATTTTAGCCCAGGCACAAATCGTATTTTATTAAGAATAAAACCTTAGGATAAAATATTCATACAAGGTACTTTATATATGCTTCCCAAAGTATTGTGATAATTCTTCTTTTCATTTATACATGCAAGATCAAGGAATCTCGAAGAAGTGACGTATATCCAATTTATGAGATTAAATTTGATAGTTGTGTGGATGTCATTGATGGTCACAAAGACATCATTTGACCATAGCACGATAGTCAAATTTAATGTCAACAATGGACTAATTTATGAAATTAAATTTGGTAGTCGTGTAGACATCATTGATGGTTGTGAGGAGTCATTTGATGATTGCACGAATGCCAAATTTAACATCATAAAGTACCTATTTGGATTCAAATAAAGATCATATGATGTGGATCCACTTGGGCCCATTTGATTGAATGAGGTGAGAGAGAGAGAGTTGAAATGTCAAAGCCTTACAAGAGTGATGATTGTCACCATCATGGGAACCTAGTGCATAGATCTAACAACCCACAAGAAGAAGTAGGTAGCCCAATACATAGAAATTTGAATCCTTGAGTAGCTATCAAGTAGCACACATATGAAGCAAAGCAGAATAGGATGTGACAAATGTCAAGTTCACAAAAGTCAATGAGTCAAATCACTAAAATCCAATGAATCATGTTAAATTAATACATAAGCATCGATGGTGTGAGATCAACATGGATTTTTTAAAGATCTTAGACTCAATAAAGTGTTGACATGTGTCACATTTTGAAAGTTAGTAGGGCATTATGGACATAATACTTAGATATTTGGACTATGTTATATTTATCAATAAACATTGGGACTTAGAGTTAAAACCAAGAATATCAACATGCATATCTTAATTTGAATGGTGAATATAAAAGTGAAGATCCAAATTCTACAAAAATCATGGGCAAACATGCAACACACCATCTAATCTATTCATGGTTAAAATAAGTTCTACTGGTTCTAGAAAGTGATTTTGATCCTTCATACATATATTTGAGTTTCATTTAAATGTGGCTAATCCAAAATATTAATAGGTTATTATCACAACCTATAAAAAGAGGCATGTCTAGTTTTGGTAAATGACACATATTCTAAAGTTTGCATATAGTTCAAGCTATAATTATTAAAAATTTCCTCTATATTTTTACACATGCACATGTTTCATAACTTTTTCAAAGGCTAAATTAAACAAATAATACAAATAGACTCTTATATAATTTTAGACCATAGTTAAAACTCATGTTCTGACTATCACATGTAATGACATTGCATGAACTTAGAGGATAAGGTGACCCCTTCCCTAAGTCTATATAAATAGTTTTAATCCAACTAAAATTTTGGTCAAAGAATTTTTGAATATAGGAGAAACATCAATTTTAATCATTAGTAAATGTGTTTGCATATTTTCTTTCCAATTTCTATGTAATTAGTTGTTAATTTCATTAGTTGTATGTTTCAATAATCTTTAGTGTGAAAAATCTATGAATGGATTCTTGATTATTTTGATTGATATACTAATTTATAGATGTGAAATAATTACTAAAAGATTGGTAAACATATTGGTTAAGATAGTCAAGTTATAATTGATTCATAATTTTGATTGTGCATGAGTGTTTTCCTGGATGTAGTTTGTGTGTGTGTGTGTGTGTGTTATCTACCTCAGATACTTTACTATCCCAAGATATAATCTCCTAATAAAGGGTGCGTAATAGCTTCCTTTAAAAAAAATCAACTTCTGTCTAAAGCTTATGAATTTCCTACATCTTTATCATCTTAGACTTCTTAGATATGTTTGACTGTGTGTGTGTGATTGCTACTAGCAATAGACATAGGTTTTTAGGGTACTTGTCCAGTTAAAAACCAGCTAAGGTAGCAGTTCTTAAAAGCCATAAAATATTTATTTTATACCTTACCATTCCCTCCTTTTTTATTTTTTTTAGATCTACTTGCTTTATATTATCAACCAACCGCCCATCCAACTCACATATAGATTCACTACCCCTATTAGAGACCACACCTCCATCCAAAAAACATTGTCAATAACCTGTATGCCCTACTTATTACTCCATCAATAGGTTGAAATAAATAACATACCTATAAATCATGCCCTAGAGTGGATTCCACATCTATTTAGATCCTAAAACTTTAGAGGCTACCTCATTATGGCTATGGTTTGCATAAAATCTACACCAATAATTAACTAGTGCTAGAAAGAGGGGCAACACATCTAATAGTAGTAGTTATCCTATTTGTAGAGATGCACTATAGTCACCTAAGAGAGTGGCCAAATCTAATTCTAGGCTAGTTTATTACTCTCACCCTTGTCAAATCATAGGAGACCATGAACTATGCCAATAGCCCCAGTTTAAAACAATCCCCCTCTAGTAGGGAACCCCTTATCTATAAGGAACACTTTACCTATTACTCAACCAATGGATTATCAAATACCTTGGTTAGTTTGATTTGCTATCACCATCCTAGGAGACATGCATGATTTGCCTCAAAATCCTACAAATTACTTGCCATCCTTTTCTCCTTCAGGAGAAAGGACAATAGAGGAACATATGAAATCAATTAAATCTACTTTTAGGCTAATGAATGTCATAGATAAGGATATTGAATGCATATTATTCCATTTTAATTTTACGGATGATGCTTATGATTGGTATTTAAATCTAACCAAAAATTCCATCACTTCTTGGGATGAATGTCAAACAACTTTTGTTGTGTAGTTTGGATAGGTCACAAATCTTGTTTTGGTATACCAGCACTTCACCAACATAAAGAGGGAGACTAATGATACCATCCATGCTTTCAATACAATATGGTAGAATATGTACAACTTTTTAACCCCAAAATATAAACTAAAGCTATTACTAGTGTTGGAAATGTATAAGAATGCCTTAGACCCTATCATTTTTGTGTTCTTGAAAAGAGTAATTATGGCTAACACTTTGGCATTAGGTTTTGAAGAAGATGTCAACATAGATAGGAAAAAAAATATTCAAATGCTTGGAGTGCCTAATTTTGATAATTGTTTTCTAACACTAAACATAGTTCCAAGCACAAGACGAAATGTCTCAGTGTTTAATTAGAACCAATTATACACACTACCTCCACTAACACATAAAACAAAAACAAATTATGGCTACTTGAATAATCATGAAATGGGAAATGGTTATGAATAGAACTAGAAAGTGGATGCACTCCCCAATACCATTTTAAAAAGTACAAATTCCATAAAATTAGAACTAGATGCTATTCAGGAGATAGTTCAAAAGTTGAGTAATGATTTGGTCAAATTGAAAATCAAAATACTAGATTCTAGAGATACAATAGACCATTCAACATGCCTAAATATCCTAATAATATCCCATATATCAACATAGCAGAGATGACTCTTTCCAATTAGTGCATAAATCACAATACTTTTGAGTATGGTGACCTCAATTACATTAAATTTTGCACAACATTCAAATATTTCAAATAGAGGTGGTTAGATAAGATTAGATGCATAATCCACCTGAGCATCATCCAAATATGGGTTATTCTATCACTATTATGTTCTTTGAAATTCACGAGTTTCTTTTTCTAGGTGAAAATGATAATGAGCCAGAGGACAACATGGATGAATTTCATCCTTTCTAGTAGTTCGAAAGAGGCACATACAATCTAAGGAATAAGTAACCACTCACAACATCAACTCCTCCTAATACAATGAAGTTTTTTTCTAATCCCAAGGTATAAAATAATCCACCCCTCCAACAAGTAATAATCAACAAAAAAACAAGGAAGAACTAAGGAGGATACAATATTGTTAAGGATATAAAAAAGATCAAGGTGAATATAAATCTTCATGAGTTAGCACAGATCACTAAATAAAAGAGCTACTCTATAGGTACATTATAGGGAAGGCACATATTGAAAAGGTGAAAGCATCCATAGATAAACTAAAAATTTCTAACACCAACGTCATCTACAAGAACAAGCCAAAAATTCTACCCTTTCTACTAACTATCAGGAAATTTGCTAAGAAAATTCATAACCTTTTAGTTGATTTTGGATCATGTGTAATTGTCATGTCTACATCCATCTTTCAAAAGCTTGGTTTCATTCCAAGCCCTTCAAAGAGGATATATTCACAACTAGATAAGATAGTGGTTTGAGTGGTTGGAGAATTGAACAATGTATGCATTTAAGTAGCATCTGAGCCAATATTCTAAATAAACATTGATATTCTAGTGGTAGACATACTCAAATGATATGGGTTGGTGCTAAGTAGGGATTAGTAAAAAACACTTAATATATCTCTGTATATACTTTTCTCATATATGGATTCCATGGAGAGGATTTGCAAATCAAATCAAAATTGATAGAGACCCAAGAATGATGTATCCCATTACAAAGTATAATGTCAATAATGAATAGTTAAAGTATGAGTCTCCTTGCCTTGGTATTTTTATTTTTATGACTTATATCAAGCATAGAAGCTAAAAATTAAAGGTTTCGATCAACTATAGACTTTACACTTTGATGTTACTAGATCCAAGCAAGGATCAGGTGTGGGAATTGAATTGATTGATCCATAAGGTAAAAAATTCCTAATAGCATATTGGTTATAATTTCCATATACTAAGAAAAGAGCTGAGTATGAGGTTCTAATTCTAGGATTATAATCTACATTCAAGAATAATTTAAAATAGATATCAGTACTTGGCAACTCATAGTTCATGGTCAATCAAGTCAAAAATAAATGATACTGTAAGCTATCATATTTGAAGAGATACAAGCATAGAGCATGGGACCTAATTGAAAGCTTTAAAGCTTCCAACATTGTAGCACTTCTCAAAAATAAAAATAAAATTGTTGATTCATTAACTATTTATATTAATCTAGATCCACTACAAAAATCTAAGGTAAAGAATTTCTCAATTAAATTGGTATTATATCCTTCCATTCCAGATAATGTATAAAATTTCTAGGTCTTTGATGATGATCAGTAGATTATCTAATTTTTAACTAATTTAGAGGAATTAAAATCCCAAGTCATAGATCACAAGGACATTAGTCACCTTTGTCAAGAGGAATCAGACAAAGAGGGCATTTTTAGCTCAAAGAGAATCAAATTGCAACTGTCTTGGTCTCCTTAGAGAAACCATTTGACATACATCCTCAGGCATAATAGCTAAGACATCCAAGTGTCCATGAATTAGACTTTAGAAGATAAAATATAGGAGATGATCACAACCTACATTATGCTAATATTGGTCACAGCTACACCAAAGAAGAGAGATAGTGAGTGAAGGATTTAATTGCTCGATATAGGGAGGTCACTACTTGGATATATGAAGATCTAAAATTATATGACCCTCATATCATCACTTAAATAATTCCATTGAATCTATATCACAAACCATTTAAATATAGGAAAAGACCAGCCAATCCTATTCTAGAGCCTCTCATTTAGAGAGAAGTGGTGAAGCTTTTAAATGTAAAAATCATCTTCCTAGTCTGACATTATACCTAGGTGGCCAATGTGGTCCCAGTAAAAAAGAAGAATGGTAAGATCAAATTATGTGTCGATTTTAGGAACATAAACAATGCTTTGAAAAAATATAATTATCCCATACCTTCTATATATGAGGTGATACAAGTAGTAAGTGGTTATGAAATGATGTCCTTCATGGATGGATTTTTGGGCTATAATTAGGTACTAGTGATTTCTAAGGATATAATGAAGACAATGTTAAATATGAAGTGGGGAACTTATGAATATAAGAGGATGCCATTTAGCCTAATAAAGATAAGATCAATGTTTTAGTGTGCCATGGATCATGAATTCAAAGAACTGATAGGACAATGTATAATCATCTATATGGATGATCTCATGGTATTTTCAAAGAATCAGAAGGAAAACATAAGTCCCCTACATTCCATATTTGAAATATGAAAAAGGTTTGGTATTTCATTAAACCCAAAAAAGAGCATATTCAGAGTGACTGAATACAATATTTTTGCGCACATCATCACCAAGGATGGGATCACCATTGATTTAAACAAAATTTGGCAATTTCAAAAATTCAACCACTAAATAGTAAGAAGGAGCTCAAATTATTATTTGGAAAGATTAACTTCATAAGGAAGTTAGTCTTAGGGTTTGTAGAGATTGTTAGACCCCTAAACACTATGATTAAGTAATATGACAAGATAGAATGGATAGATGAAGCCCTAAAGTCCTTCCAAGACATTAAAGATGCAATATCATAGGATCCAATGTTGATCAATCCAAATTTTGATAAATATTTCTACCTATACTCATTTACTTTAGAGCATATGATTACTAATATCATCATGAAAAAGGAGATTGAGAATCCAATTGTGTTTATGAGCATGAACCCGAAACATGCATAACATAGGTATTCTATGACTGACAAAAGAATATTTTCCCTTGTCAAATTACTAAAGAGGTTCAAAATTAAATCTCGAGGAATAAAGTTATTTCTATCATCCTACTATCAAGCTCACCTTATCAAAAAATGAGCTAGGAGAATGGTGAGGCAAATGGATGGACACAATACAAGAATTTGACATAGAGATTAATCTTATAAATATTGTTCAAGGGTAGGGCATTATTTAGCTAATGACTAAACTAGATCTGCACATCATAGTTAAAGAGGTATGTGAAGCTCAAGTATCTAAAGGAGAATGGTATAATGATATAATACAATATTTACTTATAAGAAGTTCCTCTAAGATCAATAGAGAAAGAATAAGATATTTGAGGCTCAAAGCTACTCATTACATGATCAAGAAGGGAGTCCTCTATAGAATAAATAATTAAGGTAATTACCTTAGGTGGGTATCTACAAAAGAAGCTAAAGAAATCTTAGAGAAATTGAATCAGAAGATAGGTAGTGGTCATCCTTCTAGGAATACCACAACCCATAAGATCTTAATAATGGGCTACTACTGGTGAATAGTGTTCTAAGATGCTCATACTCATCTGAGAATGTGTTATGAATGCCAAGCTCTATCCAAGAGAGAAGTACATGTAATAATGCCCTTACAGCTAGTTGTTGAAGGAAGGCCATTTGCACAATGGAGTTTAGACTTCATTGGTGTCATCAACCCTAATTTTCTCAGTAGGCCATAATTTTTTACTTACTGCTATAGATTACTGCACTAGATGGACTGAGGCCATAGTCACAAATAATTGTAGAGCACAAGATGTGATTCACTTCTTGGAGGAACACATAACAACCAAATTTGGCATGCTCATTTATCTAATTTGTGATAATGGATAGAATTTTATATTAGTAGAATTTACTAAATGGGCACATGATAACCATATCAATATTAAGTTAGGTTCTAACCATTACCCTTAGGGAAATGGACTGGCATAATCAATGAATAAAAATCTGATCGATACAATTAAGAAGTGAGCTAGAGACAAGCCTATATATTGGCACAATTTATATAAGTATGTTCTTTGGGTAGATTGAGATAGACACAGGAAAGCCCTTAAAGATTCACCCTACCTACTGGTGTATGGATTCAATCCTATGTTCCTAACAATGCTAAAGTCACCCACTTATCAGTTTATATAGGACTACATGGAACTAAATCATAAAGTAGAATCAAGATTACTAGACATAATAAAAATGGAAGATTTAAGGAATGAGGATTTACAAAAATTTAGTAAACACTAGGATGTGGTTAAGAGGTGGTTTGATAAGAAGGCAAAAGTCAAATCATTCAATCTTTTAGATTTGGTACTACTTTGAGATAAAGCCCACAATAAGAGAGGACAACATGACAGGTTTGCCCCACTATGGATTGAACCATATCAGATATTAGAGATAATGGGTAATAATGTGTATCATCTAAACGACCTCCAAGGCAATGCACTTACATATAAAGTCAACAAATAGTTATTAAAGCACTACTTCAAGGTTATACCATTAGTCGATGTTACTTAGTAAGGAGGGATATATGAATGTAGTTATAGGATTAGATTAGATTTATCACTTTCTTAGAATAGTTCCCTACTTTCATAGATTAGATTTCTTATTTTCATAGACTAGTTTCCTACTTTCTAGATTAATCTTTCCTATGTTTAGTATTCTTCTTTCATAGATTAAATTTCAGGTTTTCTAAATTAGATTTTAGTACTTTCTTAGTTTAGTTTCATGCTTTCTTAGATTAGTTGTTCTTTATTTCCTTTGATGATCAGAATTGTGTTTGATCTGACTATAACTAAGCTAAAATACAATTGAGCTTATGACTTGTGAAAAAAGGGAAAATTAAATTCTTGACACTTTGGGACTAGTTTATAGATTAGGTGTATTTCTATGTTTTTGAGTCTTTAGGATAAAGTAAGGTAATCATGGATTAGTCTGAATGGTGTCACAATTTAATACTTTTACCAAGTGTGTGGAAGTTGATTTCATAGTATTTCATATAAATTTATAAATTTTTATTGTTTTATTGTATCAAACACACTTATCACATTGAATACCTATTAGAAATGATAATTCTAAGAATAGATGTAGTTGACAGTGTTGGGTGAATATTTTGTCACCAACGTATTGATGAGCAAAATAGGTCTGATCATCCACAACAAGGGAGATTTGTCATCTAAAGTTGCAGGTTTACCACATCCAAAGGGGACAAATCTCTCCTCTCATCAAGGGGTGGTTCCCTATAAAATATGAAGGGGCTATATACTATAACTATAAGCAAAAAATAACACTTAGGGGTAGGATACACCATCCATCTGTCTTCTTTTAGAGATGATGTTCACAAACAAAGGAGAAAATCTTGGTGAAAACACTAAAGGCACTTCTCTTCTTTCAAAAGTGTTATTGGAGGGAATAACAAGAGCTATTTCAGGTAGTGACAAGTAACTGGTAACTAAGGGTGTAGTAACCAGCAGCCTAAGATGTAGCACAAAGTCTCAACCTCAACTACCCAAGAGTGAGATACGAAGGACAATGAGGGCACAAAGTCATCCAAAGGTCCTTTACATAGAAATAGAATATGAAATATAATGAGGGTACAAAGTCATTCCAAGATCCTTTATAGAAGAACAGAAAGAAAACACACTGAAGGCGATTATGGGGGCACAAAGTCTCTCTGTAGTTGGCTTCAGGACACCTTCCTTATTATTTCCACTAGTTCTTCTTATTAGATGAAATAAACAAGAACACATTCAGAAGATAGACATAAGAACAATATCCTAAAATGATACAAGCTATAATAACACAAAGTCTGCAAGTCACTTGCTTTCTCATTCAAACAAAATAATATCAACAACAATTTGAGCTCAAAGTCTCAGTATTGCCTTTCAATTTGGGCAGAGTTTTGATTCTAGTAACGAGAATATTTTCTTTGCATAAAATAGGATTTTACAATATATAGCCCCCAAAAAAGGGCTTGGCACTCTTTCCCTTGTGATGGCCCACGCTGCAGTCAATGCCTTCAATGCACCTTTAGTTTTGTTTGGAGGGACCATGCTTGGAACGATGTATTGCCTTAACTATGGTGTGTCCATTCATCTGATATGTCTCTTCCTAGGTCTGGATCATTTGGTCTATCCCCTCTAATGTTTGCACAACTATCCATTTTGTCTTTACTCCAAGTGAGACAAATAGGTGGTGCCTTTAATGTTTGCAAGACAAAATATCTACTTAGTGGATTATTCCACCTACTTAAATTACTTCTGCATAGATATTTCAGGCTATTCCATCTTTTTGCTTTTGTCTTTTCTAGCTTTGTCTCTTCCTATAATTTAAGCTCTTGGGGCTACATTCCCAACTTTACTAGCTCTTTATGCTCCTTCTCTCAGTGGTTCTTCCCTTTGGTATTTTGGCCTTCGAATTCATTTGAGTCTAGGCTCAAGCCTTCAAAGATCAACAGTTATTTCATTGCCACAAATTTGATGTCTGCAGGCCCGTCATCACTTGAAAGCCAATGGCTAGTTCACTGCCCTAAATTTGATAGCTATGGGGATGTCACCAAACTTTTGGATCTTAACAGCTAGTTTGTGATAGTCAACTTTGACATCTACAGGTCCATCACTTTCCTTGGAAATTCTTTTAGCTTTGCCATTTGATCTTTCACAGAGGTGACCTACCCTTTAGGGCCTTGAGAAATGGTCTACTTCCTTTGGTGAGAGCCTCTCGTAAGGGTACCTACCCTTCGGTATCCTTCGGGTGGCCTTTGGGCTTTATTTCCTTCAATAGACTTTTGTTGGTTCCTTTCCTTCAAATGAAAAATTTGAAGGAATTCCTTCATTGTTTCTTCCATTGAGCTTTTACTTTCCATTAGGATTTTGTCTTTACTTCAGGATTTTCCTTTAGACAAAAAGTCTGAAGGAATTCCTTCACTCGCTTGGCCTTTGAAACAGTGCACCTGCTCCCCACCTACCCTCTGCAAGGATTGTTTGACCTCCAAGGTTGCCTTTCAAAAAGATGCAAGGGTCTATTTTGGCTCCTAAGTGCCCTCCATAAGGGCATCTATCCTTCAGGCTCTTGGAAGATCCCTTTGAACTTCCTGATTGAAAAAATGGCTAAGTGTCGAAACTATTTCTTTCCTACAGAGTCCATAGATTTCAAGCCTTGGAGTCTATAAAAATTGAGTCCATAGTTATGAACCTGCCTATAGAGTCCATAAAAATGAACCTATAGAGTCCATAGATTTAACCCTACGGAGTCCATAGTTTCAAGCCTGTAGAGTCTGTCGATTCAAGCCTGCAGAGTTTATGGATTTTTGAAAAAGATTTGAGAAATTAAGAACTTGAATGATCAAAAAAAAAATTGAAAAGGGGAGAGAGGATTTTGGTCTATTGAACCAAAATAGTTCATAGGTTGTCTTAAAAATGAGTGATATTTTTGGGGGACAATAGCTGGCTCTAGTTGGGCAACTTCCTTTAGTTGAAAACTTGGAACATATGAGGGGAGTAGAAACTAGAATCTCCAGTGCCTTGAAGTATGCCATTGAAGAATTGAAGTGATTTAGATGCTGCCCATTATGAGATAATGAAGATGGCATTTCATCCTGATAAACCAACAGGAAACCATTTTGTCCCCATAATCAATGATAAGCAAATGGAACTCTCCACCAAGAATCACACTTTCTATGCACTCCTTTTGGTTCTCTCTTCTTGCCCCATGGCAAGACGTGGTCTTCAATCTAAAAACCATAAATCTTTGCTCTCTTAGTGAAGAGTTCCTTTTTCTAACTTTGGAGTACAACAATATGGTCCACTACAATAGCTTGTTGTTCTGTTGGTTCAGCCCATCACATGTTTTGATTGTCAACATCAAACTCTTGATAAACCATTAGTTTAACATCTCCTTTGGCATGAAGGAGTTTGACATCTTCATCCTGAGCAGTCTTCAATCTGAGTAATAGAGATTCATACTCGACAGTGTTATTGGTGTTGTTGAACTGTAACTTGTGTGGAGGAAGAATATCTCCTTGAGGAGATATCAACACCATCCTGACTCCAGCATTGGTAGAGGAATTGTTGCCATCAAATTCTTGAATCTAAACATCCTCAAAAACTGATCTTCTATCAGATTTCTCTTCATTAGAAGTGGAATATGCTTTTTCATCTATACTGTAACCTACCAATTCTTCTGATGTCTTGATTGAATTGGTTTTTAGATTGCCACCTACAATAATTTCATATATAGAAATATGAACACCCTCTGTGGTCAAGAAGTAATTACCCCTACTTAAAGACTCAAATAGAATTTGAGTTGCAGGGACTGATGTTTGGGTGACCACATATTTTGCCTCCTTTTTAGAGAGCAATCTCTTCATTATGCCTTTGATAGGGATCCTTGCCTTAGGTAGGTCCATGCTCAACTTGCCACCCACATCCTTGCAAAAATTTTGTCCCAGGAGAATACCGTATGAGGTTGGGACATCACCCACCGAAAATGTCATCTTGATTCTTTTGTCTAGAAAGGCTACAAATGCAAATTGAGCATCCTTGATTTGTCCCAACAAAGGTACTTACTTGTTCTCCATGGAGAAGTATCTACCAAATGTCTTGGTCAGTGTGAGACCAAGGGATCCTACCACTTTGGTAGGCATGACGTTGTCAGATGCACTAAAATCAATGATGTAGTTACTCAGCTTGTGATCGTTTATCAACAAGGAAACATAAAAAGGCTTTATTTTCTTAGGGGCAATAGGAGGAGTAATGACAAGGTTGTTTGGGACATACATGTTCCTTAGGGGAACATGAGTTACCTTCTTATTTTCTTTTCCTATAGGGATGGCTTTATTCTTCACAAACTCTACCAACCTGGCCAACTGCTCAGGATTGGCTTGCAGGAATTTAAATTCAGTCATTTAAATTTTAGTTCTATTGACATGATCAACTATGTCAAATGACTGAAATGGACTAGGAAGAGAGGATGGGAGTTCATGCTTTTGGTTTTTGG
Source organism: Torreya grandis (assembly GCA_037957365.1). Lineage (NCBI taxonomy): Eukaryota > Viridiplantae > Streptophyta > Pinopsida > Cupressales > Taxaceae > Torreya > Torreya grandis. The sequence continues at coordinate 5,522,026 of JARHVA010000399.1, forward strand.
GAGAGGAAGGACTAGTCTATGAATTTGAAGTTGAAGGTGCAGAAATGTTTGGGGTACTTACTTTTTTAGCAACCATAGGGTCCTTTGGCTAGAAAGGTAGAGTGGTTCTATGCTTAGCGATTTAAATTGTTGGTTGAGGTCGCTCCTCTATCTTCTCTTTATCAGCTTGCTATGTTGATTGATTCTTGGACCAGGTGAACACATCGTATGATCCCTCAACTACTTCACCTTTACTTCTCGGTTCATCCTGGTAATTTAAGAAACTAGTGTTGGAGTCGCCAGCTGATTCTTCTTGGTCCTCTATGAAGAGATCAGCATCATTTTCTTGATCAAACTTAGGTTGGAAAGAGAAATCATGTTCTATTTCTAGATATCTAATTGTTGAGTTGGTTAGAGGTGCTTCAAGGGTAAGGTTCCTTTATGGGGGAGGAAGATGATTTGGCTACCCTTGATTCCTGGTAGCATTGCCTTGATATGAATGGTTCTGAAATGTCCTCCTTAGCATATCTCGATTAGGAGGAATAAACATACCTTGTGCCATTTGCTTTTTCAAGGCTAGCAGTTCATTTGCCAGCTTTTGCACCATTTGATTAGTGGTGCTTGTAGATGAATTCTCAGAAGATGAAGAAGATTTTCCTCTGTTAGGATCTCTTCTTATCTTCCCTACCAAGATGAGATCATATTCCACCTCATTGGCCAAATCCTAAGTAGTAGCAAGGTCTATGTTTCTATCCCATCTCAGCAAAACTCATTTCAGTTAGTTGTGAGTTGATGAAGAAGCATTTGAGATTTTCAGGTGTGGACTGAGTAATAACAGGAATCTTGTTCCTCAGCTTGTCAAACCTTGCTATGAAATCCCTCATAGGTTCATAAGGTTCCTTTTTCATCTATGTGAGATGGGCCAGTAAAACATGTGCATCTTCTGAAGGCTTGAACTTGGTTTTAAATTTAGCTTTAAGAGTATTCTCGTCAGTCACTGACCTAGCCTATAGATGGTAGAACCAGTCTATAGTAGCACCTTGTAGGGTTTCCATGAAAAGCGTAACTACCATGTCTTCAAATTCCACTCCTATCACACCATAGGCTATTTAAGGATGTAATGTGTTCATCAGGGTGAACTCTCCCATCCCTAAAGAATTTGGGGAAATTATTCCTTAAGCTACATGGAAGTTCATGTAGGGGTGGAGTAAGATTTAGTGGGCCAAATGAGTTACCCCAGGGGCCTTGAACTACCATGATGGGATTATGAAAAAGAGGGATAAAAAATCTAGGTGGTGTGTGGATAGGCAAAGCTCTACTAACAACATAAAAAGTAGTTCTACCTTGGGCTCTCTGGCTTCTTATATAGAATGGAGTTACCAGATTGTAGAACAAAAATGGGAAAGAATTGGTCCTACTTCAACTTGAAGCTTAAGGCTTCAAACTACGCATTCTATCCCAGTGGCTATAGTTTTATAGACCAAATAATATAATGGAGGTCGAGGAAGATGGTAAGGCTATAATGATAATGGGTAAGACACAAAATGGAGTCGCCAGAGTCTATAATGGATAAGGGTAGGGAATAATTCAATCTAAAATTTGAGGCTTCAGACTGCACGTTCATCCCCAGCAAAGTCGCCAAAAACTGTTGCACAAAGCTAGGAGAAAAAATTAACAATGTGAAAGCACTGGAGTATCTCATTCTTCCATAGTGGGATAAATGGATAAGGCTAAAATGATAATGGGTAAGACATAGGTGATGTTTCAATCTAAAGATTGAGGCTTCAAATTGCATAAAATTACTGTGTCCCCAGTAGAGTCACCAAAAAACTATTGGGTGAATATTTTGTCACCAATGTACTGATGAGCAAAATAGGTCTGATCATCCACAACAAGGGAGATTGGTCATCCAAAGTTGTAGGTTTACCACATCCAAAGGGGACAAATCTCTCCTCTCATCAAGGGGAGGTTCCCTATAAAATATGAAGGGGCTATATACTATAACTATAAGCAAAAAATAACACTCAGGGGTAGGATACACCATCCATCTCTCTTCTTTCAGAGATGATGTTCACAAACAAAGGAGAAAATCTTGGTGAAAACACTGAAGGTACTTCTCTTCTTTCAAAAGTCTTCTTGCAGGGAATAGCAGGAGTTCTTTCAGGTAGTGATAAGTAACTAGTAACCAAGGGCGTTATAACCAGTAGCCTGAGATGTAGCACAAAGTCTCCACCTCGACTGCCCAAGAATGAAATATGAAGGAAAATGAGGGTATAAAGTCATCCCAAGGTCCTTTACATAGAAATAGAATACAAATGATAATGAGGACACAAAGTCATCCCAAGATCTTTTATACAATAATAGAAAGAAAACACACTAAAGGAAATTATGGCAGCACAAAGTCTCTCCGCAGTTGGCTTCAGGACACCTTCCTGATTATTTCCACTAGTTTTGCTTGTTAGATCAAATAAACAAGAACACATTCAGAAGATAGACATAAGAACAATCTCCTAAAATGATATAAGCTATAACAGTACAAAGTCTGCAAGTCACTTGCTTTCTCATTCAAATAAAATAATATGAACAACAATCTTAGCTCAAAGTCTCAGTAATGCCTTTCAATTTGGGTAGAGTTTTGCTTTTGGTAATGGGAAGATCTCCTTTGCATAGAACAAGATTTTACAATATATAGCCACCAAGCAAGGCTTGGTACTATTTTCTATGGGATGGCCCATGCTGTAGTTAATGCCTTTAATGCACCTTTAGTTTTATTTGGAGGAACCATGCTTGGAATGATGTATTTCCTTAACTATGGTGTGTCTATTCATCTAATATGTCTCTTCCTAGGTTTGGATCATCTGGTCTATCCCCTCTGACGTTTATGTAGCTATCCATTTTGTCTTTATTCGAAGTGAGACAAATAGGTAGTGCCTTCAATGTTTGCAAGCCAAAATATCTTCTTAGTGGACTGTTCCACCTACTGAAATTACTTTTGCATAGATATTTTAGGCTTTTCCCTCTTTCTACTTTTGTCTTTTCCAGCTTTGTCTCTTCCTAGAATTTAAACTCTCGGGGCTACGTTCTTAGCTTTACTGGCTCTTTATGCTCCTTCTCTCAATGGTTTTTCCCTTTGGAATTTTAGCCTTTAAATGCATTTGGGTCCATGCTCAAGTCTTCAAAGATAAATGATTATTTCATTACCATGAATTTGATGTCTATGGGCCCGTCGTCACTTGAAAGCCAACGGCTAGTTCACTGCCCTAAATTTGATAGCTGTGGGGACATCGTCAGACTTTTGGATCTCAACAGCTAGTTTTCAATGTTCAAATTTGACATCTGTGGGCCTGTCACTTTGCTCAAAAATTCCTTCAACTTTGTCATTTGATCTTTCCCAGAGGAAACCTATCCTTTGAGGGCTTGAGAAATGGTCCACTTCCTTCAACGAGAGCCTCCCACTAGGGTACCTACCCTTTGGGATCCTTTGGGTGGCCTTTGGGATTTATTTCCTTTGACAAACTTTTGTTGGTTCCTTTCTTTTAGATGAAAAGTTTGAAGGAATTCCTTCATTGTTTCTTCCACTAGGCTTTTACTTTCTGTCAGGATTTTGTCTTTATTTCAGGCTTTTCCTTTAGACAAAAAGTCTAAAGGAATACCTTCACTCGCTTGGCCTTTGAAATGGTCCACCTACTCCTTGCCTACCCTCCACAAGGGTTGTTTGACCTCCAAGGTTGCCTTTTGGAAAAGATGCAAGGGTCCATTTTGGCTCCTAAGTGCCCTTCGTAAGGGCACTTGTCCTTTGGGCTCATAGAAGACCCCTTTTAACTTCTCGATTGAAAAAATGGCTAAGTGTCAAACCTATTTTTTTCGTAAAGAGTCCATAGAAACTAAGTCTATAGAGTTCATAGATTTCAAGCCTTAGAGTCCATATAAATCGAGTATGTAGTTATGAACCTACTTACAGAGTCCATAGAAATGAACCTATAGAGTTCGTAGATTCAAGCCTATAGAGTACATAGATTCAAGCCTATAGAGTCTGTATATTTCTAAAAATGCTTTGAAAAATTAAGAACTTGAATGCTTAGAACAATTTTTGAAAAGGGGAGAGGATTTTGGTCTATTGAACCAAAATAGTTCATAGGTTGTCCCAAAAATGAGTGATATTTTTGGAGGACAACAGATAGGAAAGTTATAGTAATGATTTATTTTATATTTATACCAACTCACATGATGAAATAAGAGTGGAAAAAAAATAAGAAATAATCAGTGGATTGAAAAGAGAAAAAGAAAATTGAAATAAAATCAAAAGGCTCACATGATGAAATAAGGTCAATGTACTACACATCATGATGAAAATAAAATAATGGTATGACAAGAGAAAGAGCCCAAGGTATCTCTGTCGGGATTATGTATGCCTAGCTGACAATAGAGTAATGCCTAATCTTCCATTATTTTTGAGATTTAATATATACTAGAATCAAACCTATAGCTCAATCAAAGCCTTTGAAAAACTCATCACAACAGGGGTTAAATAAACTACACATTTGACACACACAAATCCAAGAAATTAAAAAGAAGTATGTCATGTGAATTAACATAAGAATCTCTTTTAGGTTCTAATTTAATTTTTATTTTATGGTAGACATCATGATTGATTTAGGATTTCAAACCAGAGTTCTAGGTTCTTGAATACTCAAGAGTATTCCCCCTATAAGTTGCCATTTGTTGTACCTAGCACACCCCCTTTTTTCCATAAGTAAATGGGGGCCCACTTTTTTTAGACTATAGTGTTATTTTTTATCTCCTCTTCTATATTTTTATGTAAAAATTTTGGAAAATATTTGGTCTCTTATACTTTGGCTAGATGACATTGATATTGTGTTTTCATAGACTAATATTTTGTTCTATCAGGTTTGTTAGTTCTAGATAATTGTTATGGTATTATGTTTTCGTGGACTAATGTTCTTCGGTAATCTTTGTCAAACTTATGTTTTCAATATTTTATATTTATAACTTTCTTCTACATGAATTGGCCTTCAGGTTTATTGTTACAGATGTTTTGTTTGATAGAATTTGCTCTCTCCCTACAACAATTCTACCAAAACAATTTCCCCAAATTAGACTTTTTCTTGTAAATAATATTATTGATACACTTTTCTTGACATAATTATCCTTTGGCCCTTTTAGGACCATCCCTTCAAGGATTCCTTCAATCTTTGTGTAACTTACCCTTCAGCCTTATTGAGATTGCCCTTCAAATTTTATGAAATAGATCCTTTGGGACTTTTGTCATGGAAAAATGTCCTATAAAGTGGGCCCTTCAGATTGTTTCAAGATATAAAGTACCCTTTGATGTTTTGAAATGACCCTTAACCATTTTAAAATTACCATTCAAGACTTCTAAAATGCCCATTTTTCCTTGCCAACCGACCTTTCAAGATTTGTGCCATATGGCCTTTAGGCTCTTTTGTTGTGGCCATTTTGCTCGATAGAATTCCTCTAAGACTTTTCCAATCGCCCTTCAACCCCTCTGCACATTTCCTTCAGGAATTTTGTCCCACACATTTTCCTTTTCCTTTAGACATTTTGTCTAAGACACTTTCTATGATCAAACTACATTCCTTTAGACTTTTTATTTGAGAGAATTAGGTCTTCAAGAGAATTATTGCAAATATTTTGTCTAAAATAATTTGTTGATGGAATTCCTTCATGAATTTTGAAATGAACCTTTGCCTCCAACCTTACCCTTCAAATTTTTTTTCAAGGACACATATTCCTTTGAACTTTCTAAACTTACCCTTCAGCGTTTAAAAGTGCCCTTCAGGGCTTTTGTGGTTACCCTTCGGGACTTTTTTAAGGGCCCTTTCCCATTGAAATGCACCCTATGAAGTAGAGAGTTCAAGAATTTTCAGCATAAAGTAGACCCTCATCCCTTTTGAACATGCCCTTCAGGGCTTTTGTCTCAAACTTTTTTTCCCTATGATCCTATCCTTTGGGACTTTTGTCCTTTAGTGAATTCTTTTGGGCTTTGTGTTTTAGATATTTTGTTCAACACAAAAGTATCAAATTTTTTTATCCAATTGTACATTCCCTTTAGAATTTCTAAACCAACCCTTTAGGCATTTTGAAAGTAACCTTTTATCATTTTTGAAGTGACCACTTACCCTTCAGGACTTTTGTCCTAAACCTTTTGCCCTTTGACTAGTTCCTTCTAGACTTTTGTTCCAGCCTTTTTTTCCCTTCAGTCAATTTCTTCAAATAATTTGTCTAAAAAAAGTGATCTTCTAGGAGAATTATTATATACATTTTATCCTAAACAATTCCCCCACAAAAGTCTTTAAATAATTTCCCCACAGAAATCCCACAACAATTCTCTTGCAACAATTACCTCAAAACAAATACTAGGCTACCAAGTGGCACCTTGTTTATAGAGTGTTTCATTATGTTTTGAGACTAATTTAATATTTTAGCCCAAAAATAAATCATATTTTATTAATACTAAAACCTTAGGCTAGAATATTCATACAAGTTACTCTATATATATTTACCAAAGTATTGTGCTAAGTCTTCTTTTTTGTTTATACTTGTAGGAGTAGGGAATCTTGAAAAAGTGGCATGTATCTAATTTAGGAGATTAAATTTGACAATTGTGTAGATGTAATTGATGGTCATGAGGAAATAATTTGACATTCGCATGAACATCAATTTTATCCTTGTCAATGGACTAATTTACATAATTAAATTTGACAGTTGTGAGGACATCATTTGACAGTCACGTGAATGTCAAATTTAACATTATAAAGTTCCCATTAGGATTCAAATCAAGATCATATGGCATGTGTCCACTCATGCCCATTTGAGTGAATGAAATGAGAGAGAGAGTTGACATGTTAAAGCCCCATGCGAGTGACAAGTGTCACCATCACAAGAACCTACTACATAGATCCAATGACCCATGGGAAGAAGTAGGTAGTCTAATACATAGAACTTAGAAGCCCTGTGTAGCTACCAAGTGGAAAACATATGAAGTGAAACAAAATAGGATGTGACAAGTGTTAATATCTTGGGATTCAATGAGTCAAAGAACTAAAATCTAATGAACTATATTAAACTAGTACATAAGCATCAATGGTGTGAGAACAACATAGACTTTTCAAATATCCTAGACTCAATCAGGTGTTGACATGTGTCACATTTATAAAGCTAGTAGGATATTACGGACATAATACATAGATATTTGGAATGATCTATATTTATCAACAAATATTGATACAGTTAAAACCAAGAATATGAACATGCATGTCTTAAACTAAATGGTGAATATAAAAGTTAAGATCTAGATTCTATAAAAAGAATGGGCAAACATTCAATGCACCATCTAATCCAGTCATGGTTAATAGAAGTGCCACTAGTTATAAGAAGTGATTTTGATCCTTCATGCATTTATTTGAGTTCCCTTTGAATGCAACTAATATGAAATATAAACCGATTATTCTCACAACCTATAAAAAGAGCCATCTATAGTTTTGGTATATGATGCATATTCTAAAGTTTGGATATAGTTTGAGCTATAATTGTTAAAAATTTCTTGTCTTTATGAACATGTACATATTTCATATATTTGGTAAAGGATAAATTAAATAGATAACTACAAATAGACTCTTATATGATTTTATACCACAGTTATAACTCATGTTTTGACTATCACATGTAACGAACTTACATGAACTTGGAGGATGAGGTGACCGCTTCCCCAAGACTATATAAACAATTATAATCCAACTTAGATTTTGGTTAGACAATTTTTGAATATATGAGAAAAAAAATTTAATCATCAACGAATGTGTTTGCATATTTTTTTTCCAATTTATGTGTAATTAGTTGTTACTTTCTTTGGTTGTATGTTTTAATAATCTTTAGTGTACAAAAGCTGTGAATGGATTTTTTATTATTTTGATTGATATACTAATTTTTAGGTGTGAAATAGCTACTAAAATAA
>JARHVA010000399.1:5537500-5627055 GCA_037957365.1 Torreya grandis
TGTGTTATGGTTATTTTCAAACTACCTAGTGTCTATTATGAATGGATATGCCATGTTTAATTTGTATACATCATGGCGTGAGGTGTTTATCTCAATAATCATAGTAATATTAAAAAAATAAATATGGATTTTATTTTCCACATGTATTGAGGTCTATCAAAAACACCTAATGTCTCTTGTTTATACCATACGAATTATATTTTATCCATTTGATTTTTTTTCACCTGTGAGGAGTGTATCACCCATGGAAGTTTCTCTCGCCATACTAACAAAAATATGTTTAGTGGGATACAATCATGGTTTGACATTCGTAGTTAGTGATATGAAACATTTTCTTGACATGAGTCAATGAACAAGAAATTACATATTGGAAGCTTATAAATAATTCAAATCCTATACTAGATCATCTTCATATCTTGATTTATTCTCGTATTATATTTGTAGTCATTAGCATTGATTTATTCACATTATAATAATTCATATTTATTATCATTTATTGATTTACATTATAATATATTCATATCCATTTTCGTTAATTGATTTAAATTATATTTTATTTATGATCATTAGCATTTCTTGATTCACATTGTAATGTATCCATAATTCTAACCATTACTTTATTCATATTGCATTTTATTTATAATGGGTTCAATGAATGAAATCCTATCTCATATGTTGCATATATCATGATTTTTATTTTAAAATAAACTCTTACTTCCATGACGATGTTGTTTTGATTTCTACATGATTAAAAATTCAGTAATGTTCCAAATCTTACTTTAGAGCAATCTCTGTTACATTATAATTCACATTGTTATAACATTGGAAAAAAAATGTCAGCAATCTTTTAACAAGCATTCAAATCTTAATTACATATCTAGTTAAAATTTTCTAATTTACAAACTCATGATATTCATCTTTCAAACACTTATAAATTTTTACCACATATTATACATATTTAGTCAATTAGTCAATATATGTCACCTAATATAATTTTAGAGTTTCATATTTAGAAAATTATAATGAATCCATTGGACAAGGGTTGGTTATACATGATTATTGAATTATCTATCCTAATTATCATTCTCTTGATGGGGGGTGAACATGTCTTGGGTATAATGTTAAGTCAACCCCAAATTGGCTGAGTCAAAATCAAGCTACTTTCCAATATCATTTTTTCTTATACTCATTGTCACACTATTCAATTTTAAGGAATTAAGAACAAGAGAAATCATATATTTCCTATTATATCACATGGGAAACATCAAATGATTTTTGATTTATTATTTTTCACCTTATTAAGGGGTACATCATGGCTATTATTTTAGTATCTAATGATCAATAAGTGGCTCATGATCTAAATGATGTAAAATTTATACAATATATTCAGGAGAATTTAAAAAAGGTTGATTATGTAATATATGTGGATAGATATGAACACAATAAGAGAACCCAATATAACACTTCCAATGTTGCTAATTCTACTATTACATCTATTCTATTTTTTGTTATTTATACCCCTGCTATTAATTATTCGAATACTAGTCTCAAAAATACAATCCTTTTATTACAAGATAAGTTATCTAACATTGATCAATCCATTTGTCATGATATCCCTTCCATGGATTCGTGTTCCTTTTTAAATAACCCTTTAGCACTCAAAATTTCAACTTACCCATTACTAGTTGGCTTTCTGGCTCCTATGCTTCATTTCTATGAACAAATGGGTGATCTTGAACAAAATTTGTTTGCCTTAAATGAAACTTGTCTATATTATGCAAACAATGAAAAATTATTGATAAATCTCTTTCTGATAAGTCTTAAGTAAAATGACCTTAGATGGTTCTATGAGCTTCCTAATCAATGAGGAAAATATTGCTTTGGAAAATCATTTTTGACACACTTTTATATAAATTCGTGAAAAATTATCATATGCTCAAATTAAAAGTATCTACTAAGGGTTTAATGAAAAAATCAATGAATAAGTGTTAAGGTACAAAACTATGCTTTGCAAAATGACAAATCCAATTGTTGAAAATTAGTTTGAAGATATTTTTACACAAAGCTTTGTTGAACTATAAATTATGTTTGATAATTTCAAATACTTTGATGAACTATGCCATTTATTCAAAGAGAATAAATTCATGTTGATTACCTTTAATGATCTCAATTATGTTTCAAATTCATCTTCTACATCAAATTTCAATGAAATCCAAATTATGAGAGTAAAAAAACTTAAATAAGAGTGAATAAAAAGTTATAATTAATGATATATCATAGCCAACACAAAAGATTCAATTACAAGCTAACTCAAAGAATTATTATTAATATTTTCCATCACCTCCTCATATTTAAAAATAAATCATATAATTCAATGTAATAACTTTTTTCTACACCAGTGGGGATAAATATGTCTAGATGACAATATATAAATTTTCATGCCAATATGTATTGTGACTATCATAGATGTATTAAGCATCTTAAAAATATATGTTTCAATCTTAATCACAAACTTTAAGATCTCTTTTATGATAACATCATATATATTGGTACACATATTGAAGAATCTAAGCCAAAAGTGAATGATAATGCAAAGCTAAAAATTTATAAGGATCCTTTTTCAAATCATGAAGCAAATAACTAGGATAATAATTACATTTATTGTTCATGAAATGATCCTCTTATTAAATATACATATGGACATCCATTTGTTATAATTATTGGTACAATTACATGAAAATAAAAATCATTTCCAATCATTGCATTCAATGATATTAAATTTATTGATGATTATTTAGATAGACATACACTATTTATTAGAGAATACACTAACAATCAATCCATATATAGTGCCATGATAAATAATGGATCAAGTGAAATGTTTTCACCATAACACTCATTAATTATTTTGGTTATATAGAATAAAAGTTACATGATACTTCTAGAGTTTTCATAGAATTTTATAGGCATACACAGGATACTATTGAGCATATTCTACTTATTTTAGAAGTATACCCTCTCATAGTTCCTACTCCATTTTTAGTTCTTCCAAGAATAGGGGTATTTTATATGATAATAGAAAAATCTTGGATACCAAATATTAGATCAGTGTATTCGATAGTGAATAAATGTCTTAAATACATTCATGATAATCAAGTGGTTAAAATTTAAGGTATTCAACATGCATATCCTTTAAAACCAATGACCTTTGCTTCTTCTATAGAAAAAAATACATGGTATATTTATTTAGAGACATGGTAATGGAATAGTTTACATAAATATTCAAGATCATTTACTAATTCATATTAGAGTTTCTAATGAGCATGATAATATTATAAAATTAGTATATCCATATACTTATCAACATGATTTAGTTACGCATTATCATATTCATTTATTTTCACATATCATGGTACATATTACTAAGTATAAAGTGGCACATAAAAATAAGCCTCCATCTCCTAAAAAACCCAAAGGTTATTCATATAAATTCACACATGTACATGTATATGTTGCAACATATAATTATACACATGAGGATATAGATTTACATGAGCAGTGACTCTGACAGTCATATTAAAACATATGGATCCTACTCATACTCATAGGAATATATAGTTGTATTATCTTCATCACAAGAAGTCACTCATTCATATAATGTTATGGGTTATACATACATGCACGTCATGGATATCAATGGTTATCTATTTTCATTTTAATTGTACATAACTTATTTGTTTTTATTTCACTACTAATTCTTATACAACTTAACAACACATTATTCTACCTCTTGGTTTAAATTTTTTATGTGGATACTTACTCTCTTGGTTTTAGTTTTCAGTTTGGGAACATAATTTATTGATTTACAAACCATTTATAAAAATCCAAAATGCTTAGCTCTATGGTACTCTACTTGATTACTATTGCATATCTTATAAGCTATGGAACTCACATTATCTCATATTTATAGTTTTAAATAAACACATTTATCCTCATCCCTATTTAGGAGAATGTACATTATTAATTATCTTACTCATAATACATTTATATGAGTATAAAATTATATACATTTTGGGTTCACATTGTTTGCCTTCCTTCTTACTATGTTACACTTTTACTCCTTGTTGAGGATTATTCAAATTGTTCTTAATTATTATATTTTTCTAATTTTTTTTCTTAGCACCTCTTTTCAAATATCTTTAAAAATTCAATTATTGTAAATTTTTTCCAAAAACATTCACATTTTAAAATTATCAATAAATAAATGAAATTAAAATACTTTCAAAAAATAAAATCTAGGAACTAAAATGTTTTTTAAAATATTGATAGCTTATTTATATTTCATATGTTGTTTATTATATGTTAGTAAAATAGCATATTCCATATTTTACTTCAAAATGATTCTCATAAGGTACTTGAGAGTGATTTAGGACATAATTTCACATTATTCTTTAGTGTTGGGCTTTCCTTCATACCTAACAACCTTGATAAGATGTGGGCATCTCCACACTCTATGAGAACACTTTAATAAATTATATTTATCCACAACATCTCTACCATGTTGATTTACATATTATGAAAATGTATTTATAAATAATTCATAGTTTTCATGTGTATTATATTAAATATGATATTTTTTAACATTCTAATTCATACATATGATTGTGCTATATTATTCCCATATGACACATGCTTTACTTTGTAGTCTTTTTTACTACCTGACCAATTTGAATTTGTTGATGATGTGTGTGGTGTTCTTGGAATTATATGTTAAAATTATTTCTTGTATGTAATAATTATTCCATTTTAATATGGCCCTTGGCCTTGTGTGTTATGCAACATTTTCCATGTCCCTTTTATGTGGATTCTTGAGCCTTATGAACGACATTAGGAAAACTACATTATTATTATTATTATTATTATTATTATTATTATTATTATTATTATTATTATTATTATTATTATAATTATGGACTATGGTGCCATGATTCTTTTGATGCATCAATTATATATTATATTCCTAAGTTAGTGTTATGATGTATATCATGCATACATTGCTTTATTTATTTAATTATGTGTATTTATAACACGTGTCATATTTAGATTAAAATATATATGCAATACTATGAATGTAATAAATTTAAAAATTTAAAGTGTTATATCTTTCACATATGATTTATTTTTAGATAAGTGACTTGTAGGGTTAGTGTCTCATCTCAAAAGGTTGGCATCAAAATCAATTTTCTTGGAACATTAATCCCTATCAAGAAATAAATGTACATTTATTCTAATATATAATTATAAATTGGGAATATTATTCAACATTTTTCATATTATGGGGGCATGTGACATGATGTACACTAATCACTACATTTACAAATTATAATATTCAAGCAATTTAATAATTTACAAGTTTTAAAAGTGGTAAAATTCAAAATTCAAAATGTTTTAAAGATTCAATTACATTTTAAAATTATCATTTTAGTATAGTATTGATATAGATGGCATGACATTCAATCATTTCCACTTTTATACTATGGATTTCCAAAATATTCAAGTTTCATGTTTCAATGTTGCAAAAGTTTGAAATAGAATTTGGAAACATTTTTAGTAGTGTGATTCATTTAAATTGTAACTCAACCAAATTAGAGTATAGTGTCACTAAAATTATATGGTTTAACTTTTTCAAATATGTAATGTGCCATAGTTCATGGATACACCACCTCAAAATATTTTACAGACCAATGTGTACAATCAAATGAGAGTTGTAGAATAAAATACTTCTAATTAAAGACACTCAATGGTTTTAAAATTGATACTTGATCACTTTCAATTCCCTAAAGTTTCAACATTTCTCTAAATGTCCCAAAAAGGGGGCATTCACACTTATCCATCTCCAAGTTACAGATAAATTAGGTTGTAAGCTATTTTTAGGTGTATCCCCTCATTTATCTCTTTCCAATTTACAAATATAGAATATTAATTTTTTAAGTTTTCAATATGAAAAAAATATTACTTTCAATGGAATTATTTCAAGTTTATAACATTATGATTTGATGCACAATCGATCTTCACATTTAGAGTCAAAGAGTGTGTACACATGCAAGTTCCCATATATTTTAGTCTTATAATATCATTATGTGCATCATTACAAAAAAATGGGATAAAATATATAACCAAAATTAATAATTAAGTGATCTAAAATATTTTTCCCTGCCATCCCTTCACTTAATGTGTCTAGTCACCATTTTGATAACTCACAATATATAATCAATTAATCACCATATTTTAAGAACTGAAACTAACATATAAACATCCATATTTTAGCTACATTCTATTAAATTCAACCCACAAGCTCCTATCAAACCTATACAAATTATCTTTAGTATTCTAGGATAAGCTTGCATTATTCAAATAAGGCTACACTAGGTTCTTATCCCCTAGTGCTTATTTTTATTTCATTCTCCAATGACCAATTTTTAAAATTGATACATTTCACAAAGGATCTCCTATGCATTCTCAAAAATTGGTTAGCAAAATTATTATAAATATTCTCTTATAAAATCATATCAAGGCCACTCATTGCACCTTGACAAGATCTCTCTAGAAATTCAATTACACAATGAGAAAAAGATATCTACTTATTACATTATAAAATTCATAAGATAGGATATAGTATTGTTTATTTTAGGCATAACAAATATAATTTCAGTCATTTCAATCAATATTATAGATATAATCATTATAATTGTATAATCACATATCACATAATCACTATAGGATAATGAATTGCATTGATATGAGGCCTATTTTGTATATGTAGGTAATGACCAGTAATAATGGGTTAAATAGGTGACTTCGACCATCCTCACTAACCCATTTTATCCACCTTATTAAATATAATTTTTATCTTGTGGATGTGTAGTATATATGGTTTTCTATTTATTAAGCTTTCCATGTGACAACACAAAACAAAAATATCGATAGTCAATCCTTACAAGTGATTATCTAAACACGTTAAAAAACTAGTAATACAATCAACCAGGATGTGCCCTTAATAGCTAGACAAATCCATAATTCACACTTTTCTACCTCCTGTGTACTTGTCCCAATAGACTAAAAATTACTATTATTAACATGAAACTATCTCCAAGTCAATTTCAGATATTTTATACTTATAGTGAGCTTACATAATGGAAATTAATTTTTTTAGGGGGTTTGCACATCCTTAGGAATTTTTACTATTTTTAACAAATTCATTTTTTTTTTGTTTTACTGTTGCATATAATACTTGATTGTATTTTAATATCATATCAATACATATTAGCATTTATATTTCAAAATAATAATATAATTTGTTTAAGTAATGTTAAATTAAAAAATTCAAACACATAGAACAAATAAAAAATAAACTATTCCATCCATATGTATCCATGTCATATCATATAAAAGTAGCATATCCATGTATAATAATGTTAGATATGAGTGATTAACAATACACTTGTAAGATATGTAGACCAATTTTGTGTTTGAGATCATAGATAAATATAACATGTTAAAATGTAACCCATATATTTGTATGCGTAAAACATAATCATGACCACTGGCTAGAAATAAATCAAACATCTAATAATACATGTATATGTTTTGCACTATCTTTTATAAAATCATAAATTATTGTTTAATTATAGGTGTTAAACTAGAGTTTATCAAAATTCTATAGATGTAAAATAATCATTAATTTTCATTTTTAAAAATGTTAAATATGAAAAATTGATATATTATTAAATCATTATAATAAAAAAAACCTTAGCTAAAACATAGATTTATGTTGATTGCTTTAGGTATATAATAGTGAAAATGGGTAAAAGAGGTGATTATCCATACATAGGATAAGGAACATAATTTGAAATTATTTCTAGATAAATATAATGAAGGTTGAAAATAAGGGTCTCTGTTCCTATCCATTGACCCTAGTCATGTCTACATTGACTATGAAAGGAATTTGACTCTGTGAACTAGCATAAAACAATAATGTGATGGCTCAAAATCAGAAACAATTTTTTGACTATGTTTGGATAATTATAGAAAATGTGAACAATGGTGGTGTCTTTTCCTATCCATTGACCCTGGTCATGTCCATGTTAATCATGTAAAAATATAAGTTTTTATTCTCATGTTCTTATGTATGTTGAGTGTATTGAGACATTGATATTTTAGCATAAAATTCTTTATTTATCTTCTTTTATCTTTGAAACCTTAAGGGTGATTTGATATCCTTAAAACCTAAAAACATAAAAGGGGTAATAGGTTAATATGACCTAAATCACCAACTTCATGATTGATTAATGACTACATATCTAATATTCCAACTATGATAATTCATTCCACATAATTATCCCACCTAAATTGATTATTTAATGGTGTTCCTTGACCATATGTATGCATCTAGAAAAAGCTTGGATATTGTACAATGATAGCTCTTAACATGCTTTGAGATGTTTTGTGCCTGGCTTATGATTTCTATTTATGAATTATCTTAAGTTTTTAAATAATTAGATGGATTTTCTCAATGTGAAATAGTGTGAAAAATTGAACAAAGTGGATAATAAGTGTGGAAAAGGGATAATCATGTATGTGTATTTGTAGGTTAAACTTTTGACAATTTATTTTATATGGTGTTATTAAGAGTGTGGGGAAGACTCAAACAAATGATTTGAATTTTAAAAACTAACTATTTTTTATAATGTTATTGAACTACTTAAGTGGATAGGACCATGGTAAAACTATAGTATACCGATATTAGACTTGTACAAAACAATCAAAGACACTTATATTTAAGTATAGCCAATCTAAGGGTGATATTAAGTAGACTATGTATTTAAATTTCAATGTTTTGTGAAAATATGATGACAATCAAAGGGTCAAGATCACATATACATAAAAGTGTTTGAGGAATGATAAATATGGGTCATGTACTTGGGTGTAAGTCATATGGTTAAGGATGTATGAACAATTAGCATTATTAATTACTTATGAAAAAATGTATGTGTCTATAGTATAATGTATGTCCTACATCACACTAATATACCTAGTGAAATTAATGTGTATATAAAATAATATGTTATCTACAAAATATATGATTTAAAACATATGCAAGCAAGTAATGTATCTATTGGAATGTAGATAGAGATGCAAAAAATTAATGTAGGGAATTATGCATTGAAATGCACTATATACACATACTATTAAGTAGCCATGAATATGCTTAAAAACATCCTATATCATAGGATCTAATGACCCAAAATAACATAAATATTATAGGAATATAGTGCCTGATAAAAAACAAATAAAAAACAACTAATCAATAATGTTACTTAATATAAAATCCTAACATTCACCCCCTTAACATTAATAATTCCTAGCACCCCCTTAATTCAGACATGGTAAAACATTTTTACACTCTCTGTGTAGTCTGCTCACTTTTTGAGGTGGCATGCTATCTTTGTGGATTCATGGTTTTGATGACACCTTGGTTTTTCCTTACAGGAATGACACTAACTTGGAAGTGATAGGAGAACATCTCTCTACATAACACCTTTAGTGGTTTCTTAGATTAGCACAAACCCATATGATTTTCTATTGTAGGTTGATCACAAACCTAGAGGAGATAGGAGGTCTCAACTATTTTATACACTTTGGTGGTTTCCCACATAACCTTTACCAAGATTTAATTGATACTTTAGTGCTTTAAATCCCCATAATGTTCTTCATCAAGAGGTACTAACATAGAAAATAATGTTGAGTATTTTATTGAAAAACATAAAATGTAGAAAAATAAAAAATGATGAATAGATCCTCATCACCTCTTGTAACCTCTATATGAAATTATTTCCATTCAATCTCATACAACGTAGATATTCACCACTACCACTGATGATCATCCTTGGCATAGCCAATTTGGCATAGAGTACACCACACTAGAAAAATAGAAAAACACACCACACCACACAAACTATCACCATAGCAATGATACGGCCCCATTATAGGTGACTCAAGAGAGGAAGCCAATTATCCTCTAGCCTCTATGTATCCTCCAAACTATAGTACATAAATTTGCTTCACTCAATAAATATGGCTTTGAACATCAACCCTTGCATGCCATTTTTGAGGACAAAACTCTCCCACTAACACATATGACTCAAGACATCAGGTTTGCATGATAATGCATATATATAAAAGATTTTTTACTTTGAAAATATTTATAATGGACCCAAAACAAAATATTGATAATTTTTATGATTTAACTCTTTTGATAAGATTTATGATTAATAAATCTGACTTTTAAAATATTGACAAACTCTATCAACTCAATAATATGATGATATACAATAGAATTTTGACATGGATTGAATGACTTGACTTTAAAACTAAAGATTAATAACTAAAACTTAAACAAAGGAAACTTAATGGTAAAAATTACTATGATACCAAATTTCACTATTAAAATATCATTGACTAAAACTAATAATACATATACCTAAGCCTAACAACACCCATAAATAAACACAGACTTATAAAATAAAATCTAAAACTTAATAACTCAATTAGAAATCAACTAAGAATAAACTTTATAAATAAAACCTGGCCTAAATTTATTTTTGATTTGACTCAAATTAACATCAAAGATTACCATATGGGGAATGATCCAAGTGTACAAGCTAGATAAGAGATAGATCCATTCAACATCAAGTTTTGTTTGATAGTGCATCACCATTCTAGGACATAACTGGCTATATTTTATCCAAGTGCATTTTTCGCTATGTAAATGAATGATAGGTGGCATGGTGAACCATATATATCACTATGCTCAGCATAATAATATGCTAATTTATCAAATATATATATCTCAAATGCTATAATCTGTAGATGTATATGTGTGAATGAAATTAATACATGGAGGATCAAAATAGATATGTGAATAATCTTTGATAAATGGCCTATTTATTTCAATAATTATTATCATGCTTATTGAATTCACTTTCTTATACTTAGAAAGTGATTCTTCATACTATAGCTCCAATAGACATGTAGACCATACAGGGTGCAGGGAAATTTAGACTTGATACATTTCTTGCTTTGTATGTTATATAGTCATGCTAAGATTTCCCACCTTATTTATTCACATGGATGTGTCACTTTTTTCATTCACTCAGTAGGTGTCTATTCCACTAGTTCTAATTCTTCTGTTGTGTGTGATCTTCTACTGCAAGTTGCTCAATCATCCCAAGCTTTAATAAAGATCTTATTTTCATATTTATAGGTAAAGAGAACTGCAACTACCCCTCACAATGCTTAGGATCTCATTGTGAAATGGATAGAGATGAAAAAAATTAATGCAAGGAATTATGCATTTAAATACACTATAGACATAGGCTATTAAATAGCCATGAAGGTACTTAATGACATCTTATATCATAAGATCTAATGATCCAAAATAACATAAATCTTATGATAATATTGTTCTTGATAACAAACAAACTAAAAATAACTAATTAATAATGTTACATAATATAAAATCCTAACAATATCATCTCATGTGATTCTCAGGTGCAGGTTTTTTTATTTATTAAAAAAAATATTTTTTGTATTTTTCTTTTTTTTGGGAATATTTTGTAGATTGTTTAAATAAAGAAATCATAGGACTATATGTGGTATATTGTATATTATGGGGAGGTTTCCCTACTTATGTTACCTATGAAACATGATGAAATATCTTATGATTTTCTATCGGATGCACTATAAGATATTTGTATTTACTTTAAACTTTAGTAACTCTTTTATATGAAGCTTGTTATTTAGGAGGGTGTATCAATTTCCTTCGAACTAAATGCAGTGATAGATTATGTATATATGAAACAACTAATTCTATAATCTGATCATAAATAGATGCACTTATTATGTTTCTAATATGATTTTGAGTGGATCCCATCACCGACTGTGGTGGTGGTGGGATAGCAGGAGGAGGGAACATTGACTATAAATAGTACTCATATCAAATGCCTTTAACTTTTACCACTTCATTATAATGTATGTACTTTTAATATCTATGGATTATTTATGGTATTGTGCATATTTTATGTAGACAAGGGTGTCCTAATATCATACCAATCATGACACTATGTATATCTTTATTGTTGATGTAAGTTCAAATTAAAAGTGCATGTTTTATGAATCATCATCATTGATTTTAATGTCATTTATAAAATATATAATATGCAATATAAACATAGATATGGATTTGGATCTGTAGTTAATGGTAAAGGCACAAAAAAGTCACACAAGTCTATGAACAAAAGAGTTTAGCATGGAAAACCTCAAAGAGGTAAAAAATACAATTTTTATTTATTCATATAATTGAGGAACTTTCAGCTAATACACAATCCTTCAATCTCTCACTTCTTATCAAAACCATCTTCACATAACCTTCATAGAACTCATATATAATAACAATCTCAGTATTAATAAATAATAGTGTATTTATATTATTTCACCAAGGGGTAAACCATTTTTTGTATTGGGGTGTGGAGGTGGAACATTACGGCTAACAAGTTCAAACCACTCCATGAAAAACATAATGGTAAATTCATAAATACATTTTGTTGTATTTATTTTCATGAAAGTTGTCAACCTAGGTTAATAATAATGATAAAACATTATTATTTAAATAACATAAATATTTTAAGGGTCCAATAAAGTCACCACTTAATCATTAAATGTTATAATACTCCCCCTTAATATTAAGTAGGGATACATGCCATAGTCACCTCAATAAATAAATTATACTCCATGAATCAATTGTACTTATATTAGGAGGCATGTAAAAACTTAAATGATTTAAAAAACTTCATCATGAAAAAAACACATTTTGAAATGAAAATAAATTATAATTCATAAACTACTTAGAATAAGTTTAGACTAGCCTGATCATGAGACTATGTCTCGTAGTTTATCATAAATAATCAACCAAGCATTTTTAGAGATTTTATAAGATAAAGACCTCCATGCTTATAATTATTGGATAAAATGTAATACTTACACATGAGGATTACCAAAATGACATGAAGTGATATATTACAATGCTTTCTAGTGATAATACATATAGACAATAAGGAAACACTTGGCCATTAGGAAGTGACATTGTCATGCACACTCCCCCTCAATAGTAACTTTGAGAGACACAACTTTATAAAGAACTTAAAAAAAATTTAGAACCAAGTGGTTTTTTGATGATATATGTCTCTTATTAATTCATAGAAAAAACTACAAATTACCATTAAGTATTTTCTCTTAGATAAAATGCACATGAACTTCAATATGCTCAGTTAATTAGTGGTGCACTAGATTTTTCACTAGAACTATATAACTTTGCTTATTAGATAAAATGGTGGTAATGTGAGAAACATCCAAATGGAGTTATTCTAAAAAAAATTTTAGCCACATGCATTCTTTAGAAATTTCCATGGCACTTCTATACTCTACTTCCGTATAATGTATAGAAATAGGAGGTTGATTTTTTTAATGCTCTAAGTGATAACACCTACACCAAACTTAAACACACATCCATAAGTAAATTTATTATGTCAAGAAATGTTTATCATCACAATAAATAAATAAAAATAAATTAAAAATTACATCTTTTTTTAATGGTAAAACATATTTTAAAAATCATGTCTTTTTTAAGACAAACCAGTTCACTACTTTGATTAATAATTTATTTGTAAGACAAGCATCCTAAATTATTATGTGGTGCATATACAAAAATTTCACTAATAATATGTTAATAAGCCTATCCAAACATTATATATATTTTTATAAATAAGTCATTTTTTTATATATATATATATTTTTAAAACTTTTTAACTGTTTTAAGCCTATCCAAACATTATATAGAAATGAATCTAATATAAGATTAGGGTTTCTAACCTCTCATACATCAAATATGAAAATTTTTAGCATGTTATGCAATCATAGAATAAAATAGATATGATACTTAAACAAATAAATTCATACATTTATGAACATAATGCTTAGTAAATTATATAATGGAGAGATAATTAGAAATACAAACTCCATTTAAACTCTGCATTTCATAACATGTATTATATTTAAGCATGTTAGCATCAAATTTCCCCACCTATCAAATTAAAAAATATTTAACAATTAAAACATAAAATATCATTTCTTAGTGAGCATGATATTCTTACTAAATGAAATAACTAAACCTGATCATTTTGTCAAATGAAGCATGAGGTTATGTATATAATGTATTTCAAGTCTAAGTCATATGAATTGATAACAACCTCAAAAATTATCATTTAAAAAAAAATAATGACTATATATTTTCATGTATTTATTATCTAAGACCAATATATCTATTACAATATAATCACAATTTACATTTTGAAATAGTCACATTAAATAATATTACTAACAAATACCATTATAGTTGAGACACCATCAATTTTTTTATTGTATTTAAAGTAACAACATATAAATAATTGTTAAGATATGAAACTTCTAGTGGTCATGCAACATAACTATGAATAAACTCTTAAATGATGAGAGGAGTAAGCAAAATGATCCTTATGAAAGATTTTAACGTGTTACTTATGATGTAAGCAATTGCCACGAGTTATATGATGAGAAGAAATAGTAGGAAAGCAATCAAAATATCATATCAATACATATCATATAAACTTATAAAATTAATATTGCATTATCATTTATGTCATAATTTATATTCATTTCTACTATGAAATGAAAGATAACATGTAGAGAAAATATAAAACATGTACCCAATTGATTTTTTATAGAGCATTTATCTTGAAGCAAAGTTATTATGAAATTATCAATTTTAATCTGAGAATTGGATAACAAAGTTTTCTTAAGTTTAGGAATATAGAACACATCATTTATAACAATATTTAAAAATTTAGTTTTTCCTTGTTTACTACATACTATAAATGAAATAATATTTAAATAGATCTTTTCATATATATATCTAGCATTAGATAAAATAATTGATAAACAATTCATATGATGCAATGCATCAATATCTAAAAACCATTCATTTTAATTAGAATTAAACAAGGTAGCTTAAAAAGTAGTAATGCCATTATTATGATATGGTTATTTTCATGATTTCAGATTCAATTTTTCTGTTGATTCTAATCACAAATTTTATTTCCTTTGTTATTTTTAGAGTTTTTTTTTTTGCCATAGTATTCCATTTTATGTCTAAATTTACCACATAGATTGAAATTTTCCATTAAATTTATCTTTATAATTCTTATTACCATATATTTTTTTCCCATTTTTCCATTGGTCGAGTTAGGATTAGATTTATGGTTTTGATTATTTTCATAAATAACATTAAGTGTGATAAGTGATTGATTAGTATTCTCATTAGAATAAAAATTAGACATAAATTATTATTCTTAAACAAAAAGAGAATAAAGGGTAGTGAGGTCAAGGATATCTTCCTCTATTTGGTATTTTAATTAAGAATTAAATTACAATTACAAAAGCAAATCAGAAATATTTAAGTAAACAATGAAATATAATAACTGATCTTGAACAAATTTTCAATTAAAACCATTTAAATGGGATTGAATGTATTTAATTTTTGAAATAAAATTAAAAACTTTTTCATCATCTTTCATGGGTGCAGTTATAAATTCAACAATCAATTTAATTATCATATAAAGATAAGTACCCTTGTGCATAAACTTAAGGTATTATATGGTTTAAACAATAATGACCATTTACTTTATTGCAAAAAAATTGAAAAATTCAAAGAAATGCAATAAAATTGAACGTTACAAGTGACATAAAAGATAAAAGTGTTATAAAATTTTCAAGTTTCACAAGATAATTTTTAAAGTAAAATAGATGTAAAAACATATAAATAAGCTTTATATTAAAAAAATTGACCATTCCAATAAGTCTAGAATGTGAAAAAAATTAATGATTGACTATTCATGATCATTTTGACAAAATAAGTGACTATTCAAGGGTGTCAAAGTGTTGTAAAAGTTTACATGTGATTTTTTGCATGACTAACAAAAATATATATAACTAATTACAAAAATAAATAGATTTGAACAACCTTTTGAGTAATTGTAATCTTATACATGCAAGATAATGTTTTAAAAACATATCTGCTTTATTCTAATTTTTTAAATAAGAATATTATATGCATATGAAAATAAATTTAATGTAACAAATATCAAAATTAAATGTTTTTAACTTTATTTGGAAAGGACAACTCAATAGAAGCAAGACCCACAACAACATGTATGGTATAAAGGCTATTTAATAATTCAATGATTTAATAAATACATTTTGGTGAATTTTATACTTATTTTTTCACACAAAAGATGTAGTATCATAGGTAATGGTTGAATGGAAGATGTAGGAATAATTCAATAGGTTTTATGATTCCAAATAAAGCACTTTAAAACCCTTGATCACCTATGAATAACCCTTTGATCCATCTAGAAAAACCAAAAATGAGTTACATTGAAAGAACGTGTTTTTTATTGAATTTTCTACTATATAGGACATATAATGGCACCCAAATGAGAGAAGGAAATTGCATAACTTTAAAAACTACTATATTCCATTCTCAAATAAGTTTTAGTAGGCTTAAACACTCAGAAATAAACCTTTAGACATTAGAAACAATTTTTGGAAGATTAAGAAGAATGTTTTTACTCATTTTTCCTTCATAGAGGTTTTAAAGGGCTATACACTAACACGTATAGGCAAATTATTATTATTGAATTGGTGATTGGTTGCTTAAATGAAGGTCATGGATAAATTTTTTGCTTGATTATTGCTTCACATACTCAATGGATACTATAGAACTAGCAATTCAAGATTTATTTTTATTTTATACATGCTCAAGCCATTCATGTGTCATAAAATATTGAAAAAGGTTAAAAAACATATAATGGATATCTAACCATTAAAATAATAAATATAATGAGCTTGATAATAAATCCTCACATCACCATAGCTTTGATTCCATGATCAAATTCATCATATGTAATCTAGGCCTAGATATGGATTTAGATGTGTAATTAATGGGAAAGTCACACAAGACAATAACCATAGGAAATTAATGAGGAAAACCTCAAATAGTTCAAAAAAATAATGTTTATGTATTCATATAATTGAGAGATATTCACCCAATAGATAGCTATTCAACATCTCACTTCTTCTCAGAACCATCTTCATAGAATTGACATACAAATTATGTATAATAATACTTGCACTATTCACAAATAGTTTTATGTATTGATGTTATTTCACTGAGGGTAAAATATTTTTTATATTGGGATGTGAAGGTGGACCATTGTAAGCAATGGGTCAA
The DNA here is from genome assembly GCA_037957365.1 of Torreya grandis. Taxonomy (NCBI): domain Eukaryota; kingdom Viridiplantae; phylum Streptophyta; class Pinopsida; order Cupressales; family Taxaceae; genus Torreya; species Torreya grandis. The sequence continues at coordinate 5,554,941 of JARHVA010000399.1, forward strand.
AACCTCTCCTCGAGGAACCCAAAGGTAAATTAATAAATATTTTTTATTGTATTTATTTACATGAATTATTTTTACTCATGTAGATAATACTAAATTTTTTTTATTGAATTAAACTATATATCTTAAGGGTTAAATAAAGGAACCACCTAAGCATTAAATTCTATGATGGTCATAAAATGTGATTATAATATGTTGTGTTTATGCACCTATAAATGTGCAAATATTTTTTTCTATCACATGCTCATGTCTTATGAGGAGGATATATGTTCACATGATGTACTTATTAATTATTTGTATTCTCTATTATACCATGGTTTGGGAATGGATTAGTAAAGAGTATTAGCAGTGTAGTGCCATTTTTTTGGTTTTACTTCTTTTGTGGGTGTGTTTAACTCAATAATAATATCAGTAATAAGATCTTAATCTGATTCCTTTGCCTAAAAAAATTATTTGTGGAATTCCCAATGCATCTATGCTAGTCACCATATAAATTATTTGTGATTCCCTTAGGTTGAGTATTGGTCATATCTAAATTCAATGGGGAAGGGATATAATTGTTATTTTAATTAAGTAATCTTTCTAACAAGATATGTAGATGTTGTGGTAAAATCATAAAGTTCATCCTAGGTGAAGCTATTAATTGAAGATTATTTTTTGGTATTACTATTACATCAATTGTTACTTTTAATTCATCGTAGATTTTTATAGATTTAAAATTGTCATTCGGATTAATTTGGAACTAAATATTTAAAGTAGATGGATCACTACTGCATTTGTTGGCTTATTCAATGTAATGAGCTTGACATAGCTTGTACAAAGATTTTATTATATAAAAAATATTAGACTCATGGAGTGGTGCTCTAAATATTTGGGTGAATAAGTCTTTTAATTAATTATTTTTCATAGATGTTTCTTCTTAGATGGCATAGTTTTCTAGTTGGTTGAGTCTCACAACTTATGGATAAGAAGATTTTTACCAATGTTAGTTAAGAAGTGTGATATGAATTGATATCCAAATCGATAGAATGAAATAACTAACTAAATAGGAAAATAATATACACATTGTAAATCATAAACTTTGTGGCTTATTTTAAAGAACTTGGTTAGTAATTTTTAATTTCTAATTTTGAGATATCCTTTACCCTAACAAAATGTTTGCTTAGGAGATAAGAATCCTAGTTTTAATGTGTTATAGGTTATCTCAGGTGGTAAAGGATTATGAATCATAGTATGAAAGCCAATTAAGTGATTAACTCTATAATCTAAGGCCATATCCATTTTTTCAAGAGAGTGTGCATTATGATAAATTAGACGTGGACTTTGTGTGGTTATAAATGGATATTTTTAGGATCCTTGTGTATAAAAATGCATATGAATATTTTATAACCCAAGTAATTCTCCAATACCTAGTTTTGATTGGATATATGTAATTATAGGTGTTTAGAAATGAATAATAGTATCTAACACATTTGATGTGGGATCTCAGTCTTACTTTCTTTCTTTATCTATCATATTATATAATAACACATTAAGCTTATGTGCATTACAATTAATCTATGCAATAAAATTTTCATCATTTACCTCATTTAATTACTTCATATTAGATTTATAATTTTATATATGTATGAGGAGTCCATCAATAAGGTGTGTAATATGTATTATAAAATTATATAAAATTGTCCAAGGAGAGGGATCTATAAAGGGAGTGAAAATATTGTTATGGGAAGGGCATAAGTAGATTGGGCTTTTGAATAAATAAATTTCAATTATGAGAGGAGATCTAGGACACACAGTCTTGGATTGAGAATCATAACTAGGAAGAGAGTGAAGATTAATTTATGGAATTACCCCCTATGCCACCATGGGACTTAGACACTAGGGAATGGGATAACAATAGTTTGAACCCATATAAACATCTAAAAACCCAATAGAAGGTTTCATCTAAGGGGTTTCCTTGAGTCCAACCACCTAATAAGGATAAGTGGGAGACAAAACCAAAATATACAGTGGTTTTTAAAAATGGATATTTCTAGTCTAGAGTATGGAAAATATAAAATGATGAGGCTCAACTGGTAACTTTGTACGGAAATGGGTAGTAATAGAAGTAGTGGATTTATGGGTAGAGATCAACTAGGTCCCTAGTGAAGCACACATTTATTATGAAAATGTTTATTCATGGTGATTTTCCCCTCTAAAGGAAATAATCTTGAAATACTTTGTGGAGGCTATTGGTTGTTAGATGGTGTAGGACTATGGCTGCAAAACTAGTCTCCCAACTGTAACTCTATGAAAGCACAAAAAGGGAAAGTCTAAAACTTGGTTCATCTATATAGTTTCTTGATGGAATATTTGAGTGAGAAATGTCTCAAATAGATGGAATCCTCTATGGGATATTACATAAAAATGGATCATAAAACCTTATATGGAGTGTTATCCTCATACACTTATATCTAGTTTTTCATGTACTTGGTTGAATAAATCAAAGAAACCACTTACATCAAGACTTATGAAGGATTATGGGAACAAAATATTGATGTTTAAGGAATCAATTTTAGGTGATAAAAATGTATTTCATTAGGTAAATTCATAAATGAGTGTCCTAGGAAGGATGGGAGAAAGCCATAAGCTCCAGTATGGAATGCCAAACCTGATCGCCACCTAGTATGGCAAGTCTCTCTAAGCCACCCTTTTGTTTAGTATATATTAAAATCCTCATGATAAAATGTATCCCACTTGAAAGCCCCATAAATAATGTGGAAACCATCACCCTCAAATAAATATTGAACAATGGCAACCATTTTTTTCTTGATATTTTTTCTCAAAGAATGAATCTTTATCTTGAAAGAGGCTTAGGGTCTATTATCCATCATTATTGGTGAAAATGTGGGGGTGGAACAACCAATATACTATAAATCTCTTATAGTAATTAAATAATCAATAGGCAACCTAAATATTTCCCCCTTAGTATAGGAATTTTTTGAAGAGGAAGAGGAGGAACTATACTCCTTGGAACATCTTTCTCTCTCTTATAAATATTGAAAACTATCTCATCATAACTTGGGTGGATAAAACAAGAGACGAATAAAAAATCTTCAACTCATATTGATATAGAAGTTTTAGTACAAAATCAAATATCAATGAGTACATTTTTTATTAAGGTTAAACAAGGGGAGGAAGGACCCTAATCCCCACAACGAATATCCTATCCTAAGATGTTAGGGGACTAAACACCCATAGAAAGCATCTCATAGTTAGGTGAGAGTTGCACATTCAATTTTTTGATGTATTTATTTTGAAAGAAATTAATCATTATAAAATGGAAGTTAATGTCTTATTGAATATAAATTGTAAAATATGGATGCATTAGTTTCATGATTTTTTGGGAACCTTAGGGGTTTTTTTGACAATTTGGGATCCATTACGTGTGAATGTTGAAGCTTACCATATAGGGATGAACTCAAAAGCTAGTAATATTAATCTCTTTATGTTCAACATTTTTATTTTTATTTTTAATGACTAGAGACCCAACTAGATTATAGGTAAAGTTACGACATGGGATGAGTTAAAACATTAAATTGAGCTATTACCTAGGCAATAGTATATTTTAATGGGGAACTTCAATTTCATTCATTCAAGTGAGGAAAAGTGATGTGGGTTGGCCATAATGACCCAATCTTAGATATATTTTCTTTGTTTTATGGAAGATATCAAATTAATTGATGTTTTCCCAAAGAAGGGTATTTTATACTGGATTAACAAGCATCAAGTTTTTGTAACATTACAAAAATACTAGACCATTTCCTAGTTACCTCAACTACTTCATCTTGGATTGGATTTTGGATAGTTGAATTATCCCTATTTCTAGCTTTGATCATGACTCGATTGAGATCATAATTTTTAAAGATAAGCCCCCTCAAAAATGTCCCTCTAAATTAGAATTAATGTGTCTTAAGGATCCCACTTTGTTTGGACTTTTATAGTTATGGTAGAACCATTTCTTGGTGGATTAAGGTTTAAAGATGTTTATGGTGAAAAAAAAGTTATGCCATGTCAAATTTTTCCTTAGGTTATTAAATAAATCCTCTCTCAAAAACATGTTCACATAAATTTCAAGGGTGGAAGAGAAGATGAAATCACTAAACTAAGTGGTATTGAATGTCAGAATGGATGCTACCTCTTACACCAAAGAAAGGGAGATTATGGTATAGTTGGAGGAATTACTTATTAGGTAAAAAACTCTTATAGAAATAAAAATCCAAAGAGTAATGGATCAGTGAAGGGGATGGGAACACCTTTTTATTTCACCACTAGACTAGGTTAAGAATAAAATTGAACCATATCTCCTCTATTAGGGTTAGAGATCGAAACAAGCTTGAAACAATGTTAGGGATCATATCAAAAGCAATGTATTTCTTTCAAAAATTTCTTGTTAATAATAAAGCCCTGAATTTGAAGCCCCAAGGTATAATCTTAGATCATTTCCATAGATTAGTAACTAAAAACCACTAAAACATGATCATGGCCCCTTTCTCACATATGGATTTGTTTAATGTGGTCTTATCCATGGGCAAAGATAGCCAGAGGACAAGATTATCTTTTGACTACTTTATTCCAATATTCTTGGGAAATTATGGGAAATGATATTGTGAAAATGGTTAAGGAATCTCATAATATCGAAAGGATTGGGTGGATATCAATTTCACGTATGTTTCCTTGATTCCCAAAGCTATGACTCAAAGATATTTTGATGGATTCAGACCCATCTCATTGTGCAATACTATTTATAATATAATATCAAATTCCATATATTTTAGATTGAAAGGTCTCATAGGGAAGTTAATTTATTTGGAATAAGGGGTACTTGTCCCATGTAGGATCACAATGATTGGGTCAATGCATCCCATTAATCCATTCATTCTCTGGTCACTATACATACAAAATGCATGATTCAAAAGCTTGAAATTAGCAAAGTATATGCTCAGGGTAATATGAGATTCCCTTTAAAAACTCTAGAAAATTTTGGCTTCTCTAGAGAGTGGTTTCATTGGATATTTATTTGCATCTCTACACCTATATTTTTTATCATTATGAAAGGCAAACCTGTAGACTTTTTTCATGACTCTCAAGACCTATGTCATGGTAATCTTATTTCCCATTTCATATCCATTCTTATGGTTGAGGCCTTGGGAAATTCAATTTCATGAGCTTTGTCTATTAGGAAGTTTAAAGGGTTGAGGATTGTAAAAGGGATCGATCAACTAACTCATTTGTAATTTGCTAATTATAGGATCCCTTTTGGAATCACATTGAAAAAAGAGGATAGATCCTATAAAATTCTCCTAGATGACTATGATAGTGTTTAAACAAAGATTTAATTCTACCAAGTCAAATATATTATTCATCAACACTCCTAGACCACTACAACTCACTACTTCTTTCATTATGGATTTTAAAATTGGGAATTTGTCATCCAAATACCTCTGGATCCCCCTCTTTGTGGGATTAGGAAAATCACCCTTTGGGATGGTTTAATAAAGGCCTTCAAAACCTAGATTATAGATTGGAAAGGCAAGTGGTTTTTCATGGTAAGGAGAATTACCCTCATCAAGTCTATTCTTAGTTACCTCCCCATCTACATATTATTTATCCCACACCCCCCTCTAAGGTCGTAAAATAATTAAAAAATATCATGAGTAATTTTTTATGTCAAAGAACTTAGGAATGTAGTAATATTCCCTTGAAAAAGTTGGATAAGGTATGCCTTCCCCAATCTCATGGAGGGGATAGAATTAGTAAGTTGGCTTCTAAGTACCTAGCACTTAGATCAAAACTAGTCTAAGGGATGGTCAATCAAACTGAGGATTTATGGAATATGATCCTATAATATAAGTATTTCATAGATTGTTCCTCAAAGAACATTCTACAGGCTGGTAACCCTCTCAAATGATCTCATTTGTAGAACTTCATTTTAAAATGTTGCTTAATATTTTATTATCATGTCTCATGGGTGATAAATGATGGATGTTTGGTGGATTTTTAGGGTGAATCATGGAATGGTCATAATCCCCTAATATATTTCTAAGACCTAGATACAACTAGGAATATTTTAAAAGAGCTATGGTGGAGAAAGATCAGATATTACTTAGAACTTATTGTCATAGCTTGCCAAGAATAATGGAAGTGGAAAAGAGTTGAAGGACTATAGATTTTACACAACAAAAAAATTATACTAATAGATATCCTTGTAAATAATAAAAAAATTTATTGGTAGTCATGAAGACATTATTTAGTGGATGGGTGGAAATAATAGACTATACTCAGTCATCATAGGCTATAAAATGGTGGAGTAGATATAACCCTCATGTGTCTATGCAGATCATTTATGTTGGAATAATGTAAACCTTCCCAAGGGGTATATTTTTATTTCTTATACATGCAAGTAAAATATTAACTCAAGAAAAGCTTCATAGTATAAGAGTGGTAGGCTCTTTGAGGTGTGTTATATGTTATTCTAATGAAGAAGATGTTGAGCATTTGCTCTTCACATGCACATTTAAGAAAAGTCATGGAATTGGTTGCGAAAAAATTATGTTAAAGTTGGGCTAGGCCAAAATATTTATTACAATAATTTGTTACATAGCCTATGGGGTCATTTCAAGACAAATTAGCATACTTATGGTAGGCTATCCAAACCATCCTGATCTTTAACATCTAGAAATAATGTACTAAAAGAATATTTTATGACATATCTATCTTCTTTGACGTGGTGTTGGATTGAGCTAAATGTGAAATTTTTGAAGTAGGATCTTCCCATGATAAGTAGTACAATGGATCCATTTCCAAGTGGGATTTGTAGATTATTTCATCTTAGTGTTGGATTAATGTTTTTCCCATTAATTAATCGATGGTAAGTTTGAAGGTATCAAGACATGAAGGTAAAACTAAGTAGATGCTTCCCCCAGCAGGACTATTTAAATATTAATTTTGATGTGGTAGTGATGGTAAATCTAGGGGCATATGGAGCATGTTGCATTATTAAATATTATGGGGGCTCACTCATCCAACCCTCATCAAAGAAGTTATTTGATGGAACAAATAATAATCCAAGGACATAAGCTATTGTCTTTGGTTTGGACATCCTGACACAATGCAGGATTAAGTGAGTCATTATCGAATGTGACTAGAAGGTGATTATTCAAGATCTAAAGAATATGAAATTTAGATCTTGGAACATCAGAAAAAAATTAAATTTTGTATAGGGATTATTGTAAAATTTCAATTTTGAGGAGGCATACCATTGTTAATGTGAATCTAATTCAATTGTAGATAAACTAGCTAATAATTGAGTGGACCAAACCAAATAAATCATTATAGATAATGATTGGAGTAGTTATAACTTTGAAATATTTTTGACATAATGAGGGGGTATAGGGAAATATATCTCATCATGATGATCATGATTCCACTCATTGGTTTTGATTGGGATTAGAAGGATCCCTCCACACATATAATGATATTAACTGAAGTTAACATGTCCAAAATTTATTTATTATTACTAGCATAGGGGTCAGTGCATTTATAAAAACTTTTCATTCTCCACCTCACTTATGTTCTTGACTGGTTTAGTAGCTAACAACTATAATCACCTTCGATAATATTCTCTAGTGAACCCTTGTTTTAGGTTAAATATTTAAGGAGGAAGATAGATTTTAGTGGGTGATTCATGGATTCTGAAAGAAATCATTTTCACTTTATCAACTTTTTCTATCTCTTTTTGTGTTCCAACATTCAATTACTTGACCAAAGCTCATTCTTCATGCACTGGTTCTAGTCTTTATATGATTATTTTATAACTCTTAATACTTTAAACATGTCAATCACAATTATTGAGGAACCCTCATTCTTCAATGCATTATTCACAACTTTGCCTAATTTTTATTTGGTTCACTTTCTTTGAAAATGAGTTATTATAAATTCACTCCTTCATGAAATGATTAAATTAGTAATTTACAATGCTCCACTAATTCTTTGTTACAATCATGCAAGGTTCATGAAAGAAATCACATTCAATAAACTCAATGCAACTATTCCAAATTTAAACTTCAAAATCCTTTGTTTTATTGACAAATTCTCAAGGCAAATAGTCTTTATCAAACTGTGCATGCATTTACCTCGCTATATGTGTAAATACTATCTATAGGGTCTTAGATCTCTAAGGGTAATTCTAACTTTGTTTATGGTTTATGTATCTTAACAAAAGCACAATACCTTATTGAATCAATCCTTACTCATTTTGACACACTTACCATAACCTATTGCTTTTATGTGTGCTGTCATGTTAATATCTTCATTTTACCTCTTGGAGTTGATATCCAGTTATTAAGATACTTTTATTAAACTCTTGACCAAATCATGTATTTGTGCTGCCTAGATGTAGATTACTTAATAACAGGATAGTCATTAAAAATATCTCAATGTTATGCTTACATACACTGTACACTTTCAAACTTAGTCCTTTTATTCACCTTATCCAAATAATGTAGAGTTTTGATAGGTATAGATAACTCAAATATAAATTACCAATTTTTTCATTCCTACATACTCTACTTATCTAGATAAAGGAAGACAACTCACATATCAAGGATGAGAACAACATAATCACAATATATTATTCATGATATCAATTGGGTCAATTTTAATTTCAACTACTAAACAAAAAACAAATGTTGAACTCATTAACATACCCTTTCAAACTCATGGTGTGCAAATTAATTATCTACAATTGTAGTGGCAATTCAAATTTACAATCTTCACCAATAATAATCTCCTACTTAGCACCAAGTTATCAAACTAAAAGTTTGCCCTATGGATAACCACCATGCAAATATGAACTAGAATGATCAATTACTATATCTAATATTAGTGCCAATTTTCCTATAATTAGCAAATTGAATTTAGTATAGTCACCTATACATGCACTAGATCTTTATTGTCAGATATTAGATGTCACATTGGTGTAACCCAATAATTTTTCCCACGGCCAAATCAGTAGATAAATTGACACATTCACATTAAATTCCCCTCTACAACATAGGCTTTATAAGGTCATTTTATTGGATTATAATTAAACCTAAGATTATCTTCATGCAACAAATTTGATTACAACCCATAGTTTCAATAAGTAATTATAATTAAATCCATCCCAATTGAATAATAACAACCCTCTTTCTTTTTCCACAACTATTAGTATAAATATCTTTGCTACTCTACATCTGTAATCACTATACAAATTACTATATTATCTTTATATTGACTAAATAAAATGAACCATATTATGACATATTTATATGACTAATAAATAAACCATCTTCCATATCAATTTGCATTTTATAATCAACTCATATAGATTAACATTTGTAATAAGATAAGAGCTTATTAGTGAAACTCCCCTTTTACATTCACAAACAAGGCTCCCTTACAAACATGTTGCTCCTATATACAATAATTCTTAAGAAATTCTATGCATGAGTCTTTATCAAGAAAATATCTTGAGATTGTACTTGTTTACATTCAAATGACTTCTCAATTATAAGACACAAATCCTTATCGACTCCATAAACCTACCTTTATCCTAAAAAACAAATTATTTTAATCTTGGGAGCTCTATAAACATCATACAAGATTCCCTCATATCTTATCTCAAGATTATCTATCTTATCTCAACATAAACATATATGTTTACAAGGAAATAATAAGCCTTTTACATATATGCATAAAGGCTTAAAAACTTTTATGAACTTGTACAAAAGACTCCAAATGATCAATTTTTAAACACTCATAAAACCTTACAAATTTATAGAAAATATTTATATTGGATATATTCTAATGCTCCTACATCAAACTCCTCTAGTAGGAAAAATATTTGAGCTCCTGCTCAAATAAAATCTATATTTTTATTTCTTAATTTCCAATTTCTTTGTTTTTGGTTTTGTTTATTCTTTGTTCCTTCAGGTTCAACAACATCTTCATTTGTCTCCTCATGTTTTTTCTTCTTGGTTTCATCTCCTTTATCTTTGCTTTATCATTTCTTCAGTATATCTACAAAAATAAAACTAAAAACAATTTTCAAGTTAGAAAAATAAAATTTCTGCATTGTCTTATCCTTTTTATTTTTTTCCTGTTCACCATCTTCCAAAAATTTCCTTTGTTCTCCTCCCTTATTATTTTTCCTCTTCCTTTTTTTGTATATTCTTTTCCTTAAGAACCCCTGAATAGGTTCCATCTTTCACTGATATTCTGATCTACTATATATTTCTATTTTACAACATAGAAAAAAATTGCTTCTTTGTTCCAACATTCCACTTACAAATTTGGCATTATTTTCCAGTGTCCCTACAACTAAATTATTGAATTCATAATAACACATGAAGAAAAGAAATAAAATCCATTTCATAGGTGCCTCTATTTCTGACACTTTTCCATGTCCTTGTATTTTTCACTTTGTCTCTTCTTCCTGATTTGTCACACATTCTCCATGCTTTACACCTATGTCCATAGACTTAAAATCAACATTAGTATGAAAACATTAATAAAAAATTTCTAATTGTGGTTCATTCAAAAATTATAATTCCTCAAAATATTTTTCTAAGTCCTCACACTAATCTATATATTATATTCTATCAATAGAAGCCAAAAATGCTTCTATTACTTCTTCTTCCTCTTAGTTCATGTCCTCTACAAGTAGGACTTATTTCACCAATTATTTATCTATGTATTCAAACATGTTACATAAAATATTAGAATTAAAATTATTAGGCTTGATTACCTCTTTTCTATGTTCCTTCCTAAACTATGCTTCCAACATTTTTTTTTTCCCTCAAATTTCCAATCCTCTACTACTTGTGCTTTATTTCCACAAGTTGATTCACAGGATACCTTATATTTTTATTCATTTCAACTATCAACTTATTTTTTCCACTCTCTTGTAGGAGCTCTATCATGAGGTTTACCTTCTTTATCCTCTCTCTTATCTCTTAGATTTCAATTTCACTGATTAACCATTCCTTCACTAGGTTACTTTTCTTCTAGTTATTCCTTGGTAGTTTCTCCATCTTACTATATTTTTCTCACCTTATATTTTATCTCAACAAACTCTTTGGCCTCTTGACAAACTCCTCCAAGTCTCACCCAAATCTATTTCTCTCTGGTCTTTTGACTTTCTCTATCCAAGTCTTCTCTCTTACATTTACACTAAGCAAATTATGTGTTCTCCTCTTGATCTTCCTCTAAGCTCTTCTTCTTCTACTTAAGCCTTCCTCTAATTATTTTCACTCTTAATTATTAATGGCTAATAACTGCTGGAACCACACCCTACAAGACCTTCAATACTACAACTTCACAAAATAAATTTTACAAAATAAAATTCATACCATATTCAATACTTCTCAAGCTCCTTTCAAGCTTCCTGTACAATAGTATATAATTTCATAAATTCAAATAATCCACAATAACATACCTTCTCCCTTGAGCTATGATTTGTGCTATGTTTTCTCTATCTTTGTGCATTAAACTACAAATTACTCTACCAATATTCTTATTGTTCAAAATTAAATTACAAAATTTTCTAATTTACATGACCTGCATCTATACTTTGATACAAAAAATGATAGAAATCATTTTCACTTTATCAACTTTATCTATCTTTTTTTGTGTTCCAACATTCAATTACTTGAACAAAGCTCATTCTTCATGCACTAGTTATAGTCTTTATCTGATTGTTTTATAACTCTTGATAATTTGAACATGCCAACCACAATTATTAAGGAACCCTCATTCTTCAATGCATTATTCACAACTTTGCCCAATTTTTATTTGGTTCACTTTCTTTGACAATGAGTTATTATAAATTCACTCCTTCATGCAATGCTTAAATTATTCCTTTACAATGCTCCACTAACTATTTGTTACAATCATGGAAGGTTCATGAAAAAAATCATAGTAAATAAACTCAATGCAACTATTCCAAGTTTAAAATTCAAAATCCTTTGATATGTTGACCAATTATCAAGGAAAATGGTCCTTATCGAACTATGTATGCATTTACCTCACTATATGTGCAAATACTATCTACTGGGTCTTAGATCTCTAAGGGGAATTCAATCTCTATTTATAGTTTATGTATCTTAACACAACCACAATACCTTATTGAATCAATCCTTAATCATTTTGACACACTTACCATACCTTTCTCTTTTTATGTGCACTATCATGTTAATATTCTCCATTTTACCTCTTGGAGTTGATATCCACTTCTTGAGATACTTTTATTAAACTCTTGGCCAAATCATGTATTCATGTTGGTTGAATATAGATTTCTTAATAACAAGATAGTCATTAAAAATAACTCAATGTTATGCTTGCATGCACTACACACTTTCAAACTTAGTCCTTCTATTCACCTTATCCAAATAATTTATAGTTTTGATAGGTACAAATAACTCAAATATAAATTACCAATTTTCTCATTCCTACATACTCTACTTATTTAGATAAAGGAAGACATCTCACATATCGAGGATGGGAATGACATAATGTTGGAAATATTGTCATTGATGTCAAAGGTTTAGTATTACTAGTGATAAAGGCCCCATTGTATTTAATGTTGTTTATCTTGGCTAATATGAGTTAATATTTATTTAATATTAATGAATATATTTTTGGTTGCATATGAGAAAAAATAAGGGCCATGGAGGAGTTGAAGAGTCATGTGATAAAGAAAAAAGAAGGATGGCATGCATTTTCCCACGAAGAGTCATCTTGGGGAATACCAAGAGTCACCAAGTGAAGAAAAAAGAGTAAAGGGCGAATTTATCATGAAGGGGCACTTTAAGGAATATGAAAAGTCACCAAAGATAAAGACAAAAGTGGGAAGGACGTTTTTGGTCATGAAGGGTCACCACATGACTTTTAAAATGCTTGGATAGGAAGGGTCATCCAAGATTGGTGCCATTTTCCATTAGGATTGAAAGGTCACAAAGGGGGAAGGCAAAAGTCATTTGGAAAGCTATAAATAAAGGCTTGAGTAGCCATTTGTAATATGAGTGTGAGAGGTTAATTTGATATTGTAATATCTAGCTTAGAAGAGCAAAGGTGAGAGAGAGGAAAGAGATGTATTGAACTATCATTTGTTGATTTAGCAACATTGAGAGATAGGTGTGTGGTTTACACAAAGTGGATGATGCTCATGTTGGTTGGTGCTCACGAATGATAGCTGGGTTGGTGCTCAGCAAAGGGGTTTGAAGCTCTTATGGGTTGGTGCTCACGAATTGTAGCTGAGGTTGGTACTTGGTTAAGGGGTATGGTGCTCCTGTGGGTTTGTTCTCACTAATATACTTAAGATTGTTCTTTGTGGTTTTTCCCACATTGGGTTTCCACGTTATATTTGGTGTCTCTCTCTTTCTTGTGTGATGTTTATTATTTGAGTTTTATTGCATAACTTGAATGTTTGATTAAGGGAAATTTTTATAAGATATATATATTGATTCACCCCCCCCTCTCACTATATTCCATGCTTAACAATTGGTATCAAAGTAGGTTCATTTTTGAAAAGTTTTACACCTTGAAGGTAGATCAGGAAAGCACAAGATGGCCATACATAAAGGTGCCTATGCAAGCAAAAGAATAGTTGATCAAGAAGAAGAGGATAAAGATGAAGTGAATATGGAAGGAGAACTCATGTGTGCCTTAGAAGAGTTGAAAATTGTTGAAAAGAAAAATTGAAGATTAAAGCATCAAATCGAGAAAAATGACAAGGAGTCAAAGGAGATAATTGAAGATCTGATGGAACAGTTGGAAATATCAAGAAAAGAATGTGAAAGGTATGTTACTGAAATTGCCTCTTTAAAAGAAGAGATTGAGAAAGCAGTCAGTAATAAAATAGTCAATGATTCAAAATTTGAGAATAGCACTAATATGATGAATAAGATATTAGAAAGGCAAAAGGCAATATCAGATAAGACAAGTATCGGTTTTGAAAAGAAGAAGAGCTATGTTGAAGCTCTTACAAATAAAGAAACACGAAAGGAAGGAATGGATAATATAGAGGACAAAGAAGGCTGGAAAGAACAAAGCTATAAATGGCAATCAGGTTAGAGATTCACAAATAGGTCCTATTTTTATGGTTACTATTTTTATTGTAATGGATATGGTCATAAGAAATTAGAATGTAGAAAAAGAGCTAACAATCTCAAAAATAAGGAAAAAGAAGGTCATGTAGAGTCAAGCAGAAGCTATAACTCTTTTGCTCCTCTATCAAGCTTTGATGAAGAGACCATAATTTGTTAAAAGTGTAAAAACTTTGAACATATAGCTCAGTATTGTAGAAGCGTGTTCGAGTCAATCAAGAAGGACTAGAGTTTTAGGGCTCCATTCATCAAGAAAAAGGTTCAGGCATGGCAGAAGAAACAATCTGAATGTTCTATGTTGGTTTAGACAGCTCTGCATGCAAGAAATGAAGAAAAGCCATGGTTTATTGATAACGGATGTTTGAGGCACATGACAGGAGACAAGAGCAAGTTAATAACCCTAAAGAAGATCAATGGTGGCATACTAAAATTTGGGGACAATACTATTGCCAAAATTGCCAGAAAAGGTACACAAAGTTTAGATAATGGTAGAACTAAAATTGAAAATGTTTTATATGTAGAAGGTCTTAAGCATAATATTTTGAGTGTAAGTCAAATGTGTGATCAGGGGCACACACTAAAGTTTTATGCAGAAGGTCATGAAATTGGAAGAAAAGATTTAGATGTATTAATTGTAGATGCTTAGAGAACAGGTAATAACTTATATATGCTATCAGACATCAAAGGTCAAAAATGTTGTTTGAGTCAGATTGAAGAAAGTTGGCTATGGCATAAGAGAATGGGGCACATAAATTTTGGCAATCTTGTCAAAATTTGCAAAAAGCAAGCAGTCAAGAATCTTCAAATGATCACAAAGCCATCTAACACCCTTTGTGGACTTTGTCAGCATGGAAGCAGGCTAGAAGGCGGTTCAAAACAAAAGAGTACTCTACCACTCAGATGCTAGAGCTTGTTCACACTAATCTATGTGGACCTATGAGGACTCAAAGTAGTCAAGGGGATAAATATTTCATGTTGGTTATTGACGATTTTTCACATATGACTTGGATAATGTTTTTAAAGAAAAAATCAAAAGCTTTTAAATAGTTCAAAGCATTCAAAGCATTAGTTGAGAATGAAACTAATCTAAAGATTAAGTGTCTAACATCAGATCGAGGAGGAGAATTCATGCAAGATCAATTTATTGAGTTTTGTGAAGATCATGGAATAAAGAGACAATATTTAGCAGGAAGAACTCCACAACAAAATGGAGTAGTTGAATGGAAAAATAGAATAGTTCAAGAGATGGCGAGGACAATGCTAAAAGAATCCAAGATAACAAATAAATATTGGAGAGAGGTAGTTGGTATAGTAGTGCATATTTAGAATAGAGCTTTATTAAGAGTAAACAGTGACAAAACTCTTTATGAGCTATGGAAAGACAAACCAGCAACAGTTGATTATTTCAGAGTTTTTGGTAGCAAATGCTTCGTAAAGAGAACCGATGATAAACTTGGTATGTTTGAATCTAGAGCAGATGAAGGTATATTTCTTGGTTATTCTTGCAAAAGTAAAGCTTATAAATGTTATAACAAAAGAACCAAGAAAATTGTTGAAAGTGTAAGTGTCAGGGTAGAAGAAGATGGAACACAAAAGATCAGTGATCCAATAGACATTCCTGAAATCATTGAAGATGAAGGCTTTGAAGAATCAGATGAAGATGAAGAAAAGGAGAAAAAGGGCACCAAGACACCATCCAAATATGTTCAGAAAAATCATAATGAAAGTGACATCATCAGGGATATAAAAGAAGGAATTCACACTAGAAGAATGATGGTAAATGAATCTGAACAAGTTAATTTCTCTTTGTTATCTAAAATTCAGCCTAGAAATTTTTCAAAAGCTAGACATGATGAACATTGGGTTAAGGATATGGATGAAGAATTAGATCAGATAGAAAAGAATGATACTTAGGAATTAGTGCGTAGACCAAAAGATCATAATGTGATAGGAACAAAATGGGTTTATAGAAATAAGCTAAATGAAAATGGAGAAGTAACCAGAAATAAAGAAAGATTAGTATGTAAAGGATATGCTCATATTGAGGGAATAGATTTTGAAGAAACTTTTTCACCAGTAGCAAAGTTAGAGGCTATTAGAATGTTTTTTACATATGCAGTATTTAAAAATTTCAAAGTATTTTATATGGATGTCAAATCTACCTTCCTAAATAGGAATCTTGAAGAAGAGATCTACATTGAATAGCCTGAGAGGTTTATTCTCTCAAATATTAATAATCATGTATGCAGATTGAAGAAAACATTGTATGGATTAAAACAAGCTCCCAGAGCTTGGTATGCAAGACTTGATAAGTACCTGCAAGATCAAGGATTCAATAGAGGATTTGTTGATAGTAATATTTACATCAAAATAGAAGGTGAGCATCAATTGATTGGTGTGGTTTATGTTGATGATATCATGTTTGGAGGAAATATTTAAAAGATGACAAAAATATTTTTTGATAGAATGCAAAAATAGTTTGAGATGTCTATGCTTGGAGAATTATCATTTTTCTTAGGATTAAAAATATTTCAATCAAATAAAGGAATTTTTATATCTCAAAGTAAATATGCCAAGGAAATGTTGAAGAAATTTGGTTTTGAGAATTGTGTACCAGTTGGCACACCTATGTGTATAGGAAACAAGATGAGCAAGGATGAAGATTCACCTATTACAGATCAATCTTTGTATAGATCTACGTTGGTAGTCTTTTATATTTGACAACATCAAGACTAGTCATCATGCATGTAGTAGGTATGGTTGCAAGATATCAGTCATCTCCAAGAGATAGTCATGTTCAGTTGGTGAAAAGAATATTTAGATATATCAAAGGGACATTGGATTATGGATTATTGTATACCACATGTAAAGATTTAAATTTAGTTGCTTATACAGATTCAGATTGGGTAGGGTGCTTAGATGACAAAAAGAGTACAAGTGGAGGAGCTTTCTTCATTGGTGATAGCTTAGTATCATGGCTAAGTAAGAAGTAGAACTCAATATCACTTTCTACAGCTAAAGTAGAATATATTGCAGCAGTATTGTGTTGTACTCAAGTGCTTTGGATGAAGCAAACTTTGGAAGATATCAAGGTAAAATATGATTAACCTATTTCCAATTTTTGTGATAACACAAGTGCCATAAATATTTTGAAAAATCTAGTGATGCATTCAAGAACAAAACATATTCCCATTAGATATCACTTTTTGAGAGAGCAGGTTGTAGATCAATAGGTTAAGTTGGAATATATTAGTACTATAGAGTAGATTGCAGATATTTTCACAAAGGCACTACCAAAAGACACATTTGAGTATCTACGAGAGAAGTTGGGAGTAACTTCCATTACTTCTTGCCATTGAGGTTCAGCATCAAGTGAGGGGGAGCTAAGTGTTAGCTCCAGGTAGGCCCTTTGCCATTGATGTCAAAGGGGGAGAATAAGAGGTACTAGTATAGGTGCAAAAATTAGGTACAAGAAATAGGTACAAGTTATTACAGTAAGGGGGAGTTATTGTATGTTTTCAGATGATGGTATGTGCAGGTTATAGGATGTGGTAGTTTCAAGATTGAGGTTGCCATAAATGACAAAGGGGGAGATTGTTGGAAATATTGTCATAGATGTCAAAGGTTTAGTATTATTGGTGATAAAGGCCCCATTTCATTTAATGTTGTTTATCTTGGCTAATATGAGTTAATATTTATTTAATATTAACAAATATATTTTTGGTTGCATATGAGACAAAATAAGGGCCCATGGAGAAGTCAAAGAGTCATGGGATAAAGACAAAAGAAGTATGGGATGCATTTTCCCATGAAGAGTCATCTTGGGGAATACCAAGAGTCACCGAGTGAAGACAAAAGAGTAAAGGGCGAATTTCTCATGAAGGGACACTTTAAGGAATATGAAAAGTCACCAAAGCTAAAGACAAAAGTGGGAACAATGTTGTTGGTCATGAAGGGTCACCACATGACTTTTCAAATTCTTGGATATGAAGGGTCATCCAAGATTGGCACTATTTTCCATGAGGATTGAAAGGTCACAAATGGGGAATGCCAAAGGATATTTGGAAAGCTATAAATAAAGGTTTGAGTAGCCATTTGTAATATGAGTGTGAGAGGTTAATTTGATATTGTATTATCTAGCTTAGAAGAGAAAAGGCGAGAGAGAGGAAAGAGATGTTGTATTGAACTATCATTTTTTGATTTAGCAACATTGAGAGATAGGTGTGTGGTTTACACAAAGTGGATGATGCTCATGTGGGTTGGTGCTCACGAATGATAGCTGGGTTGGTGCTCGACAATGGGGTTTGAAGCTCCTATGGGTTGGTGCTCATGAATTGTAGCTGAGGTTGGTACTTGGCAAAGGGGTATGGTGCTCCTGTGGGTTTTTTCTCACTAATATACTTGAGATTGTTCTCTGTGGTTTTTCCCACATTGGGTTTCCATGTTATATCTGGTGTCTCTCTCTTTCTTGTGTGATGTTTATTATTTGAGTTTTATTGCTTTTCTTGAATGTTTGATTAAGGGAAAGTTTTATAAGATATATATATTGATTCACCCCCCTCTCACTATATTATGTGCTTAACACATAATCACAAAATATTATTCTTGATATCAATTGGGTCAATTTTTATTACAACTCTTAAATAGAAAAGAAATGTTAAATTCATTAACATACCCTTTTGAACTCATGGTGTAGAAATTACTTATCTATAACCATAACACCAATGAAAATATAGAATCTTCACCAATAACAATCTCCTACTTAGTGCTATGTTGTCAAACTGAAAGTTCACCCTATGGATAGCCACCATGCAAATTTGAACTGGAATTATCAATTACTATATCTAGTTTTAGTCCCATTTTCCTATAATCATCAAATTGAATTTAGTACAATCACCTATACATGTAGTAGATGTTTGTTGGTAGTTATTGAATGTCACATTGGTGTAGCCAAATAATTTTTCCCATAGACAAATCAATAGATAAATCAACACATTTGTATTAAGCACCCCTCTACAATGTAGGCTATTTATGGTAATTTTATCAGATTGTAATTAAACCTCAGATTATCTTTATACAACAAATTCAATTACAACCTATAGTTTCAACATGCAATTATAATTAAATATAGCCCAATTGAATAATAACAATCCTCTTTAATTTTCCAAAACTATTAGTATAAATCTCTTTGCTACTCGACATCCATAATCACTATACAAATTACTATATTATCCTTATATCAACTATACATAATGAAGCATATTACGACATATTTATGTGACTAATAAATAAAGCTTCTTCCATATAAATTTTCATTTTATAACAATTCATATAAATCAACATTTATAATAAGATAAAATCTTATTGGTCAAACTCCTCTTTTGCATTCATAGACAAGGATCCCTTACAAACATGTTTCTCCTATATACAATAATTCTTAAGAAATTTTATGCATGTGTCTTTCTCAAGAAAATCTCTTGAGATTGTACTTGTTTACATTCAAATGACTTCTCAATTATAACACACAAATCCTTCTTAACTCCATTATCCTACCTTTATCCTAACAAACTAATTATTCTAATCTTGGAAGGTCTAGAAACATCCTCCAAGATTCCCTCATATCTTATCTCAAGATTATCTATATTATCTCAACACAAACATATATGTTTACAAGGAAATAATAAGTCTTTTACATATTTCTAGAAAGGCTTAAAAAAATTTATGAACTTGTAAATATTTAAACTATCCTATTAGAAAAGACTCCAAACGAACAAATTTTAAACACTACTAAAACATTACAAAGCTATATAAAATATTTTCATTGGATATATTTTGATGATTTACATCAGATTCATGAATAAAATGCATATTTGTAACTTAATCTAAAATCATCTTGAAAGTCATTAAGGAAGTAATTTGTCATGTTTCTTTGGATACTACTTTTAGAGTGAAAGTAAACACCTTAGTGGCATCAAATTTCATTAGGTACCTCCTCTTTGTATCAAAGTAAAAACATCAATCATGTCAGTAGAAGTAGAGTTATTTTACCTAAATTTTGGGTTAGTTTCACTGAAGCTATGGAGAGCTTTGACTGGGATGGTCAACATCAACACCCTTTCTATACATAGAATGAAATAGGGTTGATTCCCCTACATACCTTATGCAATATGGCAGTCAATTTTTTTGAGTTGATAGAGCATCTAGATTTATTTTAGACTTTTCTAAAGCATCTTATATTGAAGGGGCACTTTTTTCTATAATTAGACCTAGGTGACATGAGAATAGTTATGGCCTCAATGGTGGTAGCCATTAGGTGGATAAACTCCTCCAAGCTAGTGGCAATAGTCAAATCCATATTGAGGCTATCTAGGGGCTTGATCCTTTAGCTACATACAAATTTTTTAGGAAAATGTTTGAGGTAAATGACATAATAATGGGCTATTACTTCCCATATGCAAGCTTTCTTGGCTAACATTTAAGCATTTTAAGGCATTGGGAGGGTTAGGATAAAGTAAAAATTATTAAATCCAATGTTCATGACAAGGAAGGTGATTTTTCTTCATACAATTTCAAGAATGTCCAAAGTGATAGTGAAGCTAAGGTAGAGATGAGTATGAGAGGACATGGTAAAAATGAAGAACACTTTATGCTGGTGGTAGTTATTTGAGGCCCCACCTATGGTGATGGTGACACCATCATAGAGGCTACTTTTTTATCACTAGATGATCTTTTCCCCCATGTTTATTTGGATTTCACTCATTATTCATTAGTTTCACCCTTTAGCATGTTTTAATTTTTTGCTTATTTTTGTTTTTTTCAAGCATGTTCTCTATTGATTTTCATTCATTTTGGTGTCTTACTTTCTCTTAGGTTATCCCTATTTTTATGTAATCTTTTATATGTTAATCCCAAAGGGTGAGGGACCCCAAAACCCTCATATCATCCATAAAAAAAATGTATTATAACATTCTAAATATACTACTACCATTTTTCCCAAGTCATTCTTCATTTCACAAAACTTAACGGTGTTTAAGTTTTTGGAGTATTGTTCATACAATTTGATTAGAGTGAGTCTAGACGTTGTGTATTGTTTATTTTATCATATTTATGATTTTTGGATTTTAACCATGTTCATATAACATGAATCCAAATAAAAATTTTAAATGTGAGATATAAATTAATGTTTAATTTTAAATTTTTTAAGTAAAATTAATTCAATATTACTATGGTCTAAATTTTAAACATTAAAGTTATGTAACAAGGAATAAGGGTGAAAGTAGTCAATGTTTTGCTTTCTTTGTGTGCACTCAGATACACTTTTCCTAAACATAAATAGTTAACACAAACACTAGGTAACTAACTATGGAGGATACCACCATCCCATAAAATAACTATCATATATCTAAGGTACATTTAGAGTAACTTACCAAGGCTAATACTTATTGGTTCACTATAACAAGAAATGGTTTAAGGGTTCCTATACATAAAATTAAATCTAGGCATTTCATTTATATACCATGATATATATTTAAAATAAAGTACATATATATTTATACCTAATGGATTGAGTATTGGGGTAGTTCCCTACACATCATTGCTCATGTAAAACTATAAAATATTTTTCCTAGAAGGACATCTCATATAAGTTTTAAAACGACAGAAACATATTTTTTTATAAAATTAAGAAATAGAATGGAATTTAAAATAAATGATAAAAAAATTATTTAAATAAAATTGGAAATTTAAAGGATCATTTTAAATATAAATTATGTTTAGTTTCTTGAAATTAAAAAAAAAATCACCATAATCACTAAAACAAAATAGACAAAGAAAGTAATGTTTAAAGGAAATATATGAGTTCACTAATATGTTTTACCATATTTTTGATGAAATCACATAGATGCATTGTGTGATTATAGTTGTAAAACTAAAATATGTTATAATTCTAAAGATATATAGTAATTAAAAAAATTAAAAAATGTTAGTTGTGTAAAAAACCTATTTTAGGAAAGCACTAAAAACAAAACAATTAAGCTCAAACTAGGAATTATGTTAATTGTTTTAGGTGTATGATTGTGAAATCAGTAAAAGAAATGAGTGTACATGATTAAGCTTAAGAATAAAATCATAAAATACTTTGGAGAGCCCATTTATATAAATTGACCACATAATTAAGGTTTTTAATTTATTGAGGGATTTAAAATAATATTTGATAAACTTTAAAATTGAATTTATGTAATAACCAATCTATCCAAGAATTGATAGATGCCAAACTAATTGTGTTGTAAGTGATATTGTTGACCAAAACCTATAACTAATAAATTCAACCTTGAAAATATATTATTTATGTTCTAAATTGTTGTATATAGGTACAATAAAATCATAGCTTAAATGTGGAAAAATGTTTCCAAATTTAAATTAATTCACCCCCATTATTTTCATGTGCAATTCTTATTATTAAAGAAAGTAAAAATAAACTTATTATATGTCCACTTGAATTGTGAGTTAATTATAAAATTAAAATAAATAAATTATTTTATTTAACCACTAATAAAACTAAAAATAGACTAAATATGACATGTTTCTCTAATTGATATGATATGTACATCATGCAAGAAGCTTCTTCATCAATTCACCAAACATGCACACTAAACAAGTGAAAGTCTAAAAATATAATTTTAAAAATCTAAAATATAATAATATAAATCTAAAAATATAACAATAAAAATAAATATTTTACTAAAATAAATTCATGTTTAGTTAACTAAACACTCAATGAACTATCACGAATTAAAATTTGACTGACACTTTTGGCTATTTTTTAGGAAATTCCTTTAAAAATGTCTAAATTTCACTAAGTAATTAATTTATGATTGAATGAATTAAATAACATTATTAAACACATAAAAACTAAATAAAATAAATATAATAACAATAATCATGTTCCCAAATTTTCATCATACACAACATTCCACCCTTTGATTTAATGAGGTGAAATGCCTATCATCCCCTTAAGTCTTCCATGAATTTGCTTATGCAATCCCTTAGAGATAATATCAACAAATTAATATTTAGCTGTCATATAATAAATAATATATTGTTTATAATTTACCAAGTCTCTAATAAAATAATATTTTAGTTCAATGTGCTTAGTTCTATAATTGAAAAATTGATTTTTGGATAATGGTATTGCCCCATCATTATCACAAAAATATGTGTTGGCTTAAGTTGCACCTCTACAAAATCAAAGATATTATTATTAGCCATAATAATTAAGTGAAATTTGATGTAATTTTTTAATATTCAACTTTAATAGATCATAAGACAACTTTATCCTATTTCTTTGAAGACTATGAAACCATCTCACTTCCTTGTATGAAGCAATAACCTAAAGTTGACTTCCTATCATTAAGGATTTTTCTCAATTTTAATCTATGTATCCAATCCTAGATAATAAAAAATTTGGTTTAAAATAAATATCATGATCATAATTAAATCTTATATATTTGAAAATACTCTTCACTATTTTCAAATGCTTAAGTGATAGTTTCCCCATAAATCTAGAAACTAGTGAAACTGCATAATTGAAATCAGATCTTGTCATAGTGAGTTAAATCATACCTCCCACCATGATTGTAAAAATATCTTAATCAGATAAAATAATTACATCCTCTCTCATAATTTTTTATCCAATTATAATTGGAGTGTTTGCGGGATTCAAATCTTGAATATTCTAGTTCTTTAACATGTCTTATGCATACTTGGCTTTAAAAATGCATAATTCATCTTTATTTTGAGGGATATCCATACCATAAAAAATAATTATTAATTAAAATATCAATAATATAAAATTATAATTTCATATATTCATTAATGATACTCAACATCGATATATAGATACCTATAAAAGTCAAGTCATCTACATAGAGACAAACATATAAAACATTAGAACTCAATTATTGTATGTAAAGAGTTGGTTCATTTTAACTTATTACAGATACCTAATCCAATAACCAACTATAAATTATTGAGTACTAAACTCTTGGATATTTTTTTGAACCATAAATATTTTTATTCAACTTTTGTACCCCAAAACAATTACCTTTTACCTCAAAACCTTGTGGTTTCCATACATATACTTCTTCAATCACTCCATTTAGGAATGTACTCAAGTAACATATGTTTGATGTATTTTCCATCATTTATGAACATGTAAAATAGTAATTATTCTTTTGGTATCTTAATGTGATATAAATACATAGGTTTTCTTATACCCTTCCCCATATTTTTATGCAAATTGTTTTAAAACTAGTATAGCTTTTAGCTTGTTAACATTACCATCACTCTTGACTTTGGTATTATACACAATTTATAATAATTAAATAGTTATTAAAATTAATATTAAATAAATTACATGTATCATTCATATTAATTTAATCCATCTCAAATTCCATAACATCAACCCATTCTTTCTTTTGACTAGGTTTTGTTTAATTCAAGGATCACAAGTAACACATGACAATGCAGACATATGATTTTCATCATAAAGATATTTAAAAATGTAAATTATTAATATTTAATATATTTAATAATTCTCCCATGTTTATTATACAATATTTTATTTGATGGATGTATATTCAATAACCATTTTGCTTGCTTGGAGTTGATGTAGATGGATGACTAGTCACTTGTGAAGAGCTCTTATTATTTCCAATTGAATTAGAAACAAGTATGGGACTTTGTAAGGCTTCAAAATAAAATTTCAAATTATTACAACATTAATTATAATAAACATACACATTATTATAAAAATTATAGTCTTTAGTAACAATTATGGATTTAATAATAGGATTATAATACTTGTACGCTTTGATTTCATCACTATAACTTATGAAACTATGATAAATACAAATATTATCCCTTATTTCACCTTTAACTTTATATTTTATGATTTTTAAACTTTTATCCCTTCAAATTGGATGCACTTTCCATCTCACAATTGTACCTATCTTTTGAAAGAGTAATTTAACTTGTTGAAACTATATTTATAACTTGTCATGTATTTTGAGCACCTTGAATTAGCAAACCAATAATTATTTTCTATAATATTCTAAAACTGAATTGGAGACAATAATTTGGGCCCTATTTGTTATTAATTTTCTTATTTTAAATATGTTTATTTTTCTCTCTTGATTTACCCGATTGTATCATTTAATAGTTAATCATGTGATCTAGGTTTTTACAATAATGAAAAGTAAAATATTTCCTAATATTACTTTTAAAGTTATCTTAGCTTCACCATTTGAATTTGAGTTTATAAAACTAAATTGACCCTAATTTTTATAATTATCTTTATTATTTCAATCCTTTTCCTTGGTTTTAAATGATTATTCTTGATCTCCTATGCAGATTCTCATTTTATCCATATGGGACAAGTGAGAAATGATAACTCATCAACAGTGATATTATTTATTTACTTAAACTATTCAAGATTAATCAAAATATGTTTCAACTTTTAACTCAAATATATATTAATAATTCTTACTATAACACTATATCGGATATATTATCTATAAACCCTCATTTTATGAACTAAATGATTTACCCTTATGCCAATAATCTCCTGCTCTTGAATATAACATTATCAAATTATAAAAATTAATTTTAGGTTTTTAT
This sequence comes from Torreya grandis, assembly GCA_037957365.1. Lineage (NCBI taxonomy): Eukaryota > Viridiplantae > Streptophyta > Pinopsida > Cupressales > Taxaceae > Torreya > Torreya grandis. Next base: position 5,580,800 of record JARHVA010000399.1, read on the forward strand.
AATTTTATTTATCTTACCTTAATAGAGAATTTATATTAATTATAAAATGTATTCCACATCTCATGGGCATTCTTAAATTATGTAATTAGTTGATAAATCATTGGGTCTATGGTACTCTATTATAGAAGAAAATTTGTGCATTTGACTTTTATTCATTTTTTTTTAATTTTTTTGATCTTGTGTCAAGGTGTTCTAATATTTAAGTTTTTTTTTTACCAATGGAGAAAATTATTACAAACTTATTTAAATAAAATAATTATCTTTAACTTATCTCTCTAATATTGAAAGTTGTCACTTTTTAAAATATGAATATTCATAGAAGTAGAATTCGTTGAAGCCATTGCTTCTTATGATAATGGCATGAAGTATTTACAAACATTTATTAATAATGGATATGATAAAAAATTAATGTATTTAGTGTAATGAGTTAGTCAAAATAATACTTTACTCAATCTAAAATTAAAGGCATGTATCATGTAATCTATCCTAAAGTTACTAGTTGTCAATCTAGTAATATTGTAAGTGAAATTATCAACCAAAAACCTTTAGTTAATATATTCAAAATTGAAAAGATATGATTTTATCTCTAAATTAATATATACATGTGATTCATAGAGTGAAATTTTTCAGGGCATAACTTTTGATCCTAACTCTGTTTGAACTCTTGTTTACCCCAAACCAACCATCTCAAAAAATTCAATTTAGCCATAATGCATCTATCTAATTAGGGATGATTGAAAAAAAAAATTGGATGCCATACATGACCATATGAGTGTCCAAAAATTCATTTTGGTTCTTTTTTCATAATTTTTTTATTTTTAGAAATAGTGTATTTTTTTACTCATATATGAAATTCAATTAGAATTCATATATTAGGTTAATTTTAGTGTATATAATACATATGGATATTCTTAGGTACATATTAGATTGCATTCAAAACTTTTAAAAAGAGTGGTTAAAAAATCACTAGAAGACTAAAACTAGTAATTTTCTAAAAAATTGTATCAGTTGGTTAACTTAGGTAGATTTTGATTTATTTAGATTTTTAATTATGGATGTAAAATCCAATATTTATTTTAGATTTAATTAAATACTCTTATGTAAATATTTTGATCATTCAATTATAATTATTATAGAAGTTTTCTTTCATACAATTTCTAATTTTATGCTTATTTGATAATTTTTATTAGCAAGTATGTTTTGTCATCATCTGGGATTAGAGCAAGTTTGAATCTTAGAGGTGTAAGATATGGTGAAAGGAAAAGGATGAGGATGAATTGTTGATATGAATAGGAATACAATAGAGCTGAATAGACAAGTGTAAAAATTAACTTTACTTGTCATAAATAAATAATTAAGGTAAGAGGTAGATGAAATTGAGGAAGACATAAACCATGAAGAAGAAATTCAGAAAGAAGAGGAATATTAGGAACAACCAACATTAATGAAAGAAAGTATGGTTCATAATCTAGAGAGAAGGAACAAACGATTAAGGGTTAATGCTCTAGATTATAGAGGAAGCTTAAAACTATAGGATTTGATAGATTTTATGACAACCATGGAGAATTTATTATAATGGAAAACTTTCAGAGAAGACAAGAAGGTAAAGTTTGCATGCACAAAATTTAAGGGTCATGCAATGATTTGTTGGGATTACCTATAGAAAGGGAGGATAAGAAAGGGTAAAGAGAATATTAACATGTTTATTATGATAGAGAATAAGCTGAGGGAAAATTTATTCCCATGGATTATGAAAAAATATTATATAGAAGATTCCATAAGTTAATGCAAAATGATCACAATATAAAAGAGTATACAAAATAATTTTACAAGAATTCCATATGAGTAGAGAATGATGAAATATAAGAATAGATGGATGTAATGTATGTAAATGGTATGAATTTTTATTTTAAATATGAATTTATCATTCATAAAATAATTTTCATGGAGGAGGATTAACGATGAAGGTAGAAGGAAAAAATATAGAATTTTAAAAGATCATCTGGTATTGAAAATGTTATCTATTATCTTCTTTCCTTTATACATCATGTGATGATTCTCCTCTATTGGTATTAAATTTTAATCTAGTTGAATTGAATCCAACTCATCCCATTACTAGATCATATTATCCTCTTCTTTGCCCAAAACAAACAAAGAAGAAGATAATTTCAGATAAGACAAGCTTATGGTGGTGCTAAAGGGTGGATCTAAATCAATGCATGTCTTATGTTTGTTATATATATGGTGAAGAAGGTAATAAATTATTTGAGTGTCCACACTATCAAGAATAATAAATGTGTAAACATGATTTCCTAAGAGTTAATTTAGATGAGGTTAGGATAGAAGAGAAAAATACTGAGGTTGTAGCAATAGATATTGCAGAAAATATATAACAAGGAGAAAAATGATTAATCCAAGGAAAGAGTAAGTGAAGAGTAAATAATATGGTGATGTGTGGATATAAAAAAATATTTTTTTAACAAGGTGCAATTTAGGATAAAATATATGTAAAGAAATTATAGATGGTGGTAGTTGTGGAAATATGGTTTCTAAGGACATGATTGAAAAACTAGGTTTACAATGTGAAAACATCCTTATCCTTATCAGATTTCTTAGTTTAATAAGTGAAATGAAGTTATAGTAGATAAAATGTGCTTAATTAGGTTTTATATAAGAAAAACTTACAAGGATGAAATATGGTGTGATGTTATATTAATGGGTGCATGTCATGTATTATTAGGAATTCCATGAGAGTTTGATAGAAAATAAATTAATGATGGAGTAAATAATAATTATTCCTTTTGGAAAGGTGGTATGAAGGTAGTTTTATTACTCATTAATAAACAAGGGTAGGGTAAAATCATGTTGTTTACAAAATGATTAATCAAAAACATTAAGATGATAGGTTTTTCTTTGCATTAATAACAAATAAATAAGACAAATAAGTGGTGAAAATACCAATATAAGTACAAAAAGTCTTAAAATAATATGCATATGTTATACCTTATGGGTTACTATATGGTTTCCCATTAAAGAGAGGCATTTAGAATCATACTTATTTGATTATTAAATCATATTTATGTAATCAACTACCTAATAAGACTAGTCCAACAAAACATGCAGAATTGAAAACACATGTTACATAATTAGTGATAAAGGGAGTAATAAGGGAGATCATGAGTCCATGTGCAATATTAGAATTACCAATAGGCTAAAAACTAAAATTACCATCAAATATAAATTTATTATAACTCACTTAGATGATATGATGGATATTCTTGCTGGAGAAAAATAATTTACTAAGATTGATTTAAGGAGTGGTTACTTTCATAGTTATAAATGAGATGAATGGAAAACAAAATTAAAGAATAGAGATTGATTATATCAGTGGATAGTGATGTCATTTGTATTATCTAATGGACCCAAAACTTATATGAGGGTGATCAACATAATGATATGATAATAAATTGGATAGTTTTTATTTGTTTATTAGATGATATTTGGATATTCATCAAAAGTAAATAAGAGAACCCAAGGAATTTTAGAATAGTATTAGATTTCCTAGAAAACGATAAACTCTATGACAATTATAATAAGAGAAATTTTATGTAGAATAGTTTGGTATTTTTTTTTTTAGTTTGAGCAGATGGTGTAATAATGGATGAATAAAATGTAAAAGCATTTGTTGAGTGGCCTATTCCAAAGAGTATCATAGAGGTAAGAAGTTTTCATGGTTTATCAACTTTTTGAAAAAAAATCATTAATAATTTTAGTACTCTTGTTGCACCAATAAAAAATTACATGAGAGGAAAATAGTTTTTATGTATGAAGGGAGTAACAAAAAGCTTTCAACTATTGAATAAGAAGATTGCTAAAAAACCTATTTTAGCATTATCAAATTTTAACAGGGTTTGAAGTGGATTGTGATACTTAACATGTGGGAATTTGTGATTCATTGAGTTAAGAAGAAAATACAATAGCATATTTTAGATAGAATTTAAATGGGGTAAGAAAATAATATTCTACATAAGATGTTGAATTGTGTGCCATTATATAAGAATTAAGGCATTGGAGGCATTACTTGGTGCCTAAAATTTTTGTCCTATTTACATATCATGAGGTTTTGATGTATGCGAGTAGTCAAAAGAAGTTAAATAGTAGACATGAAAAGTGGGTGTCTTTATTGCATGGATATAATTATATTTTTAAACATAAATCAGGAAATCAAAATCAAGTAACTAATTTTTTGAGTGAGAGTGGAATTGTTAACTATTATGGTAAGTGAAGTACTTGGATTTGAAATTGTTAAGTAATTATATGATACTGATCCAAATTTTAGAAATATAATTGAGTTATGTATGAATCCATTATCAAGTGATACATGTATTATTCATGATAAGCACCTTATATGGGATGGTTATCCCTTTAAAATAAAAAATATGTATTTTAGTGGGGTCTCTAATAGACAATATTATATGAGAATTGCATAAAGGTGGTTTGGTTAAACCTTTTGGTAAGACTAAGACAATAGATTTGGTGGAGGAGAAGTGATTTTTGATAAATATGAAGATAGATGTGGTAATGTATGTTGGAAGATGTAGAATATATCAAGTGGCTAAAGGACATGCATTAAATGTAGGTTGTGCATTCCATTACCAGTTCTAATAAGACCAAAAATAAATTTGGTTATGGATTTTGTGTTGAGATTATCAAACACACATATAGGTAATGACTCAATTTTTTGTGTCATAATTTTTTTTCTAATATGGTTCATTTTATTGCATGTAATAATACCAATGATTCCACTTGAGTTACAAAACTATTTTCAAGGATTTTGTGATATTGTGTGGTGTTTCATAAACCATTACATCAGATAGAAAAAAATTATGTCATATCTAGAGTACTTGATAGAAGAATTTTGGAACTATGATAATATTAATTAATGAATACCACCAAAAATAGATGGATAGATGGAAGTTGTAATCAAGAGATTGGAATTTTTTTTGAGATACATAGTTGGAGAGAATCCAAAGTAGTGGGACTTATCTTTACCATAGGACGAGTTTGCATATAATAGTTTTTTGGATAGATATATAGGAAATAACCATTTTATATTATTTCTAAGAGAAATCCTATGACTATTTTATAATTGGTATGATTTCCAATTGTAGAATGAGTTAGAAATGATGTAGAAGCATTTGTAGATCATACAATCATTACAAGAAGTGACGAGAAAGCTATATGAAAGTAATGAAAAGTATAATTTAGAATCAGATCTAAGAAGAAGTTCACAAGTATTTGATGAAGGATATTTATTTTTTGGTTTACTTGATGAAATAATTATTTCCAAAATGAACATACAATAAGTTGAAGTACAATAAAATTAGACCATGTAAAATTGTTAATAAAATCAATGATAATGCTTATGGGTTGAGTTTACAACAAAATTATGATATCTCTCTAGTATTTAATGTTTTATATTTTTATGATTATATGGTGAAGGTGAAGAAGATGAAAAATTAAATTGATATCAATTGGTACTAAATAAGAAAAAATAAAAGATATCACAAGTTTTGGATAAAAAGATAATGAATACAAGGAAAGGAAATTATAACAAATATTCGGTATAGTGATAAGGACTAAAACATGAAGAGAACACTTAGACAGTATCATGGGAACTAAAAATATTAATAAGAATAAAAGTTAGGTGAAAAATTAGGGCAACTCATAGGATTTGAATTTTTTTCAAGTAGAGGAGAATCATGTAGAGAGTGAACTTTCGGAGGCCATAACTTTTGATTCATAAATTCGTTTGAGTTCTCATTTGTTATAAAATAATTATCTAGGAAATTCCAATTCATCCATTACCTATCATGCCTAGTTATTTGTATATTTAGAACTTTTTGGAGACATCACATGACCATCTGAGGGTGCAAAAATGTATTTTAGTGTATTTTTCTAAGATTTTTCTATTATTATAAATAGTGTATTTTTGTACATGAATGTGAATTTTAGTTAAAACTAATCCATTAGATTAATTTTTTTGTTTCTAAGATATATGGATATTTTCTAGCCCCATCTGATATTACATGCAAAATTTCCAAAAATAACAGTTTAAAATTAACTAGATGTAAATTACTAAAAATATATTTTTTCTAAAAATTGTGTGGATCAGTTAGATTTAGGTTATTTAGGTATATTTTGAATTATTTATATTTTTTAATTACACATGTCAACTCCATGTTCTATTTGAGAATTAATAAAACTCTTATGTAGAGATTTTAATCATTCAATGAGAATGAGCAAAGAAGTTTGCTTTCATGTAATTTATGAGTTTATACATATTTCATAATTTTTTTTAGAAAGTTTTTTATTTCATAAAAATATATAAAAATAAAATATTAAACATGAAAAAATTTATCCCAATTATAATTAATCCATCACACTACCTTTGTGTGTAAATCTTATTAATAATGAAAGCTAAAATGAGCTTAGTACAAGGTAATTTACATTGAAAGTTAAAACTAAAAGGAAAAACTAAATAACCAACTTTAATTAACCACCAAGAAAACTTAATATAGACTAAATATGATCATTGTAAATCATAGATATGGACAACATGAAAGAAGCCTCTTCATCAGTTAAGTAAATAGGCACACTCGCATGCCCACTAGATAGTTAGAAGTTTAAAAATAGAACTCTTAAAATATATGATTTCATAAAATAACTTTATATTTTAGTTCAAATACATCTAGTGAACTTCAATGAACTAGAATCTAACTAAAACTTCTATATATATTTAATAAATTTGCATAAAGTGTATGAATTTGACCAAACAAATAATTTACTACATAAATGAATTAAATAACATTCCTAAACACCTAAAAAACTAAATAGACTGAAAATAATATCACTAATAATGTGCCCAAACTAACATCGTATTCAAATAAAACATCCAAGCTGATTTTGATTAATTACTAATAAGGAAAGATATAAAAATTCTAAACAAGAGCATGATGATGACAGATCATAAACAAAAAAAAGAGAATAATATTACATGGGACCTATTTAAGTGGATAGTATCAAATGATATTTGAATCATGTTATAGAATAATTTTATTAGTTGATCATGCAAACAAATATGAAATTTATGCTTTTTAGGCCTATGTATATTAAATGGGTTTAGATATACTTAATTTGAAGCATGTCACACACAAGTCATTCTTTCTATTATTTTGACTTTGAAACCCTAAAGAAAATTTCATAGATTTAAGAATTGAAAAAAGAGGTCAATTTAGTGGGTTTATATGACCTCAATCACCCACTTGATGATTGATCATTGCCTATGTATCTACGAATTCAAGGAGGGATATCAATTCCATAAAGTTCTCCCACCTAGAGTGAAAGTGCAATTTTTCTCCTATAAATATATTTGTGTATCTATAAAAATATAGATTATACATGAAAAAGATAACTCTTGACTTATCTTATGGTTTGTTTTTTTAAATTTTATTGAATTCACAAATAATAGGGAAATTTTTTCAACATGTAAAATTTGATAAGTGCTCAATAGATAGTGCCATGTTAGGGATAATCAATGACCTTAGATATGTATTTATATGACAACATTTTTATAAGCTCATTTATCCAAATCTATCAAACATGTTGGAATACCAAAAATAATGATTTAATTTTGGATAATATATATTATTTGCTGTGGGATGTGTTTTTTCTAAGTGGTCAAGAGAAAGACAATACTCTTGTTCATCTAACATAAATGTTTCAAAAAATATCAAGGATGCCTATAATGAGGTTGAGATAATCTGAGGGAGATTTTAAGAAATTTGAAGATTTGACTTTGAAATTTATGTGTATCAATGATAATAATCAACTAATACATCTTGCATATAAATAAAAGTATTAAAACAATGTTGAATAAGAGTCATGTAATTGGACACAATTCATGTGGTTTAGGATGCATCAATAACTAGCATTATAAAGTAACTATATTGATATTTATGTGTCTACAACTTAAAATATATGATTTTGTCCTTATAATGGTATTTATACTTGGCTTAGGGGTTCCTTTGAATTGTTTTGTAATTATAATCTTTAGGTCAGTTACTCTAAATGCTAAAATAAATAATAAATGTCTTTTTGATCAATGGTAGACATGAATAAGCTTGTTTATGATATGATTATATAGATAGATCATTGGTTATTTTCCATCTAAATTAACATGAAACATTTATGACTCAACGCATAGGAAGGATTTTAATGTGGGAAAATATTCATTAGAGGTTGTATGGATAAGTCCAACTAGGGTATATGATTTTAGTAATTGGATCCTGTATACACATAATATTTTCAAACTTTATCAATTATTGATGCTTTTTATCTTATAAGAATCCATCAAGTCTCAATCCCTCTAAGTTCATGTCATAAGGGGTGCATTAGGAAAGGGGTATGATGACCATTGGTGTCTTTTATGATTGTTGTCCTTTATTTCTACTTATTACCAATCCAACTAGCTCCTAAAAACATTCCCCTAAACATTGCCTCTTATTTTGCACACTCCTCTAGTATTTTTCCACCTTCATTAGCCCTTTCCCTAAATTAAACCCCTTATTGATAGTTTACATGAATGTGTCAGCCAGATTTACCTTGTCTTCTTATTGATAAAACTTATTAGGGACTAGGTCGGCCCCTGGCCCACCTAGTCTATTACCTATTTAGTTTTTTTCAATTATGATAGTAGGTCGATAGGGTTGACCTTATCAACCAAATATTTCAGAATGTTTAAGGTTACATCCACCTATATAGACACATCTATTTCACCATTATTAGAGAGTAATAAAAATTTATTATTCATTTACACTTATTTAGAATCTGCTCTTTCACCACTATACTTGAGGAGTCTTAGCTTAGGGTTTCTACGTGGAGAAGAATCTAGTCTTATGGAGAAATCTTAGATGTGTTGTCATTTCTTAATGATCCTTAAAAACCACAACAACCTCTTTCAAATCACCTTTGGCCAAGAGAGATATTGAGTCTCAATGGGTTCATATTTCAGGTAAGTATATCTAACTTTTCTCCTCTGTTTAGTAGATAGAAGTAGCATAAGTAATAGCTTTTGAATAATACTTCTCTCTACATGAATTAGGGTTTTAACTATACATAGATTAATTATGATTCTCTTATTAATGTTTACTTTTATTATTTACTAACCCAATTTTATGTCATAAGCTTTGGTGAGCACTAGATTAGATTTTACTTTACTTGTTATTAGTTTATTGAATATGAAAAATTAGGACCTAGTTAGGGTTATTATGTAGTTTTGATTGACTGGAGGCCTTGGAACACTACCTAGTGATCTTATTATGGTAAAATATACCTTAATTAGGTATAGAAGATCCATATTTGTCATGACCCCAATTATCTAATGTATCCCTAATCAAAAGTGTATGTAGGATCTATCTTCTCTAATATTGGATTGATTTGTAGATCTAATTCATTTCCCATTGAATATATTCTGGTGAACCTGATGTGAATCCTATCCCACCATTAGTTAGATTGTCTTCATGTTTCCACTTTCTTCTTAGCATAGTCTTCACTTTGGCTTCACCTTCATAATACACTCTAGTGAACCTGATGTGAATCTAACATTTTTAACTTTTCTTTCATGCTTTTAATTTCTATCATTTTATTAATTTTTATATTTACAATACTAGTTCAACTAGGTTGATATAGTTCTAACTTGTGTGCATAGGTTTAACACACAATCACATCAAAATCAATGTTATTTTTATGTAGGTCTTCACTAGATACATGTTACTAGATTGAGTAGATTGACATGGTATTCTTATTAAATTTAAGATAACAAACGAAGTCAACCATGTTGAATTAATCTCCTAGTAAGCATCTAGAATAGAAAACTATATCGAACAGGTCGATTTAGTCACCTTACTAAGAATCAGTAAATAGGGTTTCATAGAACTAGGTCAATCCAATCAACTTAGTTAGAATAAATTATAAGCAACATACAAGGTACTTCAACAAAAAAAATCAATCCTCAGCATCTTGCAATCCACCAAGGTTCCTCTCTTTCTCTTTTTTTCAAACTTATAATTCATTATAGTTCTATTTTATGCAAGTTTACAGTCTTCAAAATTGTAACCATACAATAAACTAAGTCAACTTAGTTGACTTAGTTATGTATAATGTACTATATCTAAGAGACTAAGTTGACCAAGTCAACTTAGTTCTTAAACATTCTTTCTTCTATAAAATAATAGAGACATAGTCAACTCTATTATGTACTATTTGCATATAGTGTCTTCTGAACTCACTCTATACCATTATTAATTTTGGAATTAATAACTATATGTTATTAAATAATTCAGAGTTTGATTTTAAGATATTTTCATGCTTAGAGTAGCTAACATAGTGTAATTAGGTGTTTTTTCAAAAATGCCATTTAGTTTCACCATTTTTCTCCTTTTGTAGACAGTAATAAATCACACAAATTTCAAAATGCATTTAACGTTGGCCTTCTCAAGGCCTACCTACTTGGATTTCATCAACAAGGGGGAAGATCACTTGGTCTTCTAGCCAACTATAAACACATGGTTAGTGGTATATATTGGCAAAGCACCTGACACCCTTATCACTACTACATTGTGAAGTGAGGGGATAGGCTCTAATACCAATCTAATACCATTGCCAACACAAATCCCTTTCATCCTAAATGTCTTAAAACCATCCATAGATTGATTTATAATTCCCTATTTTAAGCCAACTTCCCTATGACACTTTAAATAAAACTTTATAATAATCTAACAAAAATCATGATAACCACTTAGTTATCATTTACTTTTTATTTGAATGCTTTATCTCCAATCATTGTGTGCTATATTGCAAAGATTTGCATTAACTAATGTTGGTGCAAGGTTTTGTGTTGTGCACCCGAATTGGATCACTCTCACTAATTTGATTGTTTGTGTGTTTGCTTCCATTTCTTATTTCAATTACTTTTCAAAATATTTCTCTATTATTAGCACACTGTCATTTTGTTCAACATAGTACTCTATAGGCTATCTTTTTCCCTATCTATAGTACTAATGCAACCTGGTAAACTTTGTATCCTTATCAAGTTATTTTTCTCCTTATTTATAGTACTAAGTTGACCTAATAAACTCTATTTTCTTCTCAACCCCTATCTAATAATACTCATCACCCTGATTAACTCTATATTCTTATTTTTTCTTTTACTTAGTTCTATATTTCTCATTCTTAACATTTTGTTCATTTCCTAAAAACATCATGAAGTCTCCTATTATAATCTTCTTGGACTACTTAAATACATTTAGACACTATATGGGATATTTATTTCTCCCTTTCTTTACCTCCCAAGATAACCCTCATTATTGGATCACCTCTTCCCCTCCTTCATCTATGGATTGTAACATGCTTCAAATCATACCCCAAGATGAAATAGGTGGAACCGATCCTTTTCATACCTATCAAGACAATTGTCATCTTCAATATTTTCAACATAATGTGAGAGCAATCAACATAAGTCTATCCAATAATCCCACTAGTAATCCACCCTCTAATAACCCTCCACCTTATACCAATTCAGGGAGTTAACCTACAAACACTAAACTACCAATTGATATGACTCAATTTTTTTCACAAGTCATACAATAAATGAACATAATTCAAACTTCCAACACCTACCAAATTATGTAATTATGACATCATTTGATCACTATGGCTAATCAACCTCTGGTTCTCAATCCTCAAGCCAATCCAAATTTTATTTGTCCACCTCTTAGAGATACCTCATGAAATGTTTTTCCTCAACCTATTATGAGCCTTTATATCCTTTCATTTTGTCCATTGATATTGGTAATATATCTCCAACTATTAAGTATGATAGGACTAGAGACCCTGCATCCTTTCTCAAATCATTTGGCAATATTTACAAAGAGTGGATCCAAACTAATACTTTTATCATAACTAAACTTATAGTAGAAATCTTCAATAGTGATTTATTGGAATGGTACAACCAACTTCCCCAACATTACATTTGTAAATTTTAGGATTTAGTCAATCCTCTATTTAAAGAGCTTCAACATAATGATCTTCCTAAAAATTGCCTTAGACATTTCATCAATTGTAAGTAATCTCCCACTAAATTAGCTCATGATTTTATCAAATGATGGAAATCTATGGATCATAATGTCAACCATAATATTACTAATGACAATTTATTTGAACTCTTTATAACTAGTTTAACTCCTTTGATTCAATATAAGGTTCAAACATTTTCTCCTCAAATGCTTAATGAATCTTTTGACCAAGCCAAATGTCAAGACCTCTTCATGTAGTAATTTGAACCTAATAATAAATTCCTTAAAGGATATTTTCAAAATTTAATAATTCCATCTTTGGTAATACTCCTCAAACCAAACAAGGATTTTCCAAAGCTAACACTCCGCCATCTTCTCACATACCACTAACTGTGTAATGAATGAAATAATTTTTACCACCCTCTAAACCCTTTAATTATACTAATAATCCTCCTAAATGGTATGACCTTAATAAAAAAAATTGGTTCCATGTCGATATTGTTCATTGTCATGAAACTTGTCGAGGGCTTACTAAATTTTTTGTCTCTTACATTGTTGGTGGGTCCTTTAATCAAGAAGCCATGATCCAACTTCATCATGAAGAGTACAACATTACTTCTAAAAAATGACAAGCTCCCAAATTTTATCCTTATAATAACCAAAAATATATTTCCACATCTAATCATCAGTAAAATACCAAGGATTTATGTGCTATTGACACTGACTATGATCAATATTACAACAATTCTCAATATGTCAATGCAGTTAAGGTCAACTATCATCACAAACTAGTTCAAAAATATCCTACTAAAAAACTTGATAAACCATCTTTGGAGGAACAACTTATCAAAGATATTAAAACCACTCATTTAACTTTGGAATCACATGAAGAACCACCTCCTTCTTCTGAGTTCCCAACAAATTCTAATGCTTCAAAATTTTCCTTATCTTCTAAAATTCACACTAGTTTTTCTTATAAATCCCATTGAAACTTTCTTTAATAAATTAACTCCATGAATTACAAGATTCCACTCATGGAGTTAGTTCATACTCCCCCTTATCATCACAAATTCCTTATCTAACAATTACAAGAAAATGAAGATCCATATTCTATTGATGATGAACCACCCTCTATTGAGCATCAACCTACCAATGTGCATAGCATTGAAACCATTTGTCCTTCTTTAAATCCTTTTATCAAATTTATTGAGAAGGACATGATTAATGATGAAATCCTTTTTTGTACTGATGATCCACCACTATTCATCAAAATAGCCATTAATACTATCCTTATTCATAAAGTTTTAGTTGATGAAGGGTCTAGTATTAATGTGACATCTTTGTATATTATCCAACAACTTGGATATAATAAGGATCATCTCAAGCAAATCTACTTTACCTATCATGGATTTGATAAAACTCATTGATAACCACTTGGTTTTATTTGGCTTCCACTAACAATCAAACCCAAGATTGTTCAAACTAAACTTATGCCCTCAATTTTACCTTATCTTATAACATACTCCTTAGTCACCCTTGGACTCATAAAATGAAGGCCATTGCCTATTTTGGTAGCTAATGCATCAAATTTATACATAATAGTAATAAATATAAGCATGAGGCTGGTCCAAACCTTTGGAGTATTTAATGTACTGATACAAAATATCAATATTGCATTCATATCATTCTTACCATCAATAGTACTCGCTTGCTTGAATTCATCACCACCAATCTAGACTTATAAGTCACTCTCATTGATTCAAATGATGATGAACCTTATGACTTGAAACATACTTGCAACACTACTAATCTTCCTCCTTACATCTCAGAGTGGATTCTTCCTTATTTGTTACCTCATGATTGCATAATTCCTCTCATTGATGAGATCTCTCATTTTAATCCTCCATGTAATGCTTAGGAACCTTCTTACCCAGAATATGCCTTCACATGAAATGACTATAGAGTGGTTAAATTATTCCAAGATCCTCTAATCATGTCTCCACATAAGTTTAGTAACCTTGGAATTTCACCTTTTTAAACTCCAACTAAATCTCAAGCATGTACCATCTCTCCAACTTATGATGATAAATACATCATGGCCCAAGATCAATCTCGAGACTTGGATCTACAACATTATCAAAAAACTTTATCTCAAATACATGATTTTAACCAAGATTTTCATAGCATTTCCAGGATTTTGAATTAGCTCTTGAAGGTTATGTACCTCCTAATAATAGTCTACTTATTGATACTCATTATGTGGTTGAACAAATCCTAACTTCCAAGCCTCCATAAATTATTGTATCTTCTCTACCACCTATACATCCCATCACTACATATCATTCTTTCCCCATCAAAGAAACTAACGATACAATAATATCATCTAATCAATCTACTCTTCTTACTTCCAAGATTAAATTAGATGTAAAGGCCATAGATGTCCATCAAATACATTATGTATATGATCACCATGGTAATTAAATTCTCAATCTTGAAATATATGTTGAGTTTTTGGCCCTCTTCCCACTTTGCCTAGTGATGAAGATATCTTTGAATTACTTCATGCTTGAAAACCTCAACTTCTTTGACAATATCACAAACTTGGGTATTTCAAAAAAAGGGTCCCTTATTTCAATAATTTTGTCAATAGCATCAATCCTGAAGCTAAAATAATTTATTCTTTACCTAATGCACCATATCACTTCCAAGATGTCAATGCCATGTTTATCAAATAAAATATTTTCATTGAATAGGGCACTCCATCATGTCCTCAACCTATCACTATTTCTTGAAAACTCACACCCACTAGACATGATAAATTTAGTTTAGTTTTTTATAAATATCATGAGATATGTGCTTGGTCCTAATTCATAGTATTGATCCTAGCATTGTGGTGCACAATATCATCACTTATCCTAATGCTAAACTTGTGTTCCAAAAGCAACAAAAACTTCCACCCTAGGTTTCCACCTTATGACATATAAAAATTATCATACTTCTTGATGTTAATTTTATCAAACCAATAGAATATTCTGAATGGGTTTCTAACATAGTCCCTATTCAAAAAAAGGTCACCATGATCATTCACATTTGCATTGATTTCCATAATCTTAATCTTGCTTATCCTAAGGATAATTTCCCTCTACCTTCAATAGATGCCATTGTCGATCCCATAATTGGGTATTAAATTTTGTCTCTTATAGATGACTTCTCAAGCTATAACCAAATTCACATTGCCCCCAAAGACCAACATAATACAACTTTCACCATGAAATGGGGAAACTATTGCTATGTTAAAATTCCCTTCA
The DNA here is from genome assembly GCA_037957365.1 of Torreya grandis. Classification (NCBI taxonomy): domain Eukaryota; kingdom Viridiplantae; phylum Streptophyta; class Pinopsida; order Cupressales; family Taxaceae; genus Torreya; species Torreya grandis. Next base: position 5,596,242 of record JARHVA010000399.1, read on the forward strand.
GCCTAAAAATGTTGGAGCTACTTATTAACGAGCAATGACCCATATCTATCATGATCTTATTTATAAAATTTTAAAAACCTATGTGTATGACCTCAAAGTTAAGTCTAAATGTAACAATGCTCATCTTTTTAATCTAGCCATCATCTTTGACCACCTTCATAAATACAAGGTTAGATGAAATCCTTAAAAATGTGTCTTCGGTGTCACATCTAGAAAATTGTTAGGATTATTAGTTTCTCTTTATGGAATCAATTTTGATCCTACCAAGATTAACACTATCATCTACATGCCCATCAATTGATCCATTTTGGACATTTACACTTATCTTGGTATACTTGCGGCAATTAGATGATTCATCCCCAAAATGACTTACCATATCCACTCTATCAATTCTATTTTTAAGAAAGGTAATGCTATAAAATGGACATATCCCTATCAAAAATCATTTGATAATATAAAATAATCATTGCTTCACCCACCTACTCTTTTTGTCCCTTCAAACAATTGACCTTTGATCCTATATACTTATTTCACACCCATATCCTTGAGGAAATACTTGTCTAACAAGATGATACTGGAGAGAATATGCCATCTTGTATAGTATCCATGGCCTCATTGTTTATGAACAACATCATACAAAAGTCAAATGTGATTACCTCGCCATATATTTTATAGCTAATTTTTTTTGACATTATATGCTTTATCAGACCACTTATGTTATCATCCATTCCAATCCCATTCATCACTTATTATTTAATTCATTTCTTCCTAGAGATAGAATTGGCAAGTGGATGGTCCTTCTCATTGAATTTTATCTCTAAATTATTACTCAAAATATTATCAAAGGATAAATCATTACTGATCAACTTCCCATAGCTCCTGTGCCCACTACTAGCCACATTTAAGATAGTCTTCTCGATGATAATATTTTATATATTGAAGGTCTCAACCAAGCCATATCCTTTAAAAATTACTTTCATAACATCACTATTGATCTTGAAGTAGGTAATATTGATGAATCTTCTATCATCATTGATATTACTAAACCAAAAGTAGTTATCGAAGAGCTTCTTAAAATTAAGATGAATTTACATGAGGATACTAGGATCCTTCACTTTGATAGTCTAAGTGCCTTTTTAGAGTTGGGTTAGGTTGTATTCTTATGATCCCTCTTAGAAAAATCATCCTTTTATATTTTTACGTCAAATTTGACATTATTAAAAACATGGTCGAGTATGAATCTTTAATCTTAGGTATGATATCTACCATTGATTTAAAAATCCAATACTTACATGATTTACGCCATTCCCAGATCATTTACCACCATGTCAATGGTAATTACCAATGCAAAACTGAGAATATCATTTCTTATCATCGAATTGAAACTACTATCACCAAATATTTCATTTCTTTCAACATCAAGCATATCCCTTAAGATAAAAATTCCATTATTGATTCTCTCACTTTTTCAACATCTCTTTTTTATCCACACCAAGTTCTTATCGATCATAATTTTCTTATCCACATAATAAAATATTCATCTTATACTCAACCACATGATTCAATAATCTACCATATTGAGGTCATCACCATTTGACAAATCCCATGGTATAAAGACATCACTCAACTTATGGAACACCAAACTTATCCTCCTAACCTATATTATTTCAAAAAGACTCGCATCTACAAATAAGTTTCTAAATATGTGTCTTAATATAACATCCTATACTATTACAATGATGAAGGTACCTTGCTCCATTATGTTATTTAATATTAAGTTCCTCCTTGTTTTGAACAAGTACATGGGGCCATTTGAGGTGGCCATTGTAGCAAACATGCAATATCCCATAAATTCTTATGTATGGGATACTTTTATCCCACTCTTGAAAAGGATGCCATTGAATTTGATAAATATTGTAATCCTTGGCATCTTCATGATGATTTAATTCATTCACCTCCAACCTAGATTCCAACTTATAATCTCATGGGCCATTCTCAATGTGGGGATTAGATCTCATATGCAAATTACCTCGATCTCTAGATGGGCATGTCTTTATAATCACATCCACATAATATTTTACTAAATGGGTTGAGGTTATTCCCCTTATTAATGTTACTGTAGTACCATATCTGAATTCATCCTTAATCAAATCATTTTCCACTTTTGTATCCATCATACTATCATTTAAGATAATGGTGGTAATTTAAAAAAATAAAATATTCCAAATATTTTTGTGATAAATTTAAAATCAATCATAAATTCTCCACACCGTATCATCCGTAATGTAATGAAAAAGCCAAAGACGTCAACAAAATTCTTCATAAAATTATCCAAAAGATAATTTATGAAACCTAGATAGATTGGCGCCTTTATCTCTATCCTGCACTTTGGGCCTATTTCACTAGCATATGTAATTCCATTGGGGCAATGTCATTCTCTCTAGTCTATGGTTCTAAATCAGTCCTTCCATTAGAATTTGATCTTCCCTCTAACCTATATCTCTTCATGGTCTCATACCTGATAAAGAATTACATGAATCTCACCTTCATGTTCTCAATCTCCTTGACAAACACCATCTTTCTACTTTATAACATAATCACCACTACAAGACCTATATTTCCAAATAACATAACAAACAAGTTAAAATTTGCATGATTAATGTTAGTGATCTTGTCCTTAAATTACACTACACTCATGAAAAAGAAGGTAAATATAACAAATAATTATGGGGCCCCTATTTAGTCAAAGATATTATTGGTCCAAGTACCTATCACCTTCAAACTAGTGAAGTTCATATTTTCAAAGAACCCACCAACATGCAATTGCTTAAGAAATATTTTTCCTAAATCCTTCACTTATTTTTAATTATTTATTTATGCTATCTATATAAAAAAACTTATAGGATACTTACATGGGTCTTGCCCTCTATATTAGATATTTATTTTCATAAAACTTAGTCTTTCCTTTTGGTCTTTTGGAATTCCCTTTTCTTCATGAGTTACATTGTAAAACCATGGATAAGACCAGGTATTCCTCATGATGTACTTATATTCTCTTTATTTTCATACTTTTAACACACTTTTTAGCATACCTTGGGTTTTTATTTGTGAGTTACATTGTAAGACCATGGATAGGACCTGGCCTTCCTCAAAAATACTATCATTTTATTACCCCATCATTTTTCCAATAATTTTTGGCACCCTCATGGGTTTTTATTTAATGACTTATAGTGTAAGACCATGGGTAGGACCTTGCCTTCCTCATAAAATCACCATATTGTCATTCTTTTTCTAGAATGTGTTTTGTAATTGTTATGCATCTTTGATCTTTATTCTCAGCTTTAGCTTTTGATTCTTAAGTTAGATGCAAATTTGCATAAGAAACTATGCTATCATGTTTTTATACATTTATCTCATTATTACGATAAACAATCACACTTTATTTTCATTGTATCCCTTTTTCACACTTTGTCACATTTTTTTATGATTTGAAGTAGTTTAAATTGTTTCATGTTTCATTCCTCTTGATTTCCTTTCCTTTCATTCCATGTTGGATAAAACAAGGTCGAAGTCTAGTTAGCACTTTTATTTCACCTAAATTTACAAGACTCTTAGACACTATACCCTATGAGTTCTCTCTATTAGCAACCAAGTCCTAAGTATTTAAATGAAAGTTATCTTTAGCACCCATGTCTATTTTTCTGAAGTTGTATGGATGAGGAATAAAAAATCCATAAATAAAGTTAAATTCCAAATCATTTGAAACAAAAGTAAATGATATATAAAAAGTAAAATACAAATCTCAAAAGTCAAAATCACACTAAAAGACATGATTATAGGGACATATCCTATCTCCAATCAAAGCTCAAACTCCATAGTTGGCCTCACAATAAAGCCAAGGTACATTTGGGTGTGGTAAGCTAGTAGATTAGAATAGGAGAATTTATAAAACTCTATTGTGTTAACTAATTTATCATGCAAGTACTTGATATTCATAGTAGACCAATGGTTCTGTAAAGGGTCTTAAGGAATAGGGAACATGTTGTGGGAAGGTAGTTCCATTTTACTTTTTATGCATATATCCTTCATAGGATGATCTATATACTTAATTCGTTGACATAAGATTTGTGTGGCTAAGAGAAGTTTTTTAGAGTCCTTATAGTCAAATTTTGTCTTGTTTTTACAAACCAAATTTCAGCGTCTTGACTTCAATAAAGAGTTAATTTACCTTGGTTTTCCCTTCATTCTCCTCTCCAACAATTTTATTTCACCCCTTGATAGGCAAATTTTGATTTTAAATCTATTTTCCCTTCTTCTATACTTCTTTTTTCTTCACATCTTAAAAACATTCTAACACTACTTTGTTTTTGTTTTATCTATCCTTAGAGAAAACAATGTTTGAGCAACTATGGATTATTTTCTTTATACCATGGCTCTACATTTCTAGTTGTGCTTTGATTTATTTTTACCATTTTTCATTGTTGTACCACCCTTTTTGTGGACACTTGAGTATGTTTCTACTTTCATGTACTTTTTCCATTATTGAGTGAGGTTGGCTTGTTACTTCTCACTCATAAATGATATTTTCCCTTTTATGAACCTTTTTCCATTAATTATTGAGTAAGGATTATTACTTCCCACTCATCAATGTTGTTTTACCATTTTTGCTTACCCATCTTTGTTTACATAAGGATTGTTATTGATTTTACATTGATGTTTGATTACAATATTTTTGACATGTATCCTTGGTTTGACTTGGTGAGTTTACCTTTCTTAATTAAGGTTTACTTGTTTGATTTTTTTGGTCTTTAGTAGCCTTGGTTTTTTGGTTGCCTGATTTACTCTAAAATTTGACTTAGTCATTTGGTCTAATATAGCACTTGTCACCATAGCTTTCCAAGTTTCCAAGTACATACCATCTACATAACACTAGTTATCTTATCTTTCCTATATTTGTTTGTTTAGCCTATTTAGTTTTATATTATTGGGTTTGTCGAAAGAAATCTCTATGCCATCCATAATTAAAACTACAAACACACCAGACAACCATATAGTGATAAAAGTAAGTCAACATGGGCATCAAATTAAAAATTTCAATTATTTCCCTTTCAGTTATTTACTTTCAGTTATTTTATGATTTAAAATACTATAACTTTATTTTTAGCTTTAAAATTGTGTGTTACTATGTTATTTCTCAAAGCATAATCCTTTATTGTGCTTACATGATACATGGTGATATTTGAGTGGGGCATATGTATACACATAATATTTTAAAAATTTATCAATTACTGATGTATTTTAACTTTCGAGAACATGTTGAGTCTTAATCTCTCTGAGTGCATGCCCTAAGGGGTGCATCAGGGAATAGGTGCAAAAACCATTGGTTCTTCACAAGATTATTGTCCCTTATTTCCACTTATTACCAATCCAATCATCTCCTAAAAACATTTCTCTAAGCTTTGACTCCTATTTTTCACACTCCTCTATTATTTTTCCATCATCATTATCAATTTCCCTAAATTAAACCCCTTTTAATAGTTTACTTGACTATGTCAGCCATATTGACCTTGTATTCTTATTGATAAAACTTATTATGGACTGGGTCAACCCCTGGATGACCTAGTTCATGACCTAATTAGCTTTTGTCAATTAAAATACATGTCAACTAGATTGACCTTGTCATCTAAAACTTTTATAATGGTTTAGATTTAGATCTACCTATATGGACACATCCATTTATCCATTCTTAGAGAGCATGAAAGAGTTATTGTTCATTTTCACATCTTTTCAATCTTATCTTCCACCATTGTACTTAAGGAGTCTTAGCTTAGGGTTTCAACTTAGAGAAGAATATAGTCTTATGGGGAGGTCTTGGATGCTTTGGCATTTCTTAGTGATCCTTAAAAACCACAATAACCTCTTATGAAGAACCTTTGGCCATGGGAGAGATTGAGTCTCAATGTGTTCATCTTCTAGCTAAGTATCTCTAATTTTGCTCCTCTCTTTAGTAGATAGAACTATCATAAGTAATTAATTTTGAATAATATTTCTCTCTCTCCATGCATTATAGTTTTACCTATACATAGCTTAATTAGGAATCTCTTATGCATGTTTACTTTTATTTTTTACTTACCCCATTTTATACCAAAAGATTTGGTGAGCACTAGATTAGAATTTTGATTTAATTGTTTTTAGTTTAGTGAATATGAAAACATAGGACCCAGTTAGGTTTATTGCATTATTTTGCTTGACTGGAGGCTTTAAAACCCTCCCTAATGACATTATTATGTTAAGGTATCCCTTAATTAGGTCTGGCGGATTCGTATTGGTCATGACCTTGATTATCTAATGTATCCCTAATAAGAACTATAAGTAGGATCTATCTTCTATGAGCTAGGATTGATATGTAGATCTGATGCATTTCTCATTGCATATAGATCCATCTAACTATAAATGGAACTGTCTATCATGAAAAAAATTCATTTGAGATCATGAAATAGTGAGATAATATAAAATGTTATTAATGTATATACTAGCTAAATATTGTATGATAGCAATGGTAATTTTCCAAGGATGGGCCTATAGATAATAAATTTCTTAAGAGAGAGTGTGAGAAAGAGTCACTTGTCTATGCATATATAATGTATATGAAGGCTTGGTTAGATATAACATTTTCAAGTGTCTAATTGTGAAAATGATTGTCTACTATATCTTTAATCGCTAATACAATTATCATGGAAATTATATTTAATATTTATTTTGTGATCTTAAAAATAAGAATTTTGTTTAGACTACTTGTTATAAACCTTACTAGGTGATTTATCTTAAACACACAAAATAAGCTATGATAATATGACTTTTTGATGTGGATGAGTACATACTATAGCTCTAGATGTCTTAAATTTAAGTTACATGATTTTATACATTGGAAATCATTTTTTAATAGTAATTCATGTGGTTTTTGTATGTATGACTCATAAAATATTTTTTAAATAATAATCACCTTTGTATTCATATAAAACGTAAGACATTGGGTTAAAGTGGATGAGATGAGTATTGTTTAATTTATCCATGGACATATAAGTAATATTTGATAATTCTAAGTATCAAATAATAGATTAAATGAGACTAAATGATTCTTAGGTCATAAGGTAATAAATGATGTGATATCCCATAGATTTTTCCATGTAATATCATTGATTTAACTTTTAAAGGGATTATGGAGTTAAAAACCTAGGTTGTTAATGGGATAGACAAATAAATCAAGGGAAAAAATGCAATAGTTAAAACCATTAATTTGTAAAATAATTGACCTAAACAATTTTATAAATTTGGAAAAGGTGAGATATAAATAATAACTTAGCTGGAAATAGGCCTTCTAAAAGGAACTAGGCTATGAAAACTGTTGAGCAAATAGGTATGACTATTGAAAATAGGATTTAGGTTTCAGAATCAACCCTAGATAGAAGCATAGTCTTTTTGATAGTATTAAAATGTGTTAATGTCACACTCAAAATATCTACAAATGACTTATAGCTTTTACATAACAATCCTTATTCCATCTCTAGTATATATTTCAATTATGTGTGATAAATACTTTTTCCTATAACTTTATTTTCCTCTAAAACCCATAGCTTTTCATGCTTGTAAGGGTTTCAATGAACGTCATGAGAAAAATGAGTTAGTGGGGTATGTTTAATGTGACCTCAATACCCCATGTGATGAGCATTTTATACATACCAATGACTAGAAAACTGATCAATCCCAATGTAGTTATCCCAATCTAAGTGTTGGTGTAAAGTGCAAGTGAATGCTAGAATGCCTTAATATGAACGTATGAGAGGATGCCATGGATACCATTTGAGATATGAATATTTATAATAGGGATGGATTATTGAATGTATGATCTGAATCAATATAATATTGGAATAATTGGGAAATTTACCTAAATATGGAGAGGTAGTTTTGTGTGTTTCTATATGATAATGTCCACTTATAGTGTAAGAGTGTGTAAATAGTGTTTATAGATTATTATAATAAAAATGACTTGGGAGGGTGACTTAATAATAGGTCTAAGCCAACCCTAATACTCTAAAGGAGATGGAAAATTACCTTTTTAATGGATTAGGGACATAAATCGCTAAGGCATTGTGACATTATGGGTCTCATGTGGTGTTTTATAGGTCTTTGTATTATTTATGACTATCATGTGACTATAAGTGGATAAAAAGGGATATTAAGATGGGTAAACTATTATAGTAAGGGTAAAGTGACGTCAAGTGGACATCCAAGCTATGAATGGTAAATTTTAATGACTACATTCCCACCCCCTCACCATTATATAAATGAAGTAAATTGAAATGATTATAATAAAAGAAAAAGAAGCATAATGAGACTTACCTATAAGGTGAAGATCATGAATCTAAATTTGAGTCTCTGAAGCATGCTCCATTATGTGACCTAAAAATTAAACATAAATGAATCAATACTTCCTTAATAAATATAAAAAGTAAAGACAAAAATAACTAAAGAGATAAAGATGGAAAGGAAAGAAATGAATAAACTTAATTATGTACATGAACCAATGCAAACAATGGAGTTTGACATCCTATATGTGTTCATGTAGATGGTGATCAAATGATGAATAACTTAGAATGATTTGATGGATTGATTAATCTTCATGTGTGGGTTGCTCAAGAACTCAATACAATTTTAACTCCATCTTTTCCCACCCATGTTTGTTGGATCATAGTTTATGACTAAATTGGGTTGGACTGATGGCTTGTCCAACCCTCCTATGTAGGTTTCTTAAGCACACAATTAGGATATGAATCCATAATTTCCAACCCATGTGCAACAAATGCATCTATACTAAAACTATGAAATATAACTGAAGTTGTGTGATGTAACTAAAAAATATATGGGATGGTTCAATGGTCACTTGGAAAAAATAACATGAAAAATGACTCATGAGCCTTTCAAGCACTCAAGTATGTATCTCAAGGACTAATTTCCAATACTAACTACTATATATGGAGTAAGGCATCAATTTTGTGTGAACCTAGTGCAAATGGTTTCTAGATTATACAATATGGACAATGGCATGAAATTTTACATTCTATCTAATCAATTGATGTATAAGTGAAAATGAAAATAATGTGATGCACACATGACCTAAATTTTGATATATGCATATGGATTTTGGATTGATTTGTAGCACTTTGTGTTTTTTTTATATTTGAAACTAAAATCAGAGTGATCATGTTGTGAATGATGCCCCTAATCTTTGTAAATTGTTATGATTTAGAGAAATACTTGAGAATAAAATGTACTTTATGTACCTTTTTGTAAATTTAAATATTTCTTATTTCTAGGGGTACTAGATAATAGTGTAGTCCCTTTGATAGAAGTGCAGTATGTTAGTGTACTATCTACTACAATGATTTCTAATTGTATTATTTCTATTGTAAACTGACAATCTTTTATGTATTACTATTTTTAAATAATTTGTATTGATTCTAAGCTCTATAATTTGTATATGTGTGTTAAAATTTGTGTTATGAGTGCTCTTAGATGGCTTGATCTCTATGATAAGCCTTTTATAAGGCCACCTATTTTAAGGGGAATTGTTTAACCTATGGATTAACTATACTCAAAATAAAATTTATGCATCATGTGTGTTAGACTAAAAATATGTGATATCTATGTGAGAAACCAAAATAATGTGTATATATGACATTGGAATGTAAAATAATGTAAGCATAAGTTGGTAATGTGATATGTATGTCAGATATAGAATTTACAAGGTTGTCAATATAGATATAATAATTTAAACATGAATATGAACATCAAATGTGACTTAAATCTAAGTAACTACCTAGGGGATGGGGCATCATGTCCATAAAAGTACCAAAGTAGGATGGGGAGATGCATGAGGTCTTTCATGGCATCAAAAATTGAGTGTGCAAGAAAAAATAAAGAGACAATTATCAAGACCATGATGTATACATACAAACACATGAAGCATGAAAATTAGGCCAAGGGTACATAATATAAGGGACACCAACACATGTAACTAAGTCTAAGAGATAAAATCATAAAAGGACATGTTTAAATGTTCAAATACATAGAACAAACAAGGTGGGATTAGATCTAAATCTAAAGACATGTTCACATATCTACATATACAATTAGGAAAGCATGCATAGGGAGATGGACATATGTCCAAATAATACTTATAATGAAAGGAAGTGGCTTAGATCTATAGAGCAATAGAAAATTCAACTGACCTCAAGTAGATTTAAAAGAAGATAGACACAATCAAGTCTAAACTAGTAAAGTTATAAAGGAAGGTATGCATAAACATGTGGTACAAATATGTATAAGAGTAAATATGTACAAAAGTTGAGTCTATAGTTTTAGTAATCAGTAAAGAATATGTGTAGTATAGGATAATCAATGTCAAGATATAAACAATTAAAAATCTATGATATGGAGTATAGAATGATATAACCTAGTAAATCAAAATTTATGTATAGGATGCCCCAATGGGTGGATATATCAATGATGAATATGTGTATATGTGTATGTACCCCCAATGAGTGGATAATATCATATCTAGCTCTATGTGATGGACCTAAGTCTAGTAAGAATATGCAAACACTCAAATAGAACAAGTGAAGAATGTATGTATGATAAAACTAAAGTACACTAACATAGTTATAATATGTATTACTTAGAAAATATAATTAATGTAAACATGGTAAATGCATACAATCTAAAATTCGTATTTTCTAAGACTATTTGAATATTTTTATGTTTTTCAACATATTATATTATTTTTGTATTTTTTGGATAAAATATATGTAAAAGCAGCATGAGAATGAAACTATATACAAGTAATATGGGAATATGAAATATAAATATAAGGAAGGAGAGATACTAATAACCAATTAGTATCATGAGATACCCACTCTCAATGGATCTTATGTCAAAAATAGGAATGGTGACCTCTCATGTAGTCTGATTTATATGATGTAGATAAATTGAGCTATATTTTAAATTTGAGTATTATTCATTATTGGTATCTTACCAATCATAATAACCTAGATTTTTCCACTCGTCATTATCAGCTTAATTTGTAACCAATGGAATTCTAGTGTTGATGTCTAGTTTATCTTGATAGGCATAGGTAATTACCTCATACTGTGGAATTGATTTTTTGAATTTTTATTTACAATATTTTCTATCATTGTTCCCTTTTAAATTGTGCCTATTATGGGAATATATTGTTGTGGAAGATATTGCTTGTATTAAATATTATCATATATGTAAATTATGATCATTACACTCTCATGTGCAAAGATGATGTGGTTAGAATCTATATCTAATGTTTCCCACATTATTATTATCCATGATGTCCCTAATTTGGTACTATATTTTTTCAAACCAATACGCATGTGAAATACCATTGAATATGTCTTTGGTCTAACTATGAAAGTAAGATTAATGTATCTAATAAATTATTTAGATAAAGTTATCTTACCCAAATTTTCCTTGTCATATCAAAGATATCCTAGGATTGTCCTACCAAAATCATTGATTTTGATATAATTATTTATTATAACATTGGTACATTGCTTGGCATCTATGAGAGGATAAACAATCAAAGACTATATGAATTTTCATGGTCACCTTATTTAAAACCTCATTTAAAATTATTTCTTTTGTATGAATTAATTGATTTAGACTCTATTGGGTTATAAGCCCTCTCTTAAGAATGATCTCTTGTGTATCTGCATATTGAATTTATAATTAATGTGGTTACTTATTTTGTGATATGACATTTGTTTCTTGACCTTGTGCTTTGATAAACTATTTATGTGAATGATTTGCCTTAGTATGTTTTATAAATCCCAAACCTTGTTGACCAACATTATGAACTACTAGAATAGGAGTATTGAAACCTTGGGCATGTTCACCCAACCCTTGACCTTGATAATTAAACTATTTTAGATATTTTTACCAAACACATATTATTTTGAAAATGGGACTCATTTTGGAGATGTATATTTGCACATTTTAATTGATATACCTATGCCTATTATATTGTTTGTTGTTTTGAGTTATGCTTTGGGAACCAATTTTGTATTATTTTTAATTTGACCCTTTCTTAATATGTTCATGTATCCTTGTGGGTTTCTTAAATAATGTATCTTGTATAGGTTCCCCATTAGCAATGGTGTGTTTTATATGATTTTTCAATTCCAAAGATTAATTTATGTGATGACCATGCATTATATGGTACACACAATAATATATGAATCTCCTCACTAGATTTAGAGGAGGTAGGTTGATCAACTTATCCTTAATCATTTTTCTAAAAATCTCACTTGAAATTCAATTTAATCCTTGAGAAATTTTAAAATCATTAGTTATAGATACATTTTGTTGTGATTTATTATTTTACTGTATAACATTATTTTCCACAAATGGACTAGGTGAATATACATTTACATGATTGAAACTAATGTGCCCTATAGGCTTTTCACTTGTAATATGATTTTCCAATGTTGTAATTTTTTGATGTAATATTTTATTCTAATTTTTAAATTATTAAATTAAACTATTCAAAATAATTATTTGATCCCTTAGAGTCTTATAAATGCAAATCCTAAATTGTTATAATTGAACATGTAGGCACACATGCTATAAATATAGGTGGAGTCATGGATAGAATTATTAGGACCATTACTCTCATGGAGGATTAATATCATGGACCTGGTTAGAGGGAAAGTAGATATCACCCTCACAAAGATGAGAAGGAGAAGGATATTGTTTCCTATGCATAATATATGACATTGATACTTGAAATATGGTTGTTAGAGTATTAAATTTATTGAATAAGTCTAATAAAATATATTTTAATTTATATAGGATAACATGTATATATGTGTTTATATAGTATTTGAATTGTGTTTATAAAGATGAGAAGGAGAAGGATATTCTTTCCTATGCATAAGATATGACATTGATACTTGAAATATGGTTGTTAGAGTATTAAATTTATTGAATAAGTCTAATAAAATATATTTTAATTTATATAGGATAACATGTATATATGTGTTTATATATTATTTGAATTGAAAGGAAACAAGCATACAAATGAAACTAGAAAATTTTGCATTAGAATGTGATAAACATCTTGTCATTATTATCATGATTAGATAAAAATAAAATTTAGAAAATATAAGGATGTAAAATCTGAGATTGAGTTCTAGAAGGCTAAAAACATAAACCTAAAGTTAATCTAGGGTTAGGGTTGTTTCACTATTTGAAGTAAGTTGGGTTCACCAAATGATCTAAGTTTTAAGGGAATTATGGAGTTTAAACACATTGGTTTTTAAAAGGCTAGAATAATAAATTAGGGAATAAATATACAATAATTATAACCACTAATTTTTATAATAATTAACCTAAAATGATTTGATAAATGTGTAATGGATGAGAGAGAAATATTAACTTAGCTATAAATAAGCATTTTGGAAGGAATCATACTATGAATATTGGTAAACATATAGGTTTGACTATTAAAAAATAGAACCAAGTGTCTTAATTAGCACTAGATAATAGCAGCGTCTTTTTGATGATACCATGGTGTTTTAGTATATAAGGTAGTCCTCTAGTGTTACACTCAAAATGTACATAAATGATTTACATTTTTTTCATAACATGCTATTTTTTAGTTCTAATCTAAATTTAAAGACTGTGAAATTAATAATTTTTCATGTATCTCTATTTTCCTATAAAAACACTAGGTTTTCATGTTTGTAAGGTTTTGAAAGAACATCATGAGAAAAAGGAGTTTGTGGGGTGTTTTGGATGTGACCTCAATATTCCATGTGTTGATAATTTCATAAATACTAATACCATTAAAGGGGATCAATCATGATATAGTTATCCCAATCTAAGTGTTGGTACAAAGTGCAAGTGACTATTAGAATGCCTGAGTGTGAATGCATGAGAGGAGGCCTCAAAGGGTGCTTGAGATATAGATATCTACACTAAGGATATATTATTGAATGTATGGGATGAATAAATACAATATTTTAAGAATAAGGAGCTTTCCCTCAATACGAAGTGGTGCTTTTGTCTATGTCTCTATGATAATCTCTACTTAGGTGTAAGAGTATACTAGTAATGTTTATATATTGTTATGATAAAAATGAATTTGGAGGGTGACTTAATAATAGGTATAGGCCAACCCTATTAGTCTTAGGGAGATGTAAAACTACATTTTAGAGGGTGTAGGGAATTTTAATCACTAAGGAATTGCACCATTGTGGGTCTCATATGATGTTTTATAGGCTTGGGTGCTATTTGTGACTATCATGTGACTAAAATTAGATCAAAAGGATCCTAAGATGGGTCAAGTGATATACTAAGGGTAAAGAGAAATAAATTGTATATCAAAGGAATGAATGGCTAATTATAATGACAATAATTATCATAGAATTTAGGAACCATGGATTTTCCAAGTATGTCTTGTTTAGTGTACCTTAAAATAGAAATAAATAAAATTATACATGTGATTAAACTTAAATGATTATAAACCCTAATTCCATTTTAAATATCATGATATGAATCTATAAAATATTTTATGAATATGTACCATTATTTGAATAATCAATTAGCATCTCATAATCATATACAATAATCGAAGGAACCTCTTTATGTGTGTGTTTATTACCACACCTATAAAACCATGTTAGATATGATAATTTGAAAGCATTATATGCTTTGTAGGTGTTTCCATGTGAACATTATATTTATTTAAAGCATCATTATTTGAAAATGGATTATTAAATACTTTAAAATTGTGATTTTATTGTGTAACTAATCTTTTTAGTGTACTATTATGTCCTTCTAGTTCAATAATATTTTTATCATTTAGATGTTGAATGTTATGACTCAATCCAAAAAAGAATAATGGTAGTATGACCATAAAATATATAATAATAATATTCATTCACATCCTCATTTTTAGATAATAATGAATAAAAATCCAAGTCATTCTAAAGAGGTAAAAATATCATGTTATATTCAAGAAACCATTTAAGTAGTTGGTGAAGCATCTCATATAACCTTGTAAATTATATATGAACTTGAGAAGGAATAAAAAACTTGTTATATTATTATTGATTCAATTTTTATTAAACTTTTATCTAATTCTTAACTTGAAATTAGGAGCATATTTAACCTTGGCATTTATAGCCTTTAGAAGTTGGCTCACTAGTCCTAAATTTTAGCATGTTTGCCTCTAAAATTTTGATCTCATTATCACAAACCATATGATAGAGCTGATTCAAATAGGGATACATGTTATAAAATATTTTTTATTTATAAGTTTAATAATAATTTTAGATAAAATTTATTATAAACTATGAAGTAGTTACTGAGGCATATTTACTAACATATTTTTAATGTAAGCAAATATTCAATTAATGGCTCACTAGGTCCTTCTTTAGGTTGTGCAAGCTATGAAACCATGATATTTTTTAATCAAAAATTGAGATAATTAAATATCATTCAAAACATTCAAATATTTCTTGGATCCTATTTGTATGGCACAAAACTAATCAAATTCATAGACATTGACACTTCTAGGAAATATATTAGTCAAAAATTAATCATTTTCCATAGCTTAAAAACATGAAGCATAAAAATATCATATATGATGTGAAAGATCACCCTTTCAATTTCATATTTTTAATTTAGACATAATGAAAATCATATTAAAAATGGTAGATAAATAATTAATGATCATATGCATTATATAATATTTTTTTTGTAAGTAACTAATACATAAAATAAGAGGATAATTTATACTAAGGGTCACTGACATGAATCCTATGACTCATAGCAAAATAAAAGATATTAAGGTGAATCTTCTAGGATATTTTTAATGATAATACATAGATAAAAATTTGTAGAAATGAAATTTATAACATGTTACACATAAACATGAAACATGGTAATAATAAAGCACAAAAAGGGAACATAAGAGTTATCCTAGGGAAACCCAATATGATAAAAACTTAAGTGGGTATGGAAATTGTACTTCTCTTCCACTATGTGTTTCAAAAAATGTGCAAAGTCCTGCTAAACATGACCTTCATGAAAAACATTATCCTTACCACTCTACCTTAAATAATGAAAATAAGATTATTATTAAATTATCATATGATTTTAATAATTACAACATAGCTAAACCAACAATATACAAAAATGAAACAATGAGATAACAAGAATAAATACTCAAAATTTCACCTTGCAATGTGAATAAAAATATAAGATTTATCATCATGTATTTTTATGTTATCCATCTTGGATAAGAATTTTATTTATGCTCTCTAAAATTTGGATTCTATTAAGAATCTCAAATGAACAATTGTTGAGAATTGGAAAGGTTTGTAAGCATTCAAATTTTATATTTTGTCTCATGGACAAAAGTCTATTATTTAAAGTATGCTAAATACAAAACAATTTTTCGTTTGTTTATGGAACTATTAATATAGTTGAATATCCTTAAGGGAACATACACTACCCACTAGGGAAGTTACCTAATTTTCACATTCGTATGTCAATGTTTATACAATCTCCACCCACATAGACCTATAGTTTTTGTCATCTATAACAAACCACTAATTTTAAGAGTATAAAATAAATGAATTCATCACTATGAATATGTATTGATCACCCCCAACTAAATATATAATTATAACATATTGGATATAATGTATTTAATATGAAATCCCTCGCAATAATGTCTTACAAGAATGAAATACATATAATTGGGCATAATGGAAACATCTAATATACATGACAAGGTCCAAATTTGGAACATACCTCCCCAATTTTAGGATTTTAAGCACTTAAAAGTTTCAATAAGTATTTAAGTGAGTAAATTTATTCCATGCATCTTCTATGTAATACTAATTTGATTTTCAAGGTATCTAACCCTTTAACTTAGCTACCTAATAGTCTTGCACTCCTTTTTGTATTTTCCTTTCTTATTTTGAAATAAAACATTCTCCTCAAATTTAAACTAACCATATTGACCAAGGTCTTAAATTTAAGGTAGAAACATCCCTTTGTCTTCATTTTCTAACATATAAGGCTAAAAAATATGTAAGTTCTGAACATAATAAACTAAATACATCCTCATTTAAAAAATAAATTCTAAAGTTATTGTTGTTTACATGTTTAATAATTTCAAATGGACCACAAAGAATATGATTAATACTCTTATAATTATCTTGGATCCTTTATCTACTTAAATACAACCATAAATTGTCTCCAACAACTAAACTACACTTAGTCATATGTTGATCATATATTGATTTATATTTCCTTTGTTTCTTCAATCTCTCTTACACTTGAAGGTAAATTTGATTAATATTCTTGTCGAACATTTAAAAATTGTGAAGCTCTTGATCTACTTTGTCACTAACCCTATATGGTTGTATACAAAAAATCAAATGTAAATGGAGATAATTATCTCAAACAAGTTTCAAAAGGAAATTTAATATAAGAAGAATGCACTAACCTACTGTATTAATGTTGAATACACACCAAATTTTCATGTCAAGACTCAAGATGCTTCCTACTATTTCCTCTCAATATTTTGACCAATGTATTTTTCACATCTTCGGTTTCCCCATTTTTTTGTGGGTAAAAATTATTATATCATTTAAACTTAGTATCCTTCTTCTCCACAATGTGGCTAAAATCTTCCCATGAAACCTTGAGTCAAAATACAAAATAATAAAACTAGGAAATCCCAAACAAACACATACATTAGAAAATAAAAATTGTCATTGCCTATGAGGGTCTTATTTCAAGGAATTTAAGAATGCACATCTTGTTAAACAGTCCTAAACTGCAAAGAAATACTAATGGATCTTCCTTAACAAAGTCAACCCACCTTGAAAATTCATGGAAATGATTTTAAATTCCCTAAAATTAATTGGTAATGACATATATAAACATAACTCATGAATTTGGAGATATTTAATTTCATATTAGGTTAGTAAAAATACCTATGCATGTGTGATATTATCTTTGCAATGCCAAAAGTTTATCTAACTTTTGAAGTATGTGTTTCTATCACCAACTGAACAATTTCCTCCTTTGGCTCAAAAACTTACCTAAATTGTAGAACAACCCATTTTGGATATATTATTCCTCCTTGGGATAAAACATGCACCTTTAAACCTATTTTATCGAGTAAATGGATCTTCAAAATCAACATCATAGTCATATACTATTTTATTATTTTTGGGAATCTAGTGTTTAGACCCTAAATAATAAGGGTATGAAATGATAGGAAAAATATACTTTGATAGGGAAAAATATATATTTTAATTGATAATTAAATAAGAGAAACAAAAATTAACTTATCTAGATTTGGACTAAAATAGAGGATTCTAAGGCTAGAAATTAAAGAATAGGATTAAGACACTATCAAGAATTTGAGTCTACCTTCTATTTTATGATTAGACAAGAGTGCCAAAAATAAGACACTCTGGTGTCTGGCACTATAGTCCTTCCTAGCACTATTGTCCTGAGGATCTGAGTTTTTTGTGTTTTGATCACTTGGTCAATATGAGCCTGCTTACCAAATTTCCAAGGTTGGAAGTTAACAAAGCACATTGTAGGTTCATTCTAGTCTTTAATAACTGTATTCATCTACAAAAATGTAAACAATGAATACATCAAAATTAATAGGGGAAAAATTGGGTTAAGTGAAGAATGATCACACAATCTAGAACACTTATTGTCCTAATTTCTACCTACATTAATCCTCAAGCTAGGGTCTTAGATCAAATGTAGTTGTTTTCTTTAGGGAATATGCATAATCAACATCCAAAATAGATGCAATAATTACTTTCACCTAGGCCCTTCCTTGATCAAGCATTTAAATTTATGTGTGATGTAGAATGCTAAGTTATACTATTAACTAGTTTTTATTGTGTCTAATGTGCTAAAGTAGTAAGTTCTAGATATAAAATGCCTTATGTAGTCCTTTATATAGGAGACTCATTATTTCAAATTTGGGAACTTTAATTGCATTTGGATGACATTGAAAAATTTAGGAATGAAGTAATGAAAAGGGGTAAGACTCATATTGAGGAAGAAACTGACCGTTAGAGCTCAATTTGGCTTTGGATAGGATTGCTAGAAACTAGACACCCTAGGTTTTAGTGTTGTAGTCCAATCCTAGTGCTCCTATCCTACAAGATAGGGACCAGGGGGATGGAATGAGCATGGGAAACCTAACCTGGCTAAGGTGGAATGACCATTTGAAAGGCTTGAGGTGACTGGAAATGGGTAAAAAGGTGACTCAAGCTTAGAATAAGACCTAAATGGTTAAAATAAAAGACATGGCTAAATGTTTAAAAAACTCATATTCTCCAGTTAGAGTCTCCTATGAAAGGAATATTTAAAGACATGATATGTGTGGTTGATTGACCAATTTAGGGTGTATACATTTTCCCCCCTTGTAATCTAGTGATGCAATGAAGTGAAGTACTAGAGTAAAATAAGGAAAGAAGATGCATACCTAAACTTACCTATGTGGATATAAGTGTGTTGAAAAGAGGTCCAACTTCTTGGCCAAGGAAGTGGATCAAGAACTAAATAGTTCTTGGAGAAAGAAGGAATCCTTGAAATAAATACCCGTTGTACTAATTATGAATAGTGCATAGAGAAAGAAGGAATCCCTAAAATGGATGCCCCCTATACTGGATCTAAATGAAAAATGAGAAATGCTCAGAGGACCAAAACCAATGTTTTCCCTTTGTCCCACATAAACTCATGTAATCTAGAATATGTGTATAGAATATATATTCTTTTGAAGAGTAAGATATGTCATGCTCCCACTCTGAATAATTTGAATTAGAAATGAGAAGTGCGTAGAGGTCCAAAACCAATGTTTATCCTTTGTATTGCACAAAATCTTAGGTCTAGGTGATGATATAGACCAATCACTATAGAATATCATATGGTCCAACCTATTGATAACCTAGGTATACCTGGGTGTAATCTAAAAACTTTGGTAAATGTGTAAGAAAAAAGGTCATGTCTTGCCATTTTAATTTATATAATCCTATATAATGGAGAACATGAACATCTATGTCATGCCCCCAAATCTGATATGTGAGTGATGCATCTATATAGTTTGGTAATCTATATAACCACATGTGAAATGAGCTATCATGTCATTTACCATGTGTAAAATTTGAGATCAAAACAATGTGCTCTGCACTATGCCTATAATCTGCTATCTAGTTTTTACTGTGTCATATTATATGAAGCTATATGTGTGAGACATGTAATGATGTAGATGCCACCAAATTTGATATCTAGTTTGAATATATATCAAATTCACTATGAATCCATATGATATGAACCACTATATATATGAATAATCTATGTATCTATAAACTAACAGTATGTCCCTCTGAATGTCTTGAGTAATATCGAATGACCCATGTAATCTAAATCACTATATATCTTGATCAATATGAGTTAAATTTGATAATTCTGACTGTTAGAGGTGTAAGAACCATGTCATATCCAACTATGAGAGTGGATAAGTATGATAGGCAAGTGTACAAATAATAATAGTAGGAATGATGCCCCCCTTTTGGGGAGAGGGATGCAATTTATAATAGAGGAGGTTCAGCCAAAAGTGATGAGTAGTGTCGTAATGTTAGGAACAAGGTTGGTATAGTTTGGATTGACTTAAGAAGTTGATTGATTGTTTAGACTAAGTTATTTGAAAGTTTAAAGAGCTTTGATTTGTGATGACCAAGTTGTATAAAATTTGGACAAGTTGTGATTGTTGAGGACCAAGTTGTATAAAAGTTGAACAAGTTGTGATTGGTGAGGACCAAGTTGTATGTCTAGGTATGATATAGGTATAGAGATGTGTGTGTTATAGTAGGCAAATGATGTAATAAGAGATCAAGGTTTATTGGATATTTAAGGCATTTTCATCATGGGTTCATGGAACAAAATGGTTTGTAAAATAAAGTTATGGGGTTCAATTTATGGGCAAAATGGTATTTTTCTTTGAATGAAAAGACATTTGATATATGAAAATTTGGATTGATTCTTGATTCATTAGTGCATTGACTAGTTTGAGATTTTGAGCTTTGGAGTAGGAGATATGCCAAGGAGATGAACACCTACCATGACCCAATTTGAGCAATTAGTAGCCCAAAATGATGTTGGTGGGGAGGTTACCATGGTAAGTATCTAAAACACATGATTTAGGCCTTTTTAGAAGCCTGTATTTGATGATTTTGAGCTATTTTGAAGTTTTTTAGAAAAAAATTACTAGGTTTAATGCTCCTATCCTTCTTCCAGTGTTATTTTCCAAGATCTAGTTCTACTATCTGGGTTGTAGTGCTCCTATCTAGTGTTACTATCTTATACCCATCACTATTGTCCTAGAGGCTTGCTATGCTATGATGATTCTTAGTTTAGTTGTTATCTTTTTTCTAGGTTATTGGTTAAGCATGGTTGACTAATATACATGTTATTTTTTGGTTTTTCATAGGGTGAGGTATGGATGAGGGAGTTCTGTAGAGGCCAATTTATGGAGACTATGAGTTTGTTGCATTTATCAATTGATGAGAGGGCTATGATGGATAGGGTAAGGCTAGGTCATGTGTGTGACCTAGGCACTATGTAGTGGGATAGGCATTTGATTATTGCCTTATGTGAAAGGTTAAATACAAGCACCTATACTTTTTGGCTTCCTACTAGAGAGATGACTATTACTTTGGAGGATGTGTACCATATTTTACATTTTTTGATTAGTGGATGGTATGTGACTTTACAAGATAATATGGGTGTGGATGAAATTGATCATGCATCCTTGTATTCTGTTGGTGTGCCCTCATGCATACATAGGAGAGGCAGTGATAGTGATTTACTATTGTAAGTTATTGTTTAGTCGAGTGTTCCACATCTATGGAAGTGGTTGGTAGTGTTGTTAGCTTCATTTATTATAGTGGATGGGAGTGGTGTATTGATTACATATAAGATGCATAGGATTATATGCAGTGTAGAGGTATATAGCACTGTGTTCTCATGGGGTAGGACTATGCTTGCTCACTTATACAAAGATCTATATAAGTTTACTTAAGAGGCATTCAGTGGTGGTTTGAGTGTGGCTACTTTATTACATTGTTGGGCCTACAAGCATATAGTGGTTATGTGGCCACTAAGATTATCGAGAGTGAGGTGGGTACCTCCACAACCATATGGGGAGTGGTGGATGAGTTTATTGGATATAATGTCTCTGGGGATGGGTCAATATATATGAGTGTTAGACATACTAGTGGCTCAAGGTATCATATGAAGGCCTTATAGAGGATTTCTTAGGTGGCCCAAGGATGGAGTATAGTTGCATTATATTAGGGTTATTTGTTGGTTAAATGACCATTAGCCTAGAGTGTATGACGGATTTTAGTATAAGAATGTGACTAGGCATTTTGGGGTTCTACAAGATGTGCCCCTAGCAACATGGGTGTGGGTGAGGAGTGCATGGGCACTAGCAAGAGCATGATCTCATGGTAGGCCTACTAAGGCTGAGTTAACACTACTACATTTGGATGTATGAGACATGGATATATATATTCATGATGTAGATGATGTTGGA
The DNA here is from genome assembly GCA_037957365.1 of Torreya grandis. Taxonomy (NCBI): domain Eukaryota; kingdom Viridiplantae; phylum Streptophyta; class Pinopsida; order Cupressales; family Taxaceae; genus Torreya; species Torreya grandis. The sequence continues at coordinate 5,618,977 of JARHVA010000399.1, forward strand.
TGCATAGAGGCATTTAACACATGGTGGGTGAGGCATCAATGGGTTCCATTATATCCTGTTGGTGGAGGGGATGCCCCTGAGTATGAAGACCCAACTTTAATCTAGATGATGTATGGTAAGTATCATTTATATTTGAGTTGTGTACAAGTTTGATTTTGCACATGTTTTAGCTTGTTTGGAAAAATGTATTTCTAACTTAGTGTTGTACTTTTTACATGTAGGTGGATTGGAAGGTGCTCAGGATGAATCAAAAGCCAGGGTAGGAAGTGGAGATGATGGGTTTTAGGAGACCATAATTGAGTCTACACTTAATGAGCTCACATGACATGTTCTTGATGATGTTATTGAGGAGGGTTTGATAGATCAACTAATAGTTATAGTTGGTATTTATGTACATTTGTTTGATAGGGATGCTATAGTTATAGCTGCATATGTTAAGGTAGTGGGAGAGAGAGATGAGCTGAGGGATGAGAGAGATAGGCATAAGATGCCTCCTCTTGATTATGGGTCAATGATTATGTGGATTATGGATGCGCACATAGATTTGTAGAGGTGGTAAGTAGACTTTCATGGGGAGCATGGTTGGATACTAGAGTGAGACAGTTAGTGTAAGAGGCATTTATGAGCTCGAGGAGTTGTAGGGACATTGAATGTGAGACTAGATTATGGGACTAGTACTGGAGGAGAGAGTGAGACTGAGATTGAGGTCATGACTCCCATTCATGATTGGTTGTATTTGATATAGGGTATATGTATTTGAAAACCTAGTTATATATATATATATATATATACATATATATATATATATACATATATATATATACATACATATATATATATACATATATATATATATATATACATATATATACATATATATACATACATATATATACATATATATATATACATACATATATATATATACATATATATATATATACATACATATATATATATATATATATATACATACATATATATATATATATATCTGTATATATATATATATATATATATATATATATATATATATATATATATATATATATGTATGTATATATATATGTATGTATATATATATGTATGTATATATATATATGTATGTGTATATATATATATATATATATATAACTAGGTTTTCATATATATATATACCAGTTTGAGTTTGGAATTACTTGTATTTGTGTTATGGATTATAGAATATAATGGTATTTCAATGTTTTGATTTGAAATAGTTGATTTGATGTTGATGTTGAGGTTGTACATTCTTGGTAAATGGTACTTGGGATATGTGATTTGATTTTTTTGATATATTTGGTAAGATGACATTGAGGATGCAATTCACTTGTTCAAGATATGTTTGGATGTGATGTTTAATTTGCAATCATATGTAGGTGACAATTTTGTTGGTTATTTGTAATTGGTAAAATTGATTTGGTAAAGTGAATTGGTTTGTAAGTTGGATATAATTAAGGTTTATATTTTGAGATTGGTAACTTGTTTAGATAAGTTGTGTTAATTTGAGATTGGTAAAGGGTTTGGATCAGTTGATGTAGTAAGATCTAGACTTTGATAGGTTGGTTTTGGGCTATGGATAGATAAAGGTAATTAAGAATGTCAGTTCTTAGTAGGGGGGATGTAAGATAACACTATGTGCATATTACCTCCCCAAGAGTGGCTCAAGAATACAAAGGTTAGATATACCTTTGGCTTCATCATTGCCTTGGTAAGTGAAGCTTACAAACTAAAAATTGGTATGACTGTACATTGTATTATTCTATTTTATATCACTATCTAAACCCTGTCAACTGACTGAACAAGTACTCATACTACTCATGCTATATAGGAATGTGTTTTTTATCTGATGTTATTTTTTGTGTGCTAACTATAGATATGTGTAAAGATTCTTTAAAATTTAACTTTACTGGTTATGTAGCTCAAATTGTGTACTATGAAGAAGGCTCTTTAGTTTGTAATTGAAAACCCTATATCCTCTGCTATGATGTATATGACTGAACAATATATCAAGATGGAGCTAAAACCTTTGATGAGGGCTCATTCAATCGTAATCGTAATGGGTTGTTACATGAGATAGGACATATAAAATCTACCCATAGTGAATATTTATCATGACTAGTACTTTGTAGTGTGGGGTCATTTAATCTTAATCATAGTGGATTGCTACATGAGATGAGACCCAAAAAATCTTTGTGTAATGAATATTTCTCATGAGTAAGACTCTATTATTATGCTTGTGACTCTACTAGATATGTATATGGAACTATACTATGTATCCCTCAGACTACGGTGCTATATATGGGTTGTTCTCATTGTATTAGTTTCCAAACCTTTTGGGGTGGTGTAATAGGAGATCTCCTATGAGATTCTATCCTAAAACCTTCATTAAACTCATGATGAGTGACCGATGATTCCTATAAAAGAATGTATTGGGATGACTTAGTTATGGAGGAATGAGGTTTAGTGTTCATAATGGAGGAGATCTCTATTCCCCCTATGTGAATGATATGATACCATTATCAACACATATACTAATGCAATATATAAGTCCAAAATAGTCATTATCTCTATGTTTACATATATGATGATAGTTAAAAAAAGGTTGATGTGGTTGTCTATGTAAGAGACATGGATATCATCAATGAGTAGAAGGTAATGCGATTAACCTCCTATCTAGTAATACTAATAATATGGTAGATGTGCTATCCCACTCTAAATCAAATTGTAGTGGTGCTTTATTATTGTTCTCTATAGTGTAGACTATAGGTTGTGCTTTGAAAATTGGCTCTTTATTCTTGACTAGTTGCTTTTCTATTTGTGGTGTCCTATATTATCTAGGACATGGTGGATACTGAGTGCTAGGAGCTATATCCAAAGATGCTACTTTGAAATCTAGAGTGATCTAGTCAATTGAATATACCTCAATTAACTTTGATTTCTTTTCTAAATATAGAATTGTATAACACAAATGTCTGAAACAAGACTCTATCTAATATAGTAGATGCTCGAGAAGAGGTTAGTGAAGTCCCTTATAAAATATATGTTGAATCTCTAGATATGTTGTTTTATATATCAATCTTAACATGTGATCCTTGAATCTTAAGATATACTCACTAACTAGCTTTAAAGAATTATGATGTAGTGTGGCAAGTTTCTCATATGTAACATGAGGGCCCATGTTTATGATGTAATCTCTAAGAAATGCTTCCTATAAGTCATCATATGTGTGAAATCAACAAATGGTTGTAGATGAAAGAACCAATTATGTGCTTCCCCCACTAATGTTTATTAGAATAACTTGAGTAGAATCAATGGGCTTGCATGAGATGGTAAAGCCTTCTAAAAATTCTAAAGGTGTACAAATGGATCTCCATTTCCATCAAAGTGAGGTAATGATTGTATCTAGAAATTATTAGGTAATGAAGCTTTATGAATGTCTTCAAAACAAGGTTACCATGTAGATCATTAGAATCCATCCAAGAATTATAAGCTTTGTTTTCCAAGGTAAGGAGATGTACTTGGTGTTGTAATTCACCAACTACATGCATAAAAAACATGATCTCCTAGGATGGTACATTGGTGTCTTAAAGTGGTTCATTTAATCATTAAATGTAATTGTTAATTTTAACCATGAGAATGATACATTTAGTAATTAGATCATAAAGAGGTGTTGTGCTCAATTGAACCTCAGGATTAATAGTAACTTAGACCTTACTAGAGGGATGTGGGCTACCATTCTCTTTAGGTGAAGAGTGAGAACTAGGTTGTACTATAGTGAGGGATGGCTCAGGAGATTCATTAGTATCTTCATGTTTTGGTCAGTCACATTATAATTATGTAGAAGATGTGTTATTAGCATTAACATGTGTATTATTTGAAATAGAATCACTCATATAAGTAGAAATAACATCTGGAAGTGCATTATGTTTGAGAGGAGGAGTGAGAGAATAGTTAGAAACATGATATTTATATTCTTCTTCACTATGTGCAAAATTATCATCATCATTATCATATATGTAATATTGTCCATAATCACTCTCATTTTCATATTCATTATCATGTTCACTATCACATTAATTATCACTTCCATCATTGCTAGGGATATGTGTAAGAGAAGAATTATATTCTTTTCTAATATGCAATAGATTATCATTTAAAATTGGAATATCATGTGCATCTATGTATCCATGGATGAAAGATATGCATTATTTCCATGTGCAATATGAGAAGTAAGAGAAGGAGATTTTTCATTTAAACATTATTTTAATAAAGTAGAGTTAAGAACATGAGATGTATCATTTAAACTAAGTATTGGTAATTTAATTCTATTGCATTTATATTTTTGTAATTTGAACATTGAAGTAGAGAGAGAGAGAGAGAGAGAGAGAGAGAGAGAGAGAGAGAGAGAGAGAGAGAGAGAGAGAGAGAGAGAGAGAGAGAGAGAGAGAGAGAGAGAGTAGGATCACATGGAAGTAAATTATTACCATTAAGAGGTTCACTTGGAAGTGCATGACTAATTTGTTCCTTTGGTGCATTGTGCATAGGAGAATGAGGTTAGAAGTATCTTTCCCATTTATCAAAATTATTTTCTTTAGAAGAAGGAATAAAAGAAATGGGCTTTAGAGAAAAATATTCATCTATTTGTGCTTCCCCCTCATCATTACATATATTATCATATCCTTCATTACAATAATTGTCATTATTTTCACTATAAATGAAATCATTTTTTACATTCTTAGATAATGCGCAATTTTGCAAATTTGTCTAATCATTGTCATCATTATAAGAAAATTTTAGAAATGTATTTATGGGATGAGGTGGAATTGCCTTTATGGCCATTTTATTTCTTTCACCAAAGAGAATTTTGAAATTACTATGAAGCAAATAAATGCACAAAGAACCACTATCATCAAAATTTTGAAATTACTTTTGATAATCGAAAACATGAGGTTTGAGGACCTGCTTTGGAAATCTAGGGTTTTAGAATTTTGGAAAACTATGCAATAATTTTAAATTCTAAAAATAATTTTGAATAGAATAATGTACAAAAATTGATACAAAAATCATAATTTTGAGATTAAAAATTTTTGCACAAAAATATGAAGGAAAAACCCTATGTGTAGCTATGGTTTTAGGTTTGTTTAAAGTAAGTCAGGTTCACCAAATGTTTCATTATTTTTTGGAATCTAGTGTTTAGATCCTAAATACTAAGGATCTGGAATGAGAGGAACAATCTACTTTGATAAAAAAATATAGATTTTAACTGATAATTATACAAGAGAAATAGAAATTAACATATCTATATTCAAACTAAAACAAAGGATTTTGAGGCTATAAATTGAAGAGCAATACTAAGACACTATAAAAAATTTGAGTTTGGTTTCTATTTTCTAATTGGATAGGATCACCAAAAATAAGACACCCTAGTGTTTGATTCTATATCCCTTCCTGATGCTATTGTCTTGAGGATCTAAGATTTTTGGGTTTTGTTTGCCTAGTCAATATCAGATAACATACCAAATTTCAAGGGCTAAAAGTTAAAATATCTCATTTTAGGTTTATTTTAGTATTCAATACCTATATCCATCAACACACATGCAAGCAATGAATACATGAAAAACAAAAGTTGGAAAAACTAGGTTAGGGGAAGAATCAACCATTTGAAATGATAGAGGTGATTGGGAATGGGTAAAATGGTGGCTCAAGCTTTGAACAAGACCTAAATAGATAAAATGAAAGACATGGATAAATGTATATAAAACTCATATTCTCTAGTTAGGGTCTCTTAGGAAAGGACTGTGAAAAGACATGTTATGTGTGGTTGCTTGACCAATTTAGGGTGTATATATATCCCTTTATATAAGACTCACACATTAATGGATCAAGAAGTGTTATGGTTTTGATGGATTAAAAATTAGGTCTAGATAACATATAATCTAGTTTTAAACCATACCTTTGTTATAACTGATAACCAAATGAACATGTTGAAAAATCCCATCAATTTATATTTTATAGTTTGCTAATGTTTAGTATTTTTTTGAAAATATTAGAAAGGTTAATGATCTACATGGACAATAGTTTCTTTTACCCAAATGATAGTGTTTTCCATTTCTAGACCAATTGAAAAATAACATACATTTTTTTTATGTACAATAATTTAGAATTTCAAAAATAAATAAATTTGAATGGTAGCATACTGCCTTTGGACAAACCTCATAGCATGGGCATTAGCATTTCCTTCCACCTCAAAAGGTAATTTAAAGTTTGGAAATGCTAAAACTAAGGCATGGTTAATATTAAGTTTAAACATATATAATTCTCTTTATTTATTCTTACCCAAAGGAAGATTATAACCACTTACTATACTCACATGAAAAAGTGTGGCTATGGAAGAGAAGTTATTTATGAACTTCCTCAAATATTTAATTACACCAATAAAAAGACCTTGTCTTATTCATATTATAACATTTTTTCTAGTCCATCATTGCATATACCTTCTTTAAAATCAATTATCAAATCTCCATCTCTAACCACATGCCCGAAAAATATAACATATTAATAAAAAAGTCACATTTTTTCTCATTTAAGACTAACTTGTTTTCTTTTAAAACTTTCAAAAAAAATTAAGATGATCAATATCCTCATCAAACATTTTTATAAAAATAAGAATTTCACTCAAATATATAGTGACAAAAGAATCTATATATAGTGATTGTTACCTCATTCATCAACAACATGAAGGTAGTCCTATGCAATGCAGAACTAAATTTGTTTATAACCATACACTCCTTACTCTCCACTTGGTTATACCCTAATTTTAAATCAAGCTTACTAAAATATTTGGCATGTTTAATTTAATCAATAATATCATTATTGTATATGAGAGGGTATTGATGAGGCCTAGAAATAGTACTCACCTTGATTTTTAGTCTTTCCTAAAACACATCCCTATGTTTCTATCTACACTATTTTGGCCTACACAATTTGCATCTATCCATATTTTTATGAATAATTTATACACATATTGTTTTGATAAAAATTGGTTGTCTTTATATAGATTAGTATGATTTAATGGCTTCATTGTATTTTGTATAACTAATGGTAATTCAATAATACATAATAAACCTCTTAAAATATGTTTTATACCCATAGACATATAGGATAATATATCCATCAAGTTTTCTAATAGCTTATATCCATTATCTATTGGAACACCACAAATTTTTAACTGGGCAACTGTACGCACTATTATATTTCTAGGCACTCTTAAAACTACTATAGTTGATTTTTTACTAGATGCAAATTTAAATTCTAACTATAACCTTCTAAAAACTTATAACCAACTAAAACAATGATTGGAAGGTTGTTTTTCTAAGATAGAATGTGTTATTACTACTTTTAACATTTTTTTTCTCATTCGATAATTAAATGTATGTTTCTTTCATATTGTTACAATGTATTATTTTAGCAAAATATATTATTATTTATTTTATATTATATTAGCTTGGTTATGTTTATGGTTTTTGACTCCCATGATTTTAAAATTAGATAATAATATATTTTGCCTCTTTATATAAGTAATGATTTTACACTATATGGTAATTAGAGAATAAATTGTTAAGCATAGTAAGAATAGAGATTCAAAGCAAATCATTGTAATTTGATTTGTAATAAACCTATAACAATTCCTTTATTACTAAAAATAGAAGATTAAGAATTTTTTTATACAATAATTATGATTAAAGAGGATGGGATTCCAAATCTAAATCTAATTTAAGTGGGGCTTAGTTTTGAGGAATTGGTAGTTACATTTATTATACATTAGTTGGTATGTTTGTATTCATGGGCATTCTCATTTCCATTTCATATTATAATTATTTGTATTTTCCAATTTTTAATTAATTTGAAATCATACTTTTTCTATTCCATGTATGTATTTGAATTTGGTTGTGTGGGAAACTTATACTATAGATTAATATTAAATTTCTTGTTATTTATATTAAGTTTATTACTTTCCCTATAATTTAATTTCCTATCATTTCTTTATTTTAAGTGTGT
>JARHVA010000400.1:7500-157500 GCA_037957365.1 Torreya grandis
TACCTTAATAGGATCTTGGTGATCAGAAAGTGGATAGAAATTGTATTTATTTTCTTTTTTATTATGAGATTTAGTTTCATTTTATGGTTTGGGTATTTAATTATTGTGTGAGTTTACGTTTATAAAGTAGCATGAAGGGTTTGTGTATGAGAGTGATCTAATATTTGTGTAAGAGATTTTAGAGTGGGTTTTTTGAGTGGTTTTCTAGGTTGACAAATGTGTTTTTTTATAGATAATGTGGGATTTTATAATTTTAAATATTTAGGTTTTGTGACACTATATCAACCATTGATTTCAATTTTAAATTGTAAATTTCTATATTTTTCATCAATAAACCCAGCTATTCTTCTATGTCCAACTCTCCAACCATAAGCAATTGTGCCAAAAATATTTTAGGTTTTGTGTGCCTCATTTATAACTATCCAAAACCTTTGGAAGTTTTAAATTTAATTATATAATTTATCATATTTTAGTAATCATTTCTATGTAAAACAAAATAAAAATAAAAAAATAATTAGAAAAAATGACTATTCTTCTATATGCTGCTCTCAAACAGGTAATAATTTTACAAAAAAATTTAGGGTTTTGTGACTCTATTTCATATTTTTTAAACAATTTTGCACTTTCAATTTTAGTTATCAAACATAAATTTATCATAGTTTTATTAACTACTACTATGTAAAAACATTGTCAAAACACATTTTCTATTGAAACTAATGTTCACTAAATTATAATCATGGGGCTTCCTATTTTATATAAAGTTAATATAATTGATAAATTGACTCAAATTTGTCAAACTAACACTATTATAACATATTAGATATAATTTTAAAAACTTTTTAATCCATTCCAAGGCTATCTGATGATTTCTACCAAAGATGCTTCATTGCCAAACTTCAGGATGTGATTAGAGCAGAGGTAAACATGTGGAATCTTTAAACCATGATAGGATCCATAGGATTAGCTATTATTGAATAAGATCACATCACTTGTCAATATCATCACCAAATAACTACCGATCCAAAGCTAACACCAAATATACCCCAATAAGCCACAACAATCCCTAAACAAGCAACAATAGTACCTGAAGAGCCCAAGATGGAAATATAAGCATCTAAGATGGTAACAGAATCTTCCAAGACCTTAACTTAACCTAGAAAAATCACTATGAATACCTTGGTCATAGTACCCAATCCAAAACCAAAGTGTGTGAAGAATAATGCTAAGGGGGATGTCATGTATCCACTGTCGGCTAACCCAAAAACCTATTTTGAGCACCCTTCTTCTAGATTTGAGGAGACGATTATCCCACTTTAAATTTTAGTGCTCAAATTTAATCTCATCACTGAAATATTTCAAGTTGAGTTTATTCTATCCCTATCTCTCTATTCACTTCACCCTCATGTTATATTACTTGATTTCACATGGTACTTGCTCATCTCTAATCACAAGAGGAAGAAGTAGAAGTAGAGATGAATGCATGGTGGAACCTTCATCTGGGCTTATACATATTTTTGATATTTAATTCTTTGCATGTTTTGAGGATAAAACATGTCAAAGGGGATGAAATGTAATATATATAGGGAGAGGAATATAGTGCATATCATGGGTAGAATAGTAGTAGAATCAAAAATAATGAATAGTGAGGAATAGTAGTTTAGTACCACATACGTAAGAATGAGGAGATTGGGTAGATTAGAACTCATATAATTGGGTCCTTCTTAAAGGAGGTAGTACCCTCAAGGTGGCCTATTAGTTAAAGTGATTCCAGCCATTACGAAAATAAAATATTAATATATTCAGTATTTGTATGTTTTTTAATGTATGTAAGAGATTAGGTTCCTAACACATATTATATAATTATATATTTAATAATATCTAAAATATTAACAATAATTATATATATTTAATAATATATATAATATAAAATAATAATATATATCGACATATATTATTTAAATAAAGATTTTAATAAATACCAAATCTGTATTATAATATATAATTATTTAATATAATATTATGTTCCATATATAATATATATTTCTATAATAAAATATTATATTATTAATAATATAATATATTATATTGAGTATGATATAATAATATAATATTACATAACTATATAACTCTCTCTCTCTCTCTCTCTATATATATATATATATATATATATATATATATATATTATATATTCTAATAGTGAAATGTTATAGAGGTTTTCACATGTATTTATATGAGCATTGATGTAGAAGGATTATATAAATCTTTTCCTAATTTCATGAAAACAATAAATATTTACATCTTTTACCAACTTCTACTTACCTTTATCCCAATCTTCCCTAGCTTTGTCCTTGGATAGTCTTGTTGTGTTCTTCATCCTTTTATTTTTTGAAACTCTCTTTGCCTCTTTGTGAATATCTTTAACTGATACACCCTTGACAACATAATTCAATTGATTATCCTTACCTTAGTTCTTGCTTTATCACTTCTCTTTTGTGTCAACTCACATTTTCTAGTCTTGATAAAAACAATCAAACTCTCTCATGTTTTGAATTTAGTCCTTTTTTTCAATCTGACATTAGGAATCACAAAAACACATTAGTTTAAGACATTTCATCTATATTAACTCCTATCTATCATCTACCAACTCACCAACCTTCAACTTTTCCTATCATACCCTTGACAACTGCTTACTTCTTACCAAACTGACCTTGTAGCCTTTTTGTGGTTATTTTCAATTAGTTTGGTTCCATATAATTGTATAAAGAGACACTAGATAATGATCGAAGTACCTTATAATTCCTTCTATACTCTACAAAATTTATTGGCTTATCACCTTCATTGAACCACTTTGGCAACTCCTTTTAGCTCTCAGATTAGGCCCCTTAGACTTCTCTTTGCACCCACACACACACAATCACTTATAGACATATGAAATAGTATGGTAACACGTTGAAACTAGTCAATTTTTTTAGTAAACACCCTCAGGAAACTAATATAAAAAATTTAGCCTTTTCTATCGATGGAATCTTTTATTATAAGCATTTTCTTCTCAAAACCTTAGAACAGGGTTCACAATGATCTGCAGGGGCTTAGAGGGTGTATAATTATTTAACAAACATTTCAATGACTATCATAGGATTATGAATGATGAAAATTTTCCACACTAATACCTTATACCATTTTTAATCAATAGACAATCCTCCAATCACCTTTACTACATCGGTCTATGAAGACACTTGATGGATTGTATACAGCTGCCTCTTCAAGTAAATATGATTTGTTATAATTTTTTTCATGTATATGTCTTATTATATATTATATAATAATATCAAAATATTTTATCCAACTATTTTAAAAATAACCTCATCTGTTAAACACAATCATAATATACTAAGATCTTTTGTATCCAACTCTTTCCCACCATCATCATTCATCATCACATGTATCATTTAGTTTAAAACTTATTTTAAAAAAAATTAATTAATGAATATTTATTTTTTAACAATTTCATAAGTCAATAGACCCTAAAATATGATCAATAATGTATAGCTGACCGTACACACCTCTAACTACCTCAAAAATATCAAAAATTAGATTTTTTTTTGAATGTGTATAGAATTAGGTCTACTTTAAAACCATATAATTGTTTTTTGATTAATTTAACGAGTCAAAAGATATGAAAATAAAGATGAACATGTATAATTTTGACATATAACACTATAAAAAAACATACATATAAATAAATATAGATAACAACTTTAAATTATTGAAAATAAATAAAAATATATATATTTAGAAAGAGGAGAGAGTAGTCGATGTTTCAATCATATATTAAAGAAAAATTTAAATAAATTTTGTAGTGTTTGGCATGGCCAAAATTGTATTTTTTTTTTAGTCAAAAACACACATTCAACTATGTGTTTATAGGTCCATGTCTTGGGATATAGAATCCAAGCAATTATTGAGCCTTGAAGCATGTGTTTCAAATGTCAAACTAGTAAAACCACATACACAAAATTATCATGTACATGGAATATTTTACTATTAATTAATAAAATCACCTACATAGTTTTAGTCTTTAAAACTACCTACATGGTATTTTTGTTATAAAAATGCAATTGTAGAATAGTTTATATTACATTGGCATGCATAGTATATAAATAAAATAAGTATTTAGGTATAAGTTTATATGTATCTAGGGGCATATAGTTTCTTATACTTTAATTTCTATTTATATACTTTCAGGATGTTTGAGAGTGGTTTCTGACCTCTAGGAGCTATAATGCAAATTGTAGGTTTCAAAAGATCCTATCATATTTCAAACTTAGTCAAATTTTAGGGTTTTAGGGTTTCAAACTTAACCATATTTTAGGGTTTGAATATTTTAAGGAGACATCATAGGAGGTATGAAGGTTGCATGAATGGATGTAGGTGTGATAGAATAATATGGAAATGGTTGTCACAAAGTACCATAAGTCAATCCCATTCCCTTTGCACCTCTTAAGGCATACACTTTGGGAGAAATTCATCAATGAGCCCTTAATAGATACAAGAACAATCTAATGCTTAAAAACATACACAACATGATTTCTAGATACGAGGTACATTTCTAACATCAACCCAATAAAAGAACGCATGCATAACTTATTTCATTCTATAGATCATGGATATTTTAACCATATTTTGATAAATTATAGCATCAGTCAATTGGGGAAATTAGTGATGTGATTTGGGCCAAATTAAGCTCTATGAACCTAATTCTTAGTCTAAATGATGTTAATTGAAGTTAAAATGATTGGTTTAGGGTTTAAAGAGTTTATGATTTAGGGTTTAAGATATATGGTTTAGGGTAAAGGGTATAGGGTCTAATTGTGAAGGTATTTGGGGCTAATTTGAGCTCCTTGAACCTACTTTTAATGATTATAAAATGTGATTTTTGGCACAATGAGCCCCAACGTCATCCCAAGTTGAGTCAACTAGTTAATTGGGTTAATAAGTGATGTGATTTGGGATATATTGAGCCCTATGAAAATAATTATTACTTTAAAGATGGTAATTAAGGATAAATCAATTGATCTAGGTTTCAGGGTTTATGATTTAAGGATTAGGGTTTAGGGTACAATATATAAGGTTTAAGGTTTAAGGTATAGGTTCTGATCATGAAGGCATTTAAGGCCAATTTGAGCTTGTTAGACCTATATGTGAATATAGAACATGATTTTGGGCTCAATTAGCCCCAATGCCATCACAAATTAAACTAAATAGTCAAATGGGTCAATTAGTGATGTAATTTGTAACAAGTTGATCCCTATGAACCTAAATTATACCATAAAGGATGTTAATTTGGGCTAAATCAATTGGTTTAGGGTTTATGATTTAGGGTTTAAGATTTAGAGCTTAGGGTTTAAGCTATAGGGTATAGGGTTTAGTGATTAAGGTCAAAATACAAAGGAAATTTGGGATAATTTAAGCTTGTTCAACCTATTTTTGACTTGATTTTCCTCCATGTCATCACAAATTGAGTAAATTAGTCAATTTTGGTAGTTATTGATGTCATTTTGGCTAGATTAAGCCTTATAAAGCTAATTTTTAGTCTAAATAATGTTAACTAGGGCTAAAATAACTGGTTTAGGATTTAAAGAGCTTAAAATAGGGTTTAGGGTTTAGGATTTAAGGTATATGGTTTAGGGTTTTAGGGTATATATCTAATCACAATGGCAATTGAGGCCAATTTAATCTCATTGATGTTGATAAGTGATGCATGATTCCTCACTACCATGCAATTCATCATTACATTTAGTTTGTATTGAATTTATTTTTAGTTGACTCTTTTTAATTGTATGATTGCTTGAATAGTTTTTTCATTTTTGAAAATCTCTACATGTAATCCTTTTTTGATGTTACATCCTCTATTAATAAGTATCCTCTCTTTTGTTTTATAATAAGAGATAAAATACCTCATAGCTTCAATTTTGGAGTAATAATATGGATTATTGGTTTACAATTGAGCATCCAATAAATGTCTATTATTTTGATCATTTTTATTATGTTTAAGTTTGTTGTGAGTGATGTATTTGAGACTAATTATTTAAATTTATAATTTTTTTTTTCTTGATGTTATAATAAACGTTCAAGTGTTTTGAAGAACAAGGTCTATATAGAATATTCATTTGGTATCAGAGCTTGGTTTGGGTGGATGCATTTTGTTTAAAACATTTCTAACCATCGATCATTTCAAACTCTAATAATCTTCTCATTCCATAATTTAGTGGTAATGATTATGATTATTGGAGCATCAAGATAATGACTCTTTTGATAGGAAAATAATTATGGGAGATTGTATAAAATAGTTATGATGAACTCATTGATTGGGTCACTATTCTATCTAATAATAGGCAAGCTAATAAGGAAGAAAAGAAAAAGAACTCAAAAGCCTTATTTTATATTCAAACAACTCTATACAAGAGCCTATTTCCAAGAATTGTAGGTATAAAGAAGTCTAAGGATGCCTAGAAGACTTCACAAGAAGCTTGCGAAGGTAGTGAACAAGTCAATGTGGTTAGATTTCAAACATTGAACAGAAAATTTGAGAATTTGAAGATGCAAGATGTTGAGTTATGCTAGTGATTTCTATGTAAGATTAAAGTATGTAGTTAACAAGATGGTTAAACTTGGATAAATTTTAAACAAAAAAGTTATTGTAAAAAAGGTGTTAATGTCTCTAAAATGAAGGTGGAATAATATTGCCATCATTATTTAAGAAAGTGAAAATTTGACTACTCTTGAGTTTGATCATCTAGTTGGATCTCTTGTGTCCCATGAAGAAAGACTAATAGACACATTAAATGAAACTGATGAGAAGGATTTTGCCTAAAAATTAAAGATAACAAATAATGAAGGTTCCAACATTAGGAATAATAATAGCCATATACAAGGTAAAGATAATATCAAAAGAAATCAAGGACAAGGTAAAGACATGAATTAAAATTATTCAAGATGATACAATTATTCAAAAGGATATAGAGGAAGAAGAGGTGGTTCAATTTCAATAGGTAGAGGTAGTTGTAGATTTGATAAAATAAATATTCAATGCTATTACTATCATAGGTATGGTCACTTTGATCGAGAATGTAGATTAAAATTAGGAAATTAAAATAGGATGTTCCCATTGAAGTTTGGAGAGCATAGTTACAACCTTGCAAATATGTAATATGAAGATTAAAGTTAGTTATGGCATCTCAAGTATGGTTACATGAATTTTCAATGTTTGAATTTACTAACATCATAAGAATTAGTTTATGATTTTTGAAAGGTTAAAGAGCATAAGGAAGTTTGTGAAGGATGTTTTAGAGTCAAACATGCAAGAGAAAATTTTATAAAAGGTAGTGCATAGATGGTTTATCATCCACTTCTTTTAGTTCAGTAAAATATTTGTGGTCCTATTCAAATAAAAAGTTTGGGTAAGTCATCGTATTTCATTACATTTATTGATTATTATTCAAGAAATTGTTGGGTTTATTTTTTGAAAGAAGAAATTGAAGCATTTGATACATTTAAGAGATTCAATGCACTTGTAAAGAATGAAAGTGGTTATATATTAAAGCACTTAAAGACTAACTGTGGAGGTGAATTTTATTTAAATGATTGTGATTTGAATGGAATCAAAAGGAAACTCATAATTAGAGTTTTTAAATCTATTTGTTTGTAACATGTTCCTTGCCATTTCAACCACTATAAGGTTCTTCTTTTCAGTGATACCATTTTGTTGATGGGTGTAGGTAGTTGTTACAATAGTACATATTCTCAACTAAATTCCCACTAATGCACCTAAAAATATGAATGCATATAAATCATGGTATGGAAACAAGCCTAATGTCAAATATGTCAAATATTTTGGTTGTTTAGCTTATGTTCATATAGATAATTAGGAAAGGAATAAATCATATCCAAAGAGTGAGTCTTTTATTTTTTGGGTACAATGAACAAAACATATCTTAGAGTCTTTATAATCCTATCACTAATAGTGTACTTATGTCAAGAGATGTTATTTTTGATGAAGGGGGATCGTATGGTCATGATAAAAATAAAATCAATAGTGAGAAGTCTAAATATATTTTTATTGATGTTAATTATGATGATATTACTAATGATCAACTCACAAGTAATTTAGTGCTAAGTGATACAAGTCCATTATGTAGCCCCTCATCTAGAGTGTATATTCCAAGCATGGTTCAAACTTCGAGTACAAGTCCATTAAATAGCCCATCATCTAATTCATGTATTTCAAGCAAAGATCTAGGTTCAAGTCCTAGTTCTTCAAGGAAGGTAAAAATTTTGAGTGAAATTTATCAACGTACAAGAAGCCAAACACATAAAGAATATCTAAGACATGAGATAGTAAATTATGTTTTAATTACACAAGATTTTTTAAACCATCATGTTTTTAAGATGCATGTACCAATTATGTTTGTGTTTAATAAATGCAAAAAGAGATATTTTTTATTTTCAAGAACGATAATTGTGAGCTTATAGATTTTCCATATGATAAGAAAAATACTTGTACTAAATGGGTCTACAAGAATAAGTACAACAGTGATGGAAGTGTTGAAAGACACAAGGCAATGCTAGTTGTCAAGGGCTTCACATAGAGGTACGGGTTAGATTATAATGAGACATTTGCACTAGTATCAAGACAAGAGACTATTATAATGATGATTTCACTAGAAACTCAAAAGAAATGGAGAATACATCACATGGATGTGAAAATTGCCTTTTTTGAATGGGTACTTAGAAGAAGAAGTTTATGTAGAATAGCCACAAGGCTTTGAAGTGCAAGGTAAATAATGTCAAGTCTAAAAGTTGAAGAAGGGTTTGTATGGCCTCAAACAAGCAACTAGAGTATGGTATGCAAGGATTGATGGATATTTTTCATAGAATGTATTGAAAAGAAGCAAAAGTGAGCCTACTATTTACTACAAGCAATACATTAATGATATCCTTATTATAAGTTTGTATGTTGATGATTTGTTGTATATGGGCAACAATTCTAAGATGAAGGATGAATTCTAATTGGAATGATGAATAAATTTGAAATGAAATATTTAGATCTCATGAAATACTTTTTAGGGGTGGAGGTTCATCAATGTAAAGATGATATCTTCATTTGTCAAACAAAGTATGAAAATGATATGTTGAAAAAATTCAATATGGTTGATTGTGAACCAGTTTCCACTCCAACTACTCATATAGTTATGCTATGTAGAGAACATGGTGTTGAAATGGTTGATGAGACAACTTATAGAAGTATTTTTGGATCTCAATGTTTCTAATTCACATAAGACTAGATATTCAATTTTTCTTGTATCAAGATATACGTTTGAGCCATCTCAAAGTCATATGAAGGAAGCCAAGAGAATTTTGAGGTATGCGAAAGGTACTATTAGCTGTAGTATTCATTATTATGATACTACAATGGTTAAAATTTTGTAGGAAGAGCTAAGAATTTTTTTATTGAATCATAATAGAGGATACAACTAAAATATATACAAAGTTAATTACTAATAATATCCTAACCAAATACAATAATTTCAGAGAAGAGTGTCCCTAAAATTTCTAGAATAAACTAAAATAATGTAATAGGCTTTCCAAAAAGTTATAATATCATTCTCCCTGATTATTAAATTATTTTTACAATTGTACTCCCTAAACAACTTAAATTACACCTTTACAAGGGATTTGGTGAGTATATATACTATATATGCATTTGTAGGGTAGTACTAGAGGTGGATGTGGTGGCTTAAAACTTGATCTTGAATGTAGTGACATTCGGCCTCTATATGATTTGTTCTTTCATGATAAACTGGGTTCTTTACAAGTATTAACACATAGTGATTGTCACAATGCATGATAGGTGGACCCTTTTCAATAAAGCCCATATCAAATAGAATGTAAAATAACCATATCACCTCGTACATAGTTCCATGTACAACATGATACTCTGCCTCAGTGGATGAGAGAGAAATAATAGTTTACTTCCTACTGATCCATGAGATTGGTCTAGATCCAAGATGGAATATGTATCCTGACGTTAACTTTCGGTCATTAATAGATTTGGCACACTCTAAGTCAGTGTATCTTTACAAGAATAACTGACTATTCTTCTTGTATTCTAGACCATACTCAAGTGTACCTTGAACATATCTCAAAACATGATTTGTTGTAATTCAGTGACATTTCTTTAGTTCTTACATAAATCTAAAGAGATAGCTCACAACAAAACATATATCTGGTTTGGTTTAAGTCAAGTAGATGAGACTCCCAATGAGTTGTCTATAGAGAGTTACATCCACTTGAGGTGAGTCCTAGAATCGAGAGAGTTTTAAACCTTTCTCTATTGATGTTGAAAGTGGCTTACAATCTAACATTCTATACTTTTCCAGGAGTGTCTTGGCATATTTTATCTTGGAGATAAAAATGTGATTTGGTTTTTTCCATATCTCCAAGCCAAGATAGTAATGTAGTAGCCCCAAATTGGTCATGTCAAATGATATTTTGAGATCATTCTTCACAATATCACCCTGATCTTCTAAACTTCAAGTGATCACAAGATCATCCATATATAGAAAAAGAATGACAATATATATTCCTACCTTCTTTATGTATAAGTTATAATTTGAGGGGCTATGTGTAAAACCATGCTACAAAAGGTGATCATTTATTTTTGTATACCATGCCGTAGGGGCTTGTTTTATTCCATAGAGTGATTGATGAGATGACATACCTTTTTAGGATATTTTTCATCAACAAATCCTTTTGGTTGGGTCATGTATACTTCTTCCTTTAGATCACCATTAAGAAAAACAATTTTGATGTCCATTTATTGAAGTCACCATCCATTCTATGGTGCCAGTACACAAACAACTCTGATGGTCTTGATCTTCACAATGAGTGCAAAGATCTCTTCATAGTTAATGCCCTCTTTCTGAGCATATCCCTTTGCTACTAGTTATGCTTTATGTTTATTGATGGATCCATCTGCCTAGTATTTTGTTTGAAAACCCATTTTTAGCCTATGGTTTTCTTTCCTATAGGTAGGTTGACCAGTTCCCAAGTTTAATTCTTCATGAGTGAGTCATACTCAACATCCATTGCTTTTTTCCATTATGGTTGATTTAAAGATTTATGAACATTATCATGTTCAAAACTATCAACTATTATACTCATGAGTATAAAATTTACCTCATGCCTTGTCTAAATCCTCGTTCTAACTTTAAATAAAGTATCAGAGTCTCTACTAATGCCTAGTACCCACTTTTGATGAGAACTCTGTTGCTATTGTGAAGAACTACTTGATGGATGTGAAGAACTATCTGGTGGATGTTCTAAATCTCCAAGATCAACATACAGTTCTCCTTATATATATTCTTCCTAGTAAGAATTATCCTCATCATCTGATTCAGGAAGTAATCAGTGAGAGGTGGTTGGTATTGATTCACCATTCTGCATCTTAAAAGATGATTTATCAAATACCACATCTCTACTTTCATAGATTTTCCTCGACTGAGGATCCTTGAGATAATATGCCTTTGAGGTTATGATATAGCCCAATAGGATACACAAGAATGTTTTAGAATCAAGTTTATTTCTCTTCTGAGCTGGTAGATGTATGCCTATTGTGTAACCAAATACTCACAAATGAGAAATTGATGGCTTTTTACCACTCCATACCTCTTCAGCCATTTTGTCCTTTAGAATTTGTGTTGGTGCCCTATTGAGAAGGTACATAGATGTGTGGATTACTTATACCCAATAGCATTTCTCCAATTTTGTTGTTGATAACATGCATTGAGACATTTTCATTAAGATACGATTCCATCACTCAACAATGCAATTTTGTTGAGGCATGTAGGGAGCATTTAGATTGTATTTAATTCCTTGCTAGTTCAAGAATGCCAAGAATTTCTTTGACATGAATTTATCCTTAAAACCCTATTGATAGAAGACCTAAAAATTATGGAGGGCTTCACTGTTATTTTTCAAGTTGAATACCCACATCTTTTGAGAGTAGTCATCCATGAACAGTTGAAAGTACTTGTATCTAGGGAATGAATCAGGTAATGGGCCAATCAGATCATTATGCATAACCTTAAAATGATTCTTGGAATGAAAATAGATATCTTTTGATGGATCCCTATGTTTTTTACCTATAAGGCATCCAAGGTAGATGGGCAAGGAACTGGACAACTTTTGAAGTCCATGTACCATCCCTTTAGAACTTAGCTAGTATAAAGATCCAACTAATAAATGAACATAATGGTAGTGCCATAGGGAAGTGGATTATATCATTGAGGTAGATAAATATAATATAAAAGATGAAACTATATCTACAGAAAACAACTTATCTTTCATAAAAGCTTTTGCAAGAACTTTACCTTTTCATGAAATCAGGCAGGTTTTGATGTGATTTTTGATAAGAAATTCCACCTTAATTTGATGATTCAATAGCTAAGTGACTGATAAGACATTGGATGTCAAACAGAGAACACATAATACCTTTATAAGTTTATATTTTTATGTTCTAAAGGGAATTCTAACTTGACCTATTCCTGCTATGACATTCTCTTTATCATTAGTGATCCTACCCTGATCTCCAGTGGGTTAGTCTGTTAGTGAATCAAATAACTTTTTATCACCTATCATGTTCTTAGTGGCCCATGAGTCAATCAACCAAATGTTCTTCATTGGCTGTGAAGTTTGGGAGATTAGTACTAGATCCTTGCCTTCATCAGTTGTTACTTCATAAGATTCATCATCTTGTTGGGCAATAAGATGTCCCTTCTATTTTCACTTACAGGGAGATAGTGCCAGATTTTGAGTATCATCATACCCTTATGTGCTTGGATTATTGGTATATACTTTGTTTTTGTTATTGTACTAGTAGTTATCTATGTCATGAGTATTGGTGTGATAAATGTGACACCACCTCTTTAACATCTATGATTGATGATGGAATAATTGTTTTTGTATCTACATTGGCTATTCTGGAGGTCCTTTGCATCATGCCTAACCTCATTTTTGCTTAATTTTAAGATCTTTATCTTGAGACTTATCTTATGTTAAATTGATGGCTTCCTCATGCTGCAACAGGATCATGAGCTCTTCAAATGACACTTCATATTTAGTGACACTTAGTGTCATGACAAACACTCAAAATTGAGAAGTCATTACTCACAAGGTGATGGGGACTAATGTTTGTTCATTTAATATTTCTCTGAGAGATAATAACTCTTCTTGTAGCTCAGCTACGCATTGTAACAATTCTTGTACTTTTTCATTAGACTCCATAATGAGCATATGAAGTTTTGATAGCAGATGAAGAATCTTTATTTTATTGTTTACATCATATATTGTTGCTAATTTGTCCCATGTTATCTTTACATTGTGAATATCCCTAATATATGGTTGCACATTTTCGGTGATGCTTAGCATGACCAACATTAGAGCCTTAGAATTAGACTATTCATACTTTATGAGTGAATCAAGATCAGTGGGAACACACATGGTCCCTATCATGATGCCTAACAATCCTTCAAATTAAAGGATCGTATGTATTTTTATTTTCCATGTAGCATAATTTATCCATTTTATAAGTTGGGTGTCTGATACTAGCAATTTTGGAGCAGACATTTTTTATTTTTATAAGCAAAAAATAGTATTTATTTTTCTTTTTAAAACAAAATCT
Organism: Torreya grandis; assembly: GCA_037957365.1. Taxonomy (NCBI): domain Eukaryota; kingdom Viridiplantae; phylum Streptophyta; class Pinopsida; order Cupressales; family Taxaceae; genus Torreya; species Torreya grandis. Next base: position 21,242 of record JARHVA010000400.1, read on the forward strand.
ATATGTACCACTAAATTTTTAACCCAAAAGATACCAAACATAGATTTTAGCCAGGCCCAACCAAAAAATAAACTAATTAAAATAGCATGATAAAAAATAATAAAATAAAACACTTACAATAGAAATAAGCTAAATATACAATACACATTTGTTAATAAATCATATTAAAGACACGTTGAATTTTTCTTGTCTTATTATAAATAAAAAGTGATACTACATATAAATAGAAGATGCGGCTTATAAAAGCATAACATGCCCAAAAAAAAAACTATTCATGCAAACTAAATCTAAACTAATAGTGTAAAAATATAACTAAGCGAATTGCAATATGGCGAACATTGTGAATGTCAATGTGGAAGCCATGGTTGAACTGGGTCTTCAACATCACTTTTCAACACATTTACACTACATTTTATGATTGTGTAAAAATTTTAGTTTGGGATAAATTGATTGAGAATTACATTCTCCTATGTATTTATATTTTTAGTCAAAATTACATATGTTATCTCACTATACTGTGTCTAGGAGGTAGGTAACTATACTAAACATATTTGATAGTGTAATGGAAATATCGTCTTTAAATTTGTTTTCCTTTTTTATTTTTAGAATACTATTTTCTTATATTAATATTTACTGTGAAATTTTATTTCAAAAAATAAAAATAAAAAAATGGTTCTAATTATATCCACAAGATCTAATAGTTTGAGAACTATTATTTCATTAAGAATGAAAAAATGATAATAAATCCCTAATATTTTCTACCATTTTTATCTTGTGTGTTTTGAGTGTTGTATCCCTTCCTACACCTATTTAATGGTATTCAATTTGACATAAACTCCCTGAATTCCCAAATTAGAGGTATTTGGTGAAAAATAAAGCGGTCACAAATTCTGTCTCGACAACTTTCATGAAAATTATACTAGGAAACAACTATCAACAAATTTATTCATTCTTTTAAACTAGAAGATGGAATGGTTGTTGAAGTTCTAAATGATGGTAAGAACATTATAACACATTAATCTAAGTAATCAAAAGTTTAGTTTTTGATTTTATATATTTATATGGTTGTATTGGTTTGGAGATGACTACAGGATTGGATTTAAAATATGGAAAATTTGACCTTGAATGGTACACACAATATTCTATGGAAACATTGATCAAGCTTTGTTATTATACTCCTTTTGAGTTATAATAGTGTAGTTGTGCCTCAGATTATGTACTTTGTTTTACTATTTTAGATCGTAACCTGGATGAACTTTATTCTACACTAATGTCTTCCACTAATAAGAAGGGATTCAGCTTCAAATTTCAATGGTAAGAGGGTATAATTTGGTTAACATAAGTACAAATAGTTCAAGCATATAATGGACAACTTTGCCTTAGATTTAAAGCATATATTGTGTACTTTGTTTCTCCACTTTAGATGATAGTAGGGATGGACTTTATTATGCACTGACTTCTTCCACTAACAGAACAAGTTCAGATTTAAATTTCAATGGTAATAGGCTTTAATTTGGTTAACACATTTACAAAATAGATCAAGCATACATTGTGCATTTATTAAGCATATATTATGTACTTTGTTTCTCCATTGAAAATGGTCATTGGCCCAAATTCTATTCACAAGCTTCTTTGATTATGAGGCCTTGTCCTAGCATTAAAATAGGTCAACACTCATGTGGCATCTTAGACCTTTATTTTCAATTAATAAGCACTAGAAACAAAAAGATGACCTTATAATTTCATCTCCTTTCTTTTCGCCATTACTCACATAGTCATTAGTGGTGGTTGTGGTCCCAATGACCATTTTGTGTTCATGCACATTAATAGAATCTATCTATCTATCTTCACATGCTTCAAAAATTGGTCACACATCCTAGCCATTTTCTTTGCCATAACTCAACAAGGTAAGATGATAGTCCTTGTTATATGTTTGATAAATTGGGGATGTCCTCAGAACCAAGTATTATTTATTTATTCTCCTCTCCTTATCCCTTCTTTCTTTGTATCTTTCCACCCAAATCTTTGGCGTGATTTCCCCTTGTTTGGTGCAAACCCAAGTATTGCACTTGCATACCTCATTTATGTGTTATTCATTACCTTTGGCACGGCCTTTTAGAAAATAAAATCAATGACTTCCAAAACTAGAAAATATCCATGAAACACCTTAGAGATAGATGTGCATCCCATAATTCTTAAATAATGAATCCAAATAGACCAAGAAAAAAAATTAATGCAAGAGAATCTTCATCAAGGTATTGAGGGAGACAAAATCATCAACCCTAATCCACCTGCTTTATAAATTAGAATGTCAGGGAATCAGTGATTAGCCTATGTTATTTGAGCTTAACCAATCTACTCATCTTTTCAAACCCAACTATGATTTCCATCATTTCATATGATTACCCATGAGAGGGTTCTGCATCATGTTGTTGCCTTTTACCCTCATCTGGCCATTGCAGGACACCAAGTGCTCCATTTACACACACCATATTGGGTCATCTTCTTGGGGCACTATCAATTTTAAAATAAAGTTTTGAATGCAACACCATCAATTATGTTTGACAAGCACCTTAGGAATCAACCTGAATGCCACATGTAAGCTCAAAGATTTTACAGGGTTAAATGTAGATGGAGGATGGTTCACATCTTGAGACCTCTTATTGTAGATTTAGGAGGATAGGACCGGGTAACAATATAGATTACAACTACCAGTGTATAGATTCTATCAATGTGGGTAAATATAACTAAACAAGTCCAAGGCATTTATTTTGCCAAGAATTTTCTCGGTTAACATCAAGTCTCTAGATGTATACATACTACCACCAAGCTCATTTTTCATTTTGGATGGCTTCCTTAATCTTTCAATGGTGAAGAGGTCAAATGTGCCATCATGTTCTTCTTATAGTACAACCAGTTAACTTGAAGTACCTTGGGTTGGAACTATTTTCCTGATATGTCAAAAACTAACATTACTCTAATTCAATTAGGTTATTTATCATGAACACTTAGTATACACCTCCTTTCTCTTCATAGCTTACATTTTTATCTACTTTTGCGAACTGCCATTTGGCTCATGTATTGTCTTCAAACTATGGAGTGGGCTGATTAATTCCAACTACAAACAATTGAACCAATTATATGAATAGTCGAAAGATAAAGGTGTTCCTTTACACCACATTTTTTGGTTGTTTAGAAATTTTAGTTTCTCATTGTGTAAAGTTGCCCAAGAATTTTGTATGGTATTGTCTAAGTTAAAGGAAAGGAAGTTATCTTAATTCATATTCTAGGGATTTTTTTCCAGTATAATGGTTTTATACTAAATGTTTTTGAATCATAAAGATGAACAATATTATGAAGCAATAGATTTATATAAGTTACCATTAGGCAGCTAGTGGAAACCATTGTAAGAGCATGGCCTTTCGAAAATAAGATAAATGCATTCCCAAATTGGTAAAAATACATGCAACCCCTCCTCTTAGGTTTAAAATCGATTCTTCTTGATCACACTTAAATAAGTATAAGATCCACATATTATTATTGTAGAAGAAAGAGGAAGTTTAGAGATAAATGTGTATCCCATCATTCTTCAACCATGAATTTAAATAGCCTACCAAAAAAATCAATGGAAGAGAATGATCATCATTAGTATCATGGGATGCAAAATTATCAACCCTAATCTACCTATTGTTTAAATCACTATGTCAAGGAATCACTGATTCACTTATGTCCTTTGATCTTAACCAATTTGTCAGCCTTATCAAACCCAACTCTAGTTTTCATCATTTCACTTAATCAACCATGAGAGGGTTTTGCATATTCCCCTACCTTTTACCCTCATCTGGGCACTACAGGACACCCAAGTGCTCTAGTCACACAAACCTTCTCTAAATCATCTTCTTTTGGGGAACTGTTGATTCTGAAATGAACTACTTAATGTAACTCCATTATTTTTTATTGACTAGCACCTTGGGAATCAACCCCATTACCATCAACAAGGTGAAATGTAGATGGATGATTGTTCACACTTGCAGTAGCTCTTATTGCAGATTCTAGAAGGACTAGACTAGGTAACAACTTAGATTACAACTACCAATGCTTATATTCTATCAATGTGGGTAAATGTAACAAAGCAAAGCCAAGGAATCTATTTTGTCAAGAATGTCTTCAATGACCTAGTTTCTTAGTCAACATCAAATCTATAGCTGTATGCAGTCCCCCAAGTTTGGTGGTCATTTTGGAGGGTTCCCCTAGTATTTCAGTGATGAAGTGGTCCAACTGGCCATCATTTTATTCCTACACAACCTCCAATCATAAGCAATATGAAGAACCTTGGGTTGGAACTATAAGGCTAAAAAATTGGGACCTCTAAAGTGTGCCCATTCCTTACAGATAGATTCCAACACTAGGTACTTTACACTAGCCATGGGTCATGAATAGACTTAAGACTATGGCTTAGATATTTTATATTTTGTGTATTTGTTTCTATTTTATGAATCTGTGGCCTCGAGGGGCAGAAAGTCTTAAAACTTTATTAGTCATCCAATATGATATTTTAAATGAACCTTCAGTCCTTGTTAGTTTTCTAAGTTTTCCCTATAAACTACAAGTTTGATGTGTATATTATATTTTTGATAGGTAGTAATAAGGGAAAAAGGTGTTATCTTGAAGTATAGAAGGATCTAGTTTATATATCTAAATATGATGTTACTAATATATAATTACAAAGTATATCAAAACAACAAGTTTTACATTTTAAATATATGAGTTAGAAGAGTGATTGGTTTGTATCTAGAAACCTAGATTTGTTTGGGAGGGCCAAAAAATTGAAAATCCATTTTTTTTGAAAATGTTTGGAAACAATTGACCCAAAATATATGTATTGAATATAGTTTTAAAAATATATATAATTGATAAATACGATAAAAAACATTAATAATGTAATATAGAATGTTAATATTATTTAATATTTACAATTGCTAGTGTTTTTTTAATAAACATAAGAAAAAAAATTGAAAAAAAATAGGCTGACCCAGACTGAACTTATTTGAGTTGGATAAAAAATCTAAATATAACCCTTGGTAACTATGGCTTGTGGGACATATAAAACAACCAATAAATATAAAAATCTTTATAAATTCTTTGAACTATTATTAAAAAAACCATAGTCTATATCTAGGAAAATGCTTCACTATTACAAAGAAATCATGTTTGAGTTCTAAGAAAAGGTTTAAGAACAAGATTCAATTCATTTAAGTAGGTCTTAGCTCAGATCAAAATTCTCACCAATTAAATTACAATCCTTTCAATTTTGATAGTGAAAACATTTAGATAGAGTGTATAAGACCTTGAATATTATATTTGTGTAAGGCTTGAGATAAAAATAAAAGGTCTATCTTCTAGTACTTTTAAGCAATAATAAATGTTGTAAGCAGCATGAACTTATGGATACTTGGACAAAAAATTAATCATAAGACATCGCTTGTTAGCATGAATCAATGGAAATAAATTTAAAAATGGGACTATGCATCTCTAAGATAAAAGTGTATATGGCAATTAGATTCTAGAGAAATTATATGGAGAATATGGAAGGCTATACATAGATGTCCTGGGACATTTGACTATAAATAGTATGTGGCATGAAGTTAGCTAAGCTATTAGGAGAAGAGTGTTTATGCAACTTTCAAAGAAATAAAGAAATTATGGGAAAATTAAATTCCTATAAAAGGGAGTATATAATGTATGATGTTTTTTAAATATATAAACTAAACCACTATATAACCATAAAATATTAAACTCATTATATAACCAAAAAAACATAGAACAATGAAAATTAAATTGCTTCTTTAAATTATCTGAATCATTCTCCTTCATAATTTAGATTAATTACAATGTATTTATTAAATTGGATGTAAATATATTTTTATAATAAATAAATAAATCATTCTAAAATTATCTAAATAATAAAAATAAAAATAACTTACATATAAATAATTCGTAGATGAAAGAACAACTAAACTTTGCTTCTTCGAGCTCCATCTATCCAAACCAAAATAGAGTGAAAAATAATTTGTAGATGTTGAATTTTGACCATCCAAACTACCTCTCCAATCAAAATTACTAAAACATAAAAGTTTAAACTTTTTAGTAGTATAATAATAAATACCAAAGTCAATACTACCTTTCACATACCTCAAAATCCTCTAGCTGCATTCATATGAATTTTAGATGGCTCAGACATATATCTTGATACAAGAGAAATTAGATAAGTAATATTTGGTCTTGTGTGAGTTAAAAATATTAAAATTCCAATAATACTTCTGTAAGTTATCTTATCAACTCTTTCAGCACCATCTTCTCTACATAGCATAACTCCATGAGCAATTGGAGTGTAGACTTCTTGTAGTAAAGAGTAGTCTCATTTTTTCTTATTTTTAATCCATTATGCTAAAAATATCCATTAATCCTTGCATACCATGCTTTGGGTGATTGTTTGAGGCCATATAAAGCCTTCTTTAACTTGTAGACTTGGTATTCTTTACCTTATACCAAGAAACCTTGTGGCTATTGTATATAGACTTTCTCTTTTAAGTACCCATTCAAGAAGGTATTTTTCACATCCATGTGATGCATGCTCCATTTATTTTGAAATGCTAGTGAAATCACCATTATAATGGTCTCTTGTCTTGAAACTAGTATAACTGTCTCTTCATAATATATGCCATATCTTTGAGTGAAACTTTTTACAACTAGACGTGCCTTGTGTCTTTCAACACTGCCATCAATATTGTACTTAGTCTTATAGATCCATTTAGTATTGATACACTTCTTATCATGTAGAAGTTTTATAAGTTACTAAGTATCATTTTTATTAAATGGAATCCATTTCTTCTGGGATTTCTTGCACCCAAACATCATTAGTACATTCATCTTCAAAACATGATGGTTCAAAATTTGTTTATGTAATTAAAGCATAATTTATTTGCTCACCTCTTGGACATTCTTCATGTGTTTGGATTATTATACGCTGATAATTTTCACTGAATATTTTTATCTTTATTGAAGAACGATGACTTGAAACTAGATTTGTGCTTGGAATACATGCACTAGATGAGGGAATATTTAATAGACTTGTACTTGAAGCTGGAATGGTTCTTGGAATCATGCAATAGATGAGGGGTTACTTAATGGACTTGTAGCACTTGACACTAAAGTACTAGTGGATTACTCATTAGCACTACCATCATAAATAAAAATTAATTTAGGCTTCTCAATATTGCCTTTATCTTTGTCATGACCATACACTTCCCTTTCATCAAAAATAACATCTCTTGATACATGTACACTAGTAGTGATAGGATTATAAAGCCTATAAGCTTTACTTTGTTGATTGTACCCAAAAACAAATAGAAGACTCACTTTGTGGATCTAATTTCTTTCTTTTCTGATTAACTACATGAACATAAGCTAAACAGTTTAAAACTTTGAAATATTTGACATTAGCCTTCTTTTCATACCATGCTTCATATGAAGTCATATTTTCAAGTGCACTAGTGTGACTTTGATTGAAAATATATACTGTTGTATTAATTGCATCACCCCAAAAATAGTTTTTTAATCTCTTTATTTGTGACATGATCCTTGCCATTTTAACCATTGTACAGTTCTTTCTTTCAGCCCCACCATTTTGTTGAGGGGTATAGGAAGTTGTGAGCTTCCTTTTGATTCCATTTAAATCATAATAGTTCATAAAATCTTTTGAAAATAATTCACCTCCACAGTCAGTCCCTAAGAACTTTATGCTATAACCACTTTCATTCTCTACAATTACTTTAAATCTCTTAAACGTATCAAGTGTTTTAATTTTTTATTTAAAAAATAAACCCAACACTTTATTCAATAATCATCAATAAATATAATGAAATATGATGACTTAACCAAACCTTTTGTTTCTATAGGACCACAAATATCCGAGTGAAATAATTGAAGTGGATGATAAGCCCTCCATGCACTACCTTTTGGAAACATTTATCTTGCATGTTTGCATTTAACACATCCTTCAAAAACTTTATTATGCTCTTCAACCTTTGAAAAATCATAAACCAATTCTTGTGATGTTAGTAACTTCAAACTTTTAAAATTTAAGTGTCCATACCTAAGATGCCATAACCAACTTCTATCTTCATATGCCATATTTACAAAGTTGTAACTATGCTCTCAAAACTTCAATGGGAACTTCATATTTTAAGACATAGGTAAAATTGTAACAAACTTATTTTCTTGATTCTTGTCATATATCATGCATTCTTTATCATCAAAAACCACCTTATAGTTATTTCCACATAGCTGTCCAATATTCAGAAAAGTATGTTTCAAATTTGGGATATAATAAATATCATTGTTGTATGAAGCATTGCCATCCCCATTAGCATAATTATCACTTCTATTTTCATTTCATACTTTTAATCTACATTCCTAATCAAAGTCATCATACATGTGATAGTAATAGCTTTGAATATTTATCTTATCAAATCTACCTCTTCCTCTTGTAGTTGAACCACCTCATCTTCCTCTACATCCTCTTGAATAATTATAATCCATACCTTTACCTTATTCTTGATTTCTTTTGATATTATCTTTGCCTTGTACATGTCTATTCATATTGCTAGTTCTAATACCTTCAGTCTTTATCATCTTTAACTTTAAAGTAAAAGTCATCTCATCACTTTCATTTAATGTGTCTGTTAGTCTTTCTTCATGAGACATAAGAGACCCAACCAAGAGATCAAACTCAAGAATAGTAAAATCTTTAATTTATTTAATAATGATGGAAATATTATTCCACCTTGATGTTAGAGACCTTAACACCTTTTTTTATCATAACCTCTTTGTTCAACATTTCTGCAAGTGTAGCCATCTTGTTGACTACATCCTTTATTTTTATAAAGAAATCAACCACACTTTTAGCTTCTTGCATCTTTAAATTCTTAAATGATATTTTTAATGTTTGCAATTTAACCAATTTGACATGGTCACTACCTTGGTAAGCTTCTTGTAGATTCTTCTAGGCATCTTTGGTTATCTTTGCACTTACAATTCTTGGAAATAGGCTCTTGTCTAGAGCTATTTAAATATGAAATAAAGCATGTGAGTTATTCTTCTTAGATTTCTTCTTTTCTTACCTTTCATTTTCTAGAATAGTGGCCCAATCAGTTGGTTCATCATAATTAGTTTTCATAATCTCCTATAAGTCTTTTCCTATCAAAAGATTCATCATCTTGATGCTCCAATAATCATAATCATTTCCACTAAATTTTAGAATAAAAAGATTGTTAGAGTTTGACATGATGAATTATTAAAAAGATCTAAAATAAATTAAAAAATCACCCAAACCAAGCTTTGATACCAATTTATTATTTTTAAACATATAAAACAAATCCCTACATTACTAGAAATCAAGAAACTTACAACATAACTAGAAAAAAATTCAGAACAATGAAAATAAAATTATTTCTTCAAATTATTTAAATCAGTCTCCATGAGAATAAATATTAATTAAAATATATATTTTAAATTATATGTAATTTATTTTATAATTAATAAATAAATTACCTAAATAATAAAAATAAAAACAACTTGCATGAAAATAAACTAGACTTATTTTCAACCCTTTTATGGCTTTATTATTCTAAAAATAATTTTACTAAAAATCAAACTAATTATTAAATAATTTCATGATCTATACTATTTTAACACTCACACTCAAAAACACTTTAACCAATAACCTACACAATTTGTTTTCAACGATTTCTCTATATTTTTATTTTCTTCACCTATTTCTAGGAATAAATCAACATCAATTGACTAGGGAACTGCACGAGACTCAAGACTTAAATCGAAGTGGCATTTATGCACTTGACCTTTTGAAGGGAAAGGAATAACATTTGCACAGCCAAAAATAGAGTTTATGGTAGGAAATAGCCCATAGTTATCTAGAGACATTTGGGTATGGGTACCAGTATAGGGATGGAGATTCAATTCAAAATTCAAATTAGAGTATGAATAAATGAATTAGGGTACTTATTTTATATATAAAATGTATTTGTACTGCAGCTATAAAACATTCTTAGATTTGAAATTAGTCTATAGAAACTTAATATGTTATCAGAGTGGACTAAACAACTGAAAGTTTAGAAGCCATTTACACTTTGCACAACACCCATACAATAAATGAAAAGATCTAAGTTTGAATCTCAATTGATAAATAAAAAATTAATATTTATAATTCTTTATAACTTAAGGTATAAATGCCAAAATCTATGTAAATCATCCAAGTTTTCATGAAATTTCTAGGGAAGCAATAAAATGTTTAACATAGTTATCGTCTTTTGTAAAACATCCCTGTATCAATGGATAATTTAATTGTTCTATTTTTATGGATTTTAATAAGTTTTACTTAAACCATGGTATTTATATGTATGAAAATGTAAGTATACCACAACAACCAATCCAAATTCATTGCTTGGGAGAACAACACTTAAATAACCTGCCCCAAAGGCAAAGAAATCTATTTGTCCAGCTTCTTTAGGATAGGCAGCTTGTTCATCTATCAAGCCAAGCATGGTCAAGATTGTTATTGTTGGAAATATTGTCATTGATGTCAAAGGTCTAGCATTGGTGATAAAGGCCCCATTGTATTTAATGGTGTTTTTAATATTCATATCTTGGCTAATGTGTGTTAATATTTATTTAATATTAATGAATATATTTTTAGTTGCATATAAGTCAAAAGAGGGCCCATGGAGAAGTCAAAGAGTCATGGGGTAAAGACAAAAGAAGAATGTGATGTATTTTCTCACAAAGGGTCATCTTGAGAAATTACAAAAGTCACCATGTGAAGACAAAAGAGGGTATGGTGCATTTTTCATGAAGGGACACTTTGAGAAATATGAAAAGTCACCAAGATAAAGACAAAAGAGGAAATGATGCATTTGCTTATGAAGGGTCACCATGTGACTTTTTAAATGTAAGGATATGAAGGGTCATGTAAGTTTGGCACCATTTTCCATGAAGATTGAAAGGTCACAAAGGGTGAATGTCAAAGGTCATTTGGAAAGCTATAAATAAAGACTTGAGAAGCCATTTGTAACATATAAGAGAGTGCATGGTTTGTATTTATTTTAGAGGAGATAAAAGCAGAAGATATTGTAGAGTTCTATCATTTGTTGAGTAAGCAACATTGAGAGATAGTTGTGTTTTATACACAAGAGGGGTTGGTGCTCCTGTGGGTTGGTGCTCACAAATAGTTATGTTGTTGATGGTTGGCAAAGGGGTTGGTGTTTTTATAATTTGGTTCTTGAAATCATTATAATTTGATTTGGTGCTCATTCATATACTTGAGATTGTTCTCCATGGTTTTTCTCACTTTAAGTTTTCACATAAAAATTTGGTCTCTCTCTCTCTCTCTCTCTCTCTCTCTCTCTCTCTCTCTCTTGTGTGTGCATGTTACCTTTTGTGAGTTGATCAAATAGTTAAGCAGATTCAAGGTCTTAGAGAAAAGTTAGAAGAATCAATAATGGTATAAATTTTTTTGAGATATGATGCAAAAGTTGTGGTAATTGAAGAGATAAAAAATTTAGCCAAGTTAAAGATGGATGAACTACATAGTATTCTTACGAAATATATAAGAAAGAGAAGGTTGAGATTCAAGAATCAAGTGATAATTCTAATGATGATGAAGATGACAACGGAGCTCTATTCATTAGAAAAATTAATAAGGGCATAGGTAAATATCAATAAAAATTATCTTTTAAATATTTTAATTATGGAAAGATTGGACATTTTGTATCTAAGTTCCTAGATAATGGTAATGGTGACAATGAAGAAGGAAAGTCTACATACAAGAAGAATTTTAAAAGAAAATTTAAGAAAGGATTCGAGAAGAATAGTTTATATTCTAAAGATCCTGGTTCAGTCGAAGATAATAGAGTCAGTGATTCAGAAGAAAAAGATATTTTATTCATTGCCATACATGAAGATGCCTTCACAAGCAAAAGTATAGATGATTAAGAATAATAGGATGAAGCCAAAGTGAATTTGGAAGGAGAACACGTATATGCCTTATAAGAGTTAAAATATCTTGAGAAAAGGAATCAAAGGTTAAAGCTCCAGATCAATAAAATCAAAAAGAGTTAAAGAAAAGAATTGAAGATCTACAAGCACTCTTTGAAGAAGTAAAAAGGAATGAAAATGATCTAACATCATAGTTGTAAAACGTAAGTGAAAAATGTGAAAGGTATGTTATTTAAATTGCTTCTTTAAAAGTATATCTTGAGAAAATAAATAAAGTAATCAATGATATAACATCGAACGATTTAAAATTTGATAATAACACTAATATGTTGAATAAAATATTAGAAAGTTAAAGATCAATGTCAAATAAGATAGGTATCATATATAAAAAGGAGAAAGGGGAGGCCACTACTTTCAAAGACAAGGTTAACATAGAAAAATGAAAGATCTATGTTGCAACTCTTATAAAAGAATAAATAAAAAGGGAAGAAGTTAAAAATATAGGGGATATCTCAAACAAAGAAGGCTAGAAGGAATAGAGCTATAAAAGGAAATCATGCCATAGATACATAAATAGGTCTTATTTTATAGTTATCATTTTTATTGTAATGGATATGGTTATTAAAAAATAGAATGTCAAGAAAAGACTAACAATTTTAGAAATAAAGAGAAAGAAACTCATGCAGAGTCAAGTAGAAGCCACAACTCTTTTGCTCCTATATTAGGATTTAATGAAGATGCCCTAATATGTTATAAGTGCAACAACTTTAGACACATAACTTGGTATTGTAGAAATGTGTCTGAGTCATTATAGAAGGACCAAAGTTTCAAGGATCCATTCATCAAGAAAAAAGTTTAGATAATTTTATGGAAAAGAAACAACCTTAAAAATCTATGTTGGTACAGATAGCTTTACATATAAAAAATGAAGAAAAACCATGGTTCATTGATAGTGGATGTTTGAGGCACATAATAGGAGATGATCAAGTTTATAACCTCGAAGAAGATCAATTGTGGCACAGTGAAATTTGGAGATAATACTATTGCTAGAATTGCCGGAAAAGGTACACTAAGTTTAGATAATGGTAGAACTAAAAATAAAAATATTTTGTATGTATAAGGTTTTAAGCATAATATTTTGAGTGTAAGTTGAATGTGTGATCAGGGATACAAACTAAAGTTCTAGCAGTAAAGTTCAAAAATAAAAAAAAAAGATTCAGATGTGTTGGTTACAGATGCTCAAAGAATAGGCAATAATTTATATATATTATCAGACATCAAAGGTCAAAGATGCTATTTGAGTTAGACTAAAAAAAGTTAGCTATGGTACAGGATAATGAGACAAATAAATTTTGACAATCTTGTCAACATCAGTAAGAAGCAAGCAATCATAAATCTTTCAAAGATTACAAAGCCATCCAACATGCTTTGTGAACCTGTCAGCATGGGAAGCTATCTAGAAGATGGTTCAAAATAAAAAAAAACTCTACCACTCAGATGTTAGAGCTTGTTCACACTGATTTATGTAGACCTATGAAAACTCAAAGTACTTAAGGTGATACATATTTTATGTTTCTTATTGATGATTTTTCACATATGACTTGGGTAATATTTTAAAAAAAAATCAGAAGCTTTCAAACATTTCAAAGAATTAGTTAAAAATAAAATTAGTTTGAAAATTAAGTGTCTAAGATCAGATCAAGGAGGAAAATTCATGTTAGATTAGTTTATTAAGTTTTTTGAAGACCATGGAATAAAGAGACATTATTTAGTAGCTAGAACTTCAAAGTAAAATAGAGTAATTGAACTGAAAAATAGAATGGTTCAGGAGATAGTGAGGACAATGCTAAATGAATTCAAGATACTAGATAAATATTAGAGAGAGAGGTAGTTGTTATAGTAGTGCATATTCAAAATAGAGTATTATTGATAGTCAATAGTGACAAGACTCCTTATGAGCTATAGAAAGACAAACTAACAACAATTGATTATTTCAATGTTTTTGACAATAGATGCTTCATAAAAAGAATCGATGAAAAGAGTAGATGAAGGTATATTTATTGGTTATTATTAAAATATTAAATCTTATAAATGTTATAATGAAAGAACCAAGAAAATAGTTGAAAGTGCAAGTGTCAGAATAGAAGAAGATGAAACATAAAAAATCAGTGATCTGGTAAACATTCTTGAAATCATTGAAGAGAAAGGCTTTGAAGAATCAGATGAATATGAAAAGGATAAAAAGGATGCCAAAACCCTATCTAAATATGTCTAGATAAATCATAATGAAAGTGACATTATCAATGATATAAATAAAGGAATTCGTAGTAGAAGAATGATGATTAGTGAATCTAAGCAAGTTAATTTCTCTTTGTTATCCAAAATTCAACCTAAAACTTTTTCAAAAATTAGACATGATAAGAATTGAGTTAAGGAAATGGATAAAGAATTAAATTAGATAGAAAAGAATGATACTTGGAATTAGTGCCTAAATCAAAAGATCACAATGTGATAAGAACAAAATGGGTTTATATAAATAAGTTGAATGAAAATAGAGAAGTGACCAAGCATAAGGAAAGAATAGTATGTAAAAGATATGCTCAAATTGAAGGAATATATTTTGAAGAAGCTTTTTCACCAGTGGCAAGGCTGGAGGCTATTAGAATGTTTCTTGCATACGTAGTGTTTAAAAAATTTAAAGTGTTTCAGATGGATGTTAAATCTACCTTCCTAAATTGAAATTTAGAAGAAGAGGTCTACATTGAGTAGCTTGAGGGATTTATTCTCTCAAATATTAGTAGCCATGTATACATATTTAAGAAAGAACTATACGGATTGAAACAAGATCCTTGAGCTTGGTATGCAAGACTTGATAAGTACATGCAGGATCAACGTTTTAAGAGAAAATTTACTGACAGTAATATCTATATCAAAATAGAAGGTGAGCATCAATTGATTATTATGGTATATTTTGATGACATCATTTTTGGAAGAAATATTGAAAAGATAACAAAAGAATTTTTTGATAATATGCAAAAATAATTTGAGATGTGTATGCTTGGAGAATTATCATTTTTCTTAGGTTTGCAAATATTTCAATCAGATAAAGGAATTTTCATATCTCAAAGTAAATATACCAAAAAAATGTTAAATAGATTTAGTTTTAAAGATTGTGCACCAGTTGGCACACTAATGAGTACAAAAAATAAGGTGAGCAAAGATGAAGATTCACCTATTGTAGATCAATCATTGTATAGATCTATGATTGGTAGTATTTTATATTTGATAGTATCAAGGCCAGACATCATGCATGTGATAGGTATGGTTGCAAGATATCAGTTAGCTTCAAAAGATAGTAATGTTCAGTTGGTGAAGAGAATATTTAGATATATCAAGCGGACATTGGATTATGGATTGTGGTATCCCACAGGGAGAGATTTCACTTTGGTTGCTTATACGGATTCAGATTGGGTAGGTTGCTTGGATGATATAAAGAGTATAAGTGGAGGAGATTTCTTCAGTGATAGCTTAGTATTATGGCTAAGTAAGAAATAGAATTTAGTATCACTTTCTACAACTAAATTAGAATATATTATAGCAGCATTGTGTTGTACTTAAGTGCTTTGGATGAAGCAAACTTTGGAAGATATCAAGGTAAAATATGAACCTATTTATATTTTTATAACAACACAAGTGCTATTAATATTTCTAAGAATCCAGTGATGCATTAAAGAATAAAACATATTCCTATCAAATATCACTTTTTGAGAGAGCAGATTGCAGATCAATAGGTTAAGATGGAATATATCAGTACTACATAGCAGATTGTAGACATTTTCACAAAGGAACTACCAAAAGGCACATTTAAGTATCTGCAGGACAAGTTGGGTGTAATTTATTTTACTTCATACCATTGAGGATTAGCATCAATTGAGGGGGAGATAAGTGTTAGCTCTAGGATAGGCCTTTTATCATTGATGTCAAAGAGGGAGAAGAACATAAATAACTACATGTACACGTGTAAAAATAGGTACAAAAAAAGTATAGGGAATGGATATAAGTTGTTATAGTAAGGGGGAGTTACTGTATGTTTTTTAAAATGTGGGAGTTTCAGTTTGAGGTTGCCTTTAATGACAAAGGAGGACATTGTTGGAAATATTTTTATTGATGTCAAATGTCTAGCATTGGTGATAAAGGCCCCATTACATTTAATAGTGTTTTTAATATTCATATCTTTGCTAACGTGTGTTAATATTTATTTAATCTTAATGAATATATTTTTTATTTCATATAAGTCAAAAGAGGGCCTATGGAGAAGTCAAAGAGTCACGGGGTAAAGACAAAAGAAGAATGGGATGCATTTTCTCACTAAGAGTCATCTTGAGGAATTCCAAGAGTCACCATGTGAAGACAAAAGACGGTATGGCACAATTTTCATGAAGGGACACTTTGAGAAATATGAAAAGTCACCAAGATAAAGAAAAAGAGGAAAGGACGTATTTGCTTATGAAGGGCCACCATGTGATTTTTTAAATGCATGGATACAAAGGGTCATGCAAGTTTGGCACCATTTTCCATGAGGATTGAAGCGTCACAAAGGTTAAATGCTAAAGTTCATTTGGAAAGCTATAAATAAAGGATTGAGAAACCATTTGTAACATGCAATAGAGTGCATGTTTTACATTTTTTTTAGAGGACAGAAAATCAAGAGATATTGTAGATTTATATCATTTATTGAGTAAGCAACATTGAGAGATAGTTGTGTTTTATACACAAGAGGTTTTAGTGCTCCTATGGGTTGGTGCTCATAAATATTTTCAAGGGGTTGATGCTCCTATGGGTTGGTTATCACAAATATTTTCTATGTTGATGCTCGGTAAAGGGGTTGGTGCTCCTGCAAGTTGGTGCTTGCAAATGTTGTAATTAGAGTTGGTACTCATTCATATACTTGAGATTGTTCTCAGTAGTTTTTCTCACTTTGTTTTTTCACATAAAAATTTGGTCTCTCTCTCTCTCTCTCTCTCTCTCTCTCTGTGGTGCATGTTATTGTTTCAATTTTATGGCATATCTTGAATGTGTAATTAAGTGATTAAAGAAAATAAATCAGATTAAGTAAAAGATATCTAATATACTGATTCACCACCCCTCTTAGTATATTTTGTGCTTAACGGTTATGGATAATAATACTGCAATTAAAGTGTAGTAGAAAAAAGGAGTAAAAAAAAAGTGTTATCATTATAGTAATAGAAAAAACCATATTAGAGATTATAGTTTTGCTTCTTTCATTGGAGTTCATAGGTGATCTTGACAAAGAATCTACAGTAACTAAATAGTGAGAAATCTTAATGCCCTATTATTTTCTGATTAACAATACCCAAATGAGAAAATGAAACTTTAGGAACATCTACATACTATAGCATCAACTAGTGATAGGAAAGTTAAATTTATTTAAGTAATAAGCAATGATGTGAAACCTAATGAAAATATAACATG
This sequence comes from Torreya grandis, assembly GCA_037957365.1. Taxonomy (NCBI): domain Eukaryota; kingdom Viridiplantae; phylum Streptophyta; class Pinopsida; order Cupressales; family Taxaceae; genus Torreya; species Torreya grandis. Next base: position 38,807 of record JARHVA010000400.1, read on the forward strand.
AGTTATAAGAATCCATAATGTTCATCATGCCAATGACAATCATCTCATTTTTTCCATCAATACGATAGTTCTTTAGCAACAAAAATGATCTGCCAATAGTTATTTCCTCCTACACAAAAAATGATTATTAACATACGTTTTGTACTCATACCTACAAAACAAATGATTATTATCATGACAAACATTTTCTAGCAACAACAATGCCTTATTTGTTTTAAAGGAACTTATTTTTCATTTAGTGTTACTACAATCAGACTATCTATGAGTCCTCTTTTTAAATTTATTTTCAAGGAGTTTCCATGAAAGGCTAATTGGATTATGGAGATTGGATTAATGATGAAGTGAACATACAACTCAAAAAATAGGGGATATAAGCAAATAAACACAAAACCATAGCAAGATAGATACAAAACAATAAAATTTCATTAATCTTTAGCAAGAAGTAATATAGACTTTAATCCTTAGAATTGCGTTGTTATTCCAAATATTTTCTACATATAATTTGAGAGCTTTTCTACTATCTTTTTCTTCATACATAAAAATAGAGCATTCACAAAATTGATTTTTTATATAAACAAATTAATATCCAGCATTGCCTAGAAGTCTCTCCCAACAACTAGAGAGAGAGAGAGAAAGAGTATTAAATGAGCTAGATGGACGTAGCATAAGGCATGTGAACAGCCAAAATAAATTTAAAACATTTTATTATAAACTCACAAAATGTGTTGAGCTGAAATTTATGTGGCAAGAAGATTATAAGTTGTTGTGTTGCACATTCACCAACACTTGCCCTTAATCTTCATTTCCATGTAAATCAGTGATGCCTATAGTTTATCGAAGATGCTCAAACATGTTCTTTGCAAGTGGATTTGTAAATATGTCTACATGTTTTTCTTTAGACCCACAAAATTCAAGATTTATATCACCATTGTTCACCAATTCATGAATGAAGTGATATCTAGTATCTATATGCTTGCTACATTTATGAAAAACATGATTTTTAGACAATGCAATGGCTGATTTGTTATCACAAAATATCTTTGTATCTTCTTCTTGAGTATGCCTTAAATATGAAAGTACTCTTCTCATCTAAACTACCTAGCATGCTACTAATATGGATACAACATATTCCACTTTGACTGATGAAAGTATAACAATTGGATGTTTCTTTCATGCCCAAGAGATAGCACCTGATCCATGATATAAAACATATTGTAAAGTGATTTTTATATCATCAATACTACCACTTAAAATGATTAAATTTCAAACATTGAAGAGAAAATTTGAGAATTTGAAGATGTAAGATGTTATTTTGTGTGAGTGATTTCTATGTAAGAGTAAAGTGTGTAGTTAACAAGATGGTTACACTTGGAGAAATGTTAAACAAAGAGGTTGTTGTAGAAAAGGTTTTATGGTCTCTAACACCAAGGTGGAATAACATTGCCATCATTATTGAAGAAACTAAAAATTTGACTACTCTTGAGTTTGATCATCTAGTTGGATCTCTTGTGTCCCATGAAGAAAGAATAACATACACATTAAATGAAAGTGATAAGAAGGATTTTGCCTCAAAATTAAAGATAAAAAATAATGAAGGTACCAACACTAGGAATAAGAATAGCCATGTACAAGGCAAAGACAATATCAAAAGTAATCAAGGACAAGGTAAAGACATGAATAAAAATTAATCAAGATGATACAATTATTCAGAAGGATATAGAGGAAGAAGAGGTGGTTCAACTACAAGAGGTAGAGGTAGAGGTAGACTTGATAAAATAAATATTCAATGCTATTACTATCACATGGATGGTCACTTTGATTGGGAATGTAGATTAAAAGTAGGAAATGAAAATAGGATGTTACCATTGAACTTTGGAGAGCATAGTTACAACCTTGAAAATAAAAAATATGAAGATATAAGTTAGTTATGGCATCTTAGGTATGAATACATGAATTTAAGAAGTTTGAAGTTACTAACATCACAAGAATTAGTTTATGGTTTTCCAAAGGTTGAAGAGCATAAAGAAGTTTGTGAAGGATGTTTTAAAGTCAAACATGCAAGATAAAAGTTTATAAAAGGTATTGCATGGATGGTTTATCATCCATTTCAATTAGTTCACTCAGATACTATTCAAACAAAAAGTTTGGGTAAGTCATCCTATTTCATTAAATTTATTGATTATTATTCAAGAAAGTGTTGGGTTTATTTTTTGAAACAAGAAAGTGAAGAGTTTGATACATTTAAGAGATTTAATTCCCTTGTAGAGAATGAAAGTGGTTACAAAAAAAAGTGCTTAAGGACTGACTATAGAGGTGAATTTTATTCAAATGATTATGATTTGAATGGCATCAAAAGGCAACTTACAATTATATTTTTTAAATCCATTTGTCTGTAACATGATCCTTACCATTTCAACTACTGTAAGGTTCTTCCTTTCAGCCATACCATTTTTTTGATGGGTGTAGGCATTTATTACAACAATATATATTTTCAATTGAAGTCCCACTAGTGCACCTAAAAAAATGAATGCATATGAATCATGGTATGGAAAGAAGCCTAATGTCAAATATTTCAAAGTTTTTGATTGTTTAGCTTATGATCATGTAGCTAATTAGGAAAGGAAGACATTAGATCCCAAAATTGATACTTGTATTTTTTTGGGTACAGTGAACAAAGCATACCTTATAGGCTTTATAATCCTATCACTAATAGTTTAAATATGTCAAGAGATGTTATTTTTGATGAAGGGGGATCATATGGTAATGATAAAAATAAAATAAATTTAATAAGTATAAATCTATTTTTATTGATGGTAATAATGATGATATTACTAATGAGCAGCCCACAATTACATTAGTGCTAAGTTCTACAAGTCCATTATGTAGCCCCTCATCTAGAGCATATATTCCAAGCATGGTTCAAACCTCAAGTACAAGTCCATTAAATAGTCCATCATCTAGTGCAAGTATTTCAACAAAGATCTAGCTTCAAGTACTAATTCTTTAATAAAGGTAAAAATATTGAGTGAAATTTATCAGGGTACAATAAACCAAACACATGAAGAATGTCCAAGACATGAGATAGTAAATTATGCTTTAATTACACAAGATTTTTTGAACCACCATGTTTTGAAGATACATCTACTAATTATGTTTGTGTTTAATCAATGCAATAAGAGATAGATTTTATTCACATGAATGATATTTGGGAACTTATAGATCTTCCATATGATAAGAAAAATATTGGTACTAAATGGGTCTACAAGGCTAAGTACAATAGTGAGGGAAGTGTTGAAAGACATAAGGAAATGTTATTTTTCAAGGGTTCACATAGAGGTATGGGATAGATTATAAAGAGACATTTACACCAGTATCAAGACAAGAGACTATTATTTTGATGATTTCACTAGCAGCTCAAAATAAATGGAGCATACATCACATTGATGTAAAAAGTGTCTTTTTGAATGGGTACTTAGAAGAAGAAGTTTATGTAGAATAGCCACAAGGTTTTGAAGTGCAAGGTAAATAATTTCAAGTCTACAAGTTGAAGAAGGCTTTGTATGGCCTCAAACAAGCAACTAAAGCATGGTATGCAAGGATTGATGGATATTTTTAGTAGAATGGATTCAAAAGAAGCGAAAGTGAGCCTACACCTTACTACAAGAAATAATTTAATCAAATCCTTATTATAAGTTTGTATGTTGATGATTTGTTGTATATGGGAAACAATTCTAAGATGAAGGGTGAATTCAAAATTGGAATGATGAATAAACTTGAAACGAAAGATTTAGGTCTCATGAAATACATTTTAGGGGTAGAGGTTCATCAATGTAAATATGATATCTTCACTTGTCAAATAAAGTATGCAAATGATATGTTGAATAAATTCAATATGGTTGATTGTAAACTAGTTTCCACTCCAACTACTCATGGAGTTATGCTATGTAGAGAACATTGTGCTGAAAGGGTTGATGAGATAACTTACAGAAGTATTTCTAGAAGATCAATGTTTCTAATTAACACAAGACTAGATATCTAATTTCTCTTGTATCAAGATATATGTCTGAGCCATCTCAAATTCAGATGAAGGAAGCCAAGAGAAATTTGAGGTATGTGAAAGGTACTATTGGATTTAGTATTCATTATTATGGTATTAAAATGGTTAAACTTTTGTTGGAAGAGCTAAGAATTTTTTTATTGAATTAGAATAGAGGATACAATAGAAATATATACAAAGTTAATTACTAATAACATCCTAACTGACTATAATCATTTTGGAGAAGAGTGTCCCCAAATTTCTAGAATACACTAAAATAATATAATAGGGTTTTATCAAGGTTGCATTGGATGTTGAAATGTCATTCCCCATTCCCTTCCCCCCCCCCCCCAACCCCCCCCATATTACATTATTTTTACAAATGTACTCCCTAAACAACTCAAATTTCACCTCTCCAACGGATTTGGTGAGTATATTTGCTATTTGTACATCTGTAGGGAAATACTTGAGCTAGATGTGGTGGTTTAAAACTTGATCTTAAATATAGTGACATTCAACCTCTATATGCTTTGTTATTTCATGATAAATTGGATTCTTCACAAGATTTACCACACCTTGATTATTGCAATGAATGATAGGTGGATCCTTTTCAATAAAACCCATATCAACTAGAATGCGACGTAACCATATCACCTCACATACAGATCCATGTATGGTGTGATACTCTACCTCAGTGGATGAGAGAGAAATAGTAGTTTGCTTCTTACTAATCCATGAGATTGGTCTAGATCCAAGATGGAATATGTATCATGATGTTGACTTTTTTTAATCAATAGATCTGGCATAGTCTAATTCGATGTATACTTACAAGAATAACTGACTGTTCTTCTTGTATTCCAAACCATACTCAAGTGTACCTCAAACATATCTCAAAACATTCTTTGCTGCAATCTAGTGACATTTCTTCAGTTCTTGCATATATCTAGAGAGATATCTCACAACAAAACATATATCTGGTCTAGTATAGGTCAAGTAGATGAGACTCCTAATGAGTTGTCTATAGAGAGCTGCATCCACTTGAGGTGATTCCTAGAATTGAAAGAGTTGTAAATATTTTTCCATCGGTGTTGAGAGTGGCTTACAATATGACATTTTGTACTTTTCTAGGAGTGTCTTGGCATATTTTATTTGGGAGATAAAAATATGATTCAATTTTTGCCATAAATCCAAGCCAAGATAGTAATGCAATAGCCCTAAATCGGTCATGTCAAAGGATATTTTGAGATCATTCTTCACAATATCAACCTGATCTTCTGAACTTCCAGTGATCACAAGATCATCCACATATAGAACAAGAATGACAATATCTGTTCATACCTTATTTATGTACAAGTTATAATTTGAGGGGCTATGAGTAAAACCATGCTATAAAAGGTGATCATCTATTTTGGTGTACCATGCCCTAGGAGCTTGTTTCAGTCCATAAAGTGATTTGATGAGACAACATACCTTTTTAGGATGTTTTTCATCAATAAATCCTTCTATTTGGGTCATGTATACTTCTTCCTTTAGATCACCATTGAGAAAATCACTTTTAACATCCATATGTTGAAGTCACCATCCATTCTATGCTGTCAGTGTGCAACCAACTCTGATGGTCTTGATCTTTATAGTGTGTGTAAAGGTCTCTTCATAGTCAATGCCCCTTTTCTAAGCATATCCCTTTGCTACTAGTCATGCTTTATGTTTGTCGATGGATCTATCTACCTTTTATTTTGTTTTAAAAACCCTTTTGTGGCTTATTGGTATCTTTCCTATAGGCAGATCGACCAGTTCCCAAGTTATATTCTTCATGACTGAGCCATACTCAACATCCATTGCTTTTTTCCATTATGGTTTATTTAAAGCTTCCTGAACATTATTAGGTTTAGAGATATCAACTATTATACTCATGAGTGAAAAATTTACCTCATGCTATGTTAGACTCCTCTTTTTAACTTTAGATGAAGTATGGGAGTCTTTATTGGTACCTAGTACCCACTTTGAATGAGAACTCTACTACTATTATGAAGAACTACTTGGTGGATGTGAAGAACTATCTAATGGATGTTATAAATCTCCAAGATCAACATATAGTTATCCTTGCAACTCTTCTTCTTTGTGAAAAGTTTCCTCATCATTTGACTTAGGAAGTAATCGGCTAGAGGTGGTCAGTATTGATTCACTATACTGCATCTTAAAGGATTATTCATAAAATTCCACATCTTTGCTTTCATATATTTTCCTCGACTCAATATCCTTGAGATGATATGCCTTTGAGGTTGTGCTATAGCCAAATAGGATGCACGGAAGTTTTTTAGACTCAAGTTTCTATCTCTTCTGAGCTGGTATATGCATGTATGTTGTGCAACTAAATACTCACAAATGAGAAATTGATAGCTTTTTACCACTCCATACCTCTTTAAGAATTTTGTCCTTCAAAATTTTTTTTGGTGCCCTATTGAGAAGGTACATAACTATCTAAATTTCTTCTACCTAATGGCGTTTCTCTAGCTTTGTTGTTAATAACATGCAACGAGCCATTTCCATTCTGATATGATTTTGTCACTCAACAATGCCATTTTTTTGGGGTGTGTAGGGAGCAGCCCAATTTTGTTTAATTCCTTGTTGTTTTAGGAATGCCAAAAAATTCTTTGATGTGAATTAATCCTTAAAAACCTACTGATAGAAGACATAGAAATAATGGAAGGCTTCACTTTTCTTTTTCATGAAGAATGCCCACATCTTTCAAGAGTAGTCATCCATGAATAGTTCAAAGTAATTGTATCTAGAGAATGAAGTATGTAATGGGCCATTCGAATTAGTATGTACAACCTCAAAATGCTTCTTGGCATGAAAAGAGATATCTTTGAATGGATCCCTATGTTGTTCACCTACAAGCATCTAGGGAAGATGGGCAAGGAATTAGACAACTTTGGAATTCTATGTACCATCCCTTTAGAACATAGCTAGTATAAAGATCCAACTGAAAAATGACCATAATGGTAGTACCATAGGGCAATGGATTCTACCATTGAGGTAGATAAATATACTATAGAAGATGAAACTGCATCTAAATCAAACAACATATCTTTCAAAAAATCTTTTGTAAGAACTTTACCTTTTCGTGAAATTAGGCAGGTTTTGATGTCATTTTTGATAACAAACTCCAATTTAACTTGATGATTCAATAGCTGACTGACTGATAAGAGGTTGGATGTCAAACCAGGAATATATAATACCTTTGTAAGTGTAAATATTCTTGTTCTAAAGGGAATGGTAACTTGAACTATTCCTGTTGTGACATACTCCTTATCATCAATGATCCTAACCTGATCTCTAGTGGGTTGGTCTATTAGTAAATCAAACAACTTCTTGTCACCTATCATGTGCTTAGTGGCACCTGAGTCAATAAACTAGATGTTCTTCATCAACTGTGAAGTCTGGGAGACTAGTACTACATTCTTGTCTTCATCAATTGTTACTTCATCAAATTCATCATCTTGTTGGGCAGCAAGATATCCCTTCTATTTCCACTTGCAGGGATGTCATTTTGACTTCTTAGTATCATCATGCCCTAATGTGCTTGGATTGCTAGTAGATACTTTGTTTTTTCTATTGTACTAGCAGTTGTCTATGTCATGAGTGTTGGTATGACAAATGTGACACTACATCTTTGACTTCTGTGACTGATGACAAGATAATTATTATTTTTATTTATGCATTGGCTATTCTAGAGGTCCCTTGCATGATGTCTAACCTCATTATTGCTTCATTTTAACACCTTTATCTTGAGACTCATCTTATGTTGAATTGATGGCTTCCTCCTATTTCAATAGGTTCATGAGCTCTTCAAATGACTCTTTTTATTTAATGACACTTAGTGTCATGATGAACACTCAAAATTGAGAAAGGAGTTCTCACAAGGTGATAGGGACCAATGTTCGGTTATCTACTATTTCTCTGAGAGATAAAAACTCTTCTCATAGCTCAGCTACCCGTCGTAAGAATTCTTCCACTTTTTTATTAGACTCCATAGTGAACGTATGAATTTTTGATGGTAGATGAACAATCTTTATTTGATTCTTCACTTCATATATTATTTCTAATTTGTCCCATGTTGTCTTTACATTGTCAACATCCCTAATATGTGATTACACATTGTCAGTGATGCTTAACATGATCAGAATTAGAAGAATTCTTCTACTTTTTCATTAGACTCCATAGTGAGTGTATGAAGTTTTGATGGTAGATGAAGAATATTTATTTGATTCTTTTCTTCATATATTATTGCTAATTTGTCCCATGCTATCTTTGCATTATCATCATCCCTAATATGCGGTTTCTCATTATTGGTGATGTTAATATGATCAACATTAGAGCCTTAGCATTAGACTATTCATACTTTGTGAGTACATCGAGATTAGTGGGAACTCACATGGTCCCTATCATGATGCTCCACAGTCCTTCAAATTAAAGGATTGTATGCATTTTTGTTTTCCATGTAGCATAATTTGGCCCTTTTAGAAGTTGGGTGTGTGATAATAGCAATTTTGGAGCAGATATCTTTTATTTTTATAAGCAAAAAGTAGTATTTATTTTGATTTTTAAAACAAAATCTGTATGTACCTTATTCAATAGTTTTTCTCTACTCTTCTTCCACTAACTTTGCTGACTTGCTTATGTCTCCTTCTGTCTTGCTAAGACTTCGACTCACCACGTATTGTCTCTTTCTAAGGATTCGATTAAGGCACTTCGGCCAAGAAAAAAATGAAAGTCGAATATTTACTGTTGATACTCTAAACATAAGGCCTAATTTTTCTAATAGCTATTCCACTTGAGATCGACCAAAAGTACAAATTTACCAGTAAGAGGCTAAATCTAAAGAATTCTCTAACCATATATAAAATTTACACCATTCTTTATTGTGAACTATGTCACATATCATGCTAATGGCCTATATAAAAGAATACATGATCTCCAGCATATATTATTTACTCGGGGCCTTTCTAGAGGTCCTATATTTAGGTCCTTACCATGATTGAGGATGTAGCTACACTATGATAAGTTTTGATACAAGTGAAACGAACCGATAGTTGATGCACATGATGAATTTTTTAAGAAGAACCAAAGGAAAATATAGGGGAAGGGCTTCTCAATGCCTCACATGGAAAATATAAAGGATTTTTTAAAATGGTCAATCCTCTTCCTACATGTCTCCTTCTCTGTAGGTTTCCATTATCTAGAATAGTAGCACAATTTTATAGCTATAGCAGGCTTCCTCCATGTCAACTTTATTTTTCTTTAGCATAAAGGGCCCATATTTGCTTTTTTTCTACAATTTTATAAATTCCTAGACTATTTTGGTTTACATTAAATCATTCATGCACCAATTTAGGTGACAATTCAGGTGATAGTTCTACCCCAATTGATGATGGAACTTCTGTGAGCCATAACTTTTGCACCGTAGCTCCAATTGACTCACCGTTTGAATCATTAGAAAGCTAAGAATGAGGATAATTCCATGAGATGGAATGGATATTTTCTCAATTAAGTTTAACCCTTGAAAACCCAATGTAAGTGTCCCAAATTTTAATTTTAGTAGTGTAGTCTAAAAATAGTAAGTTTTTGAAAATAGTAATTCCTCAAATTTCGTATTGTTTTAAAGTGTGGAAGTCGAACCACTTAATCTCCCTAAATATTGGTGACCTTCCACATCCTGCCCCTACTTTCAAAATGGGTATAAATGAATATGTAATAAAAAATGGAAAATCAGACATCTCTTCCTAGAGTTAAGCATATAGTTATATTGCGATCTTTCTATGTTATTTCTATGTTCTTGAAATATTTATCAACTAGAACTTTTGAGTTTTGGATAAATGGTATTAGAGCGGTTTGTCTTGAGAGTGTATGATCTTAAGGATGAGGTCAGGCTATAAGAAGCTTAGGTGGAAAACAACAGAGCTTCCAAACTATCCACCTATTCACTCAAAATGACTTCAAATGGTGGACGACACTGAGACATACGACCCTTTCAAGGAAATGGTGAATGAAGCCCTCCAAAGGCAACAAGCATAGATGTTGTAACAATTTTCCCAAATTCTTTAACAACTCCTGATGGGAAATTATGGCTCCTCAGATGCACTTCTTGGCTACTCATCCATGGAATGTCCTTTTAGTGCCCCAACACCCTTCAAGGTTCAGGTGAATTTTGATATTCATACAATTGAAGGCAAAATCAATGTTGATGCAGTATAAAATTGGTTAGATCAATTATCTTCCTACTTCTCTATAAATAAATTCACTGATGGAGAAAAGATCACTTTTGTTCTTTTGAAAGCATCATTTCCTGTGAAAAACTGGTGGGAAGTGTACAAAAAGAGGTTTAGTACAAATGACATTGGCCTTGAGGTGGAACCTACCTGGGATGATTTCATGGAATTGGTGAAAGAATAATACTATCCCATTGGAGCATATGATGATTTGTACATATAGTGGTAATAACTTCACCAAGGTAAGGACCAATCTATTCAAGATTACATAGACATTTTTCATTCTTTATCTCCAAGATTGGGCATCCAAAAAAGTGAGAAACATAAGACTCTCAAATATCATCGTGGACTACAATGGTACATATGGGGGGAAATGGAACTCTTAAATTTGGAAACCCTTGGTGAGGCATGCAAATTCATAGTGAATATTGAGCAGAAGCATCATAGAAAGAATACGAAGAGTTAGCCCTCAAAATGGAAAAGTGACAAGGAAGGTCAAACATGAGGCCAAAATTGGAAGAAAAAGGAGTTTCAAGATAAGAAACCCCAGAAGAGGAAGGCTAGAAAATGGTGTGATTACTAAAAAACTATAACTCACTCCAAATAAGAATGTCGAGCCATCAAGGCACTGCTTTTTGAGTCACAATACTCAACATCTACTACTATGTCTCATACATAACCCACAGTCGAAGAGGACGAAGAAGAAATTGTAGATGCTCATCCTAACACCATTGTCACTTCATCATAGACCTATGAGGAAAGGCCAGATGATAAGGAAAGATTGTTTCATTCTAAATTATGGGTAAAAGGTAAGCCTCTACATTTCATTCTTGATAGTGGGAGTCAAAAGAATTTAATCTTTGATAAATTTGTGAAAAGTCTAAATCTATCCATGAAGCCTCATCCAAAGCCATAAAATATTGGATGGTTGAGCCCAAGAAGAGACCTCTATGTCACCCATCAATGTCTTCTTTCATATGAAATAAAACCTTTCCAAGATGAAGTCTTGTGTGATGTGGTCAATCTAGATGTTTGTGATGTACTCCTTAGTCAGTCGTTCATGTATGAGAGACATCGCATCTATGAATCAAAAACTCAGAGAATCACCATCACTCTTCAAACACAACATTATAGGGTACCATAGGTACCACCTCCCACATCTATCTCCCTTATCAATGCTAAGCAATGTAAGAGATTGGTGGAGAAGACAAAGCAATTTGTTCTCATGATAGTAAAACCATAGATATCTAAGAAGGCCGATGTTGCAGTCCTGAGTACACAATCAACATAATAACAAAAGTAGATAGAATGAATCACATGATAATATGATGACTTATTCAAGTCACCCATAGGAGTTCCATTGCATTGCCAAGTAAAACATTTTATCGATTTGATCCTAGGATCACCTTTGCCTAACAGTCCTATTTATTGCATATCAATTTTGGAGAATGATGAGATAAAAAGATAGATTCAAGAATTGATCCAAAAGGGTCACATCAAGCCAAGCTCTTCACCCTATGGCAGCCCAATTATCTTGGCACCAAAGAAAGATGGAACATGGAGGCTTTGCATTGACTATCAAGCCCTGAATAAAATCACTGTGAAGAATCTCTACCCTCTCCCCAAGATTGATGACCTACTGGACCAACTCTGTGGTGTGAAGTTCTTCACCAAAATTGATCTCAAATTTGGCTATCACCAAATTCCCATCGATCCCACCGATGTCTGGAAGACTGCATTCAAATCTAAGGAGGGGCTTTTTGAGTGGTTGGTTATGCCTTTTGGCTTAACTAACATACCTACAACCTTCATAAGGATGATGGATGACATCCTAAGACCCTTCACCAACTCATTCATGGTTGTCTACTTGGATGAAATACTCATCTACAGTAGAACATGGGAGGAACATTTGTAAAATGTTCGTAAGGTGCTTCAAACTCTTCGAGAGCACAATTTGTACGAAAATCTTGACAAATACACATTCAAGATGACAACAATTCAGTACATTGAGTACGTTGTGAATGAGTAAGGGTCCATGTTGATCCATAAAAGATTTGGGTTATTTGAGAATGGCCCACACCAAGGACCCTCATAGAACTTCATAGCTTCTTGGGTCTTGAAAATTTCTATCGCAGGTTTTTTCTTGGATTTTCACATGTTGCTTGGTCACTAACCCAAGTGACTAAAGGAGGAGCTAAAGCTACATTTTAGTGGGGTGAAATAAAATAAAGGGAATTTAAGAATTTGAAGAACAGGCTTTGCTCAACCCCTATTCTTGCCTTGCCAGATTTGCATCAACCTTTTGAGTTGATGACAGATGCATTTGAATATGACATGGGAGCTGTCATCATGCAACATGGCCATCCTATTGCATATCACAGTGAAAATTTCACTGATACAGTCAAGAAATATTTGACATATGATAAGGAGCTCTATGCCATTGTGCAAGCTTGTAAAGAATGGAAATACTACATCTTGGGGAAAGAGATGGTCATCCACTCGACCACAGACCATTGGAATTCATCCAGACACAGAAAAAACTATGAAATGAGATACACCAAAAGTGGGTAACATATCTTTAGCAATTCCATATAATCATCAAAAACAAAAAGGGGAGCTCAAATATAGCTGTAGATTATCTGAGTTGCCTGCCAATTATTGTACTCACAACAATTCTTAACCTGTGCGGACTTGAGACTACCATTTGGGGTGCTCTATATGAAGCAGATCCTACATTTGCTGATACATATCAGGTGCTTCAAAAAGGTAAACATGTTTTTGATTTCTATTTACAAGATAATGTCCTCTGTCATATGGGGAACATCTATGTTCCAGTTGAAGAGCAACAAAAGATGATATGGGAAGCACATTTTAGTAGGACATCTAGACACTTTGGTATAGAAAAGACATGGACAGTTCTTCAAAAACACTTCTACTAGCCCCATATGCGAAAGGATGTGGAAAGATATCTCAAATCTTGCACCCCATGTGTGATAGCCAAGCTAATAAATAAGAAGAAAGGATTGTACATGCCATTTCTAGAACCAACCAGGCCTTGGGAATCTATCTCAATATATTTTCTCTCAGGTTTGCCCACTTCGAAACATGGTAAGGACTGTATTTTTGTGGTAGTTGATCATTTTTCAAAAATGGCTATCATGATGACTTGTAAGAAAAATATATCTACTGAAGAAACTGCTCAACTATATTTTAGTCATGTATGGCTCCATTTTGATCTCCCCAAGTCCATTGTCTTAGATCGAGATAGCAGGTTCTTGAGCATCTTCTGGTCCACTCTATGGAAGATGATGGACACCACGCTGATGATGTCCACAAACTTCCTTCCACAGACTGCTGGTCAGACATAGGTGGTGAGCTACTTGATTATTCACATGATTCAGATGTATCACTCCAAACATCCACGCACATGGGATGAGGGGCTTCTTTTCATACAACATGGATACAATTGGGCCCTGCACAACTCGACCAAACATAGTCCATTCCATGTATGCTTTGGGTTCTAACACATGGAACCAATTGATATAGCCATTAAATTCTCCACCATGGAATACACACCTCATGGAAGATTTGAGGCAAAAAAAGCAACAAAGTTCATTGAAAAAATGTAACACATCTAGTAGCAAGTTCATGACATCCTAGATAAGATGAATCAGAAGTATAAGCAATGCCATGACAAACATAGGATTGCACACCATTTTGTTATGGGTGACAAGGTTTAGTTTCACCTTCAAAAGGAAAGACTTGTAGGCCCACATAAAAAAATTTGGCTTCTTCGATATGGTCCCTACACCATCATTAGAAAAGTGGGAGAAAATGCTTTTGAGTTGAACCTACCAGCCTACCTTGGTCTGCATCCAATATTCAATGTGGAGCTTCTCAAACCATATCATCCACCTCTATGGGACACTTTAGTTGTAGAAGAACAACTAGACATTGATGAGCTTGATCCATATATTTTTTCTCCAGTGGAGGAAGATCAGATTGTGGACACCTGGATGAAGACAATAAGAAGACGCTCTATTCCCCTTTATCGAGTGGTCAAAAAGGTCCAGCTTAGCCACCAAGGTGAGTGGCTCATAGAGAATAAAATCAAGACACAACTAAAACACCTGATAAGGAACATTGAAGCAATGGGAACCATTTATTTTCAAGGAGGGAGGAATGATCTGGGCACCAATTTAGGTGACAATTCTGGTGACAGTTCCACTCCAATTGATGACAGAACTTCCAGGGGCCATAACTTTTGCACAGTAGCTCCAATTGACTCATCGTTTGAACTGTTAGAAAGATAAGAATGAGAAGAATGCCATGAGATGGAATAGAGATCTAATAAATGAATTTTTACCCCCAAAAACCAAATGGAAGTGCCCAATATTTTAATTTAAGTAGTGCAATCTAAAAATAGTAAGTTTCTAAAAATAGTAATTCCTCAAATTTTGTATTGTTTTAAAGCGTGGAAGTCAAACCACTTAATATCAATTAAGATTGGTGACCTTCTACATACTCCCCCTACTTTCAAAATGGGTATAAATGAATATATAACCTGAAATGGAAAATTAGACATCTCTTCCCAGAGATAAGCATATAGTTATATTGCGATCTTGAGTAATAATACATATCTTCTTAGAGAATTCATTGTTACTATGTTATTTCTCTGTTCTTAAAATATTTATCAACCAGAACTTTTGAGTTTTGGATCATTAAAGGACTGCTAGCTATGCCTTATCTCAATGATTTACACACTGGTACATCAAACTGCTGCAACTCTATGGTTACCTCGATCAATATCATCCCAGATTGTTGGCTACTTCATAGGACTATGTCCTTTTTCCACCCTCCTTATCACTACTTCTTTTTCACACTTCTGGTTGTTGCTCTCATATTAAAATTTTAGGAAGACCTAAGTGATTTTTTATTGAATTAGAATAGAAGATGCAATAAAAACATATACAAAGTTAATTACTAATAATATCCTAACCGACTACAATCATTTTGGAGAAGAGTGTCCCTAAAAATATCCACAATACACTAAAATAATGTAATAGGCTTTTCTTGAAGTTGTGTTGTCAACTTTTTTGTTTTAGTGATTTTGATTGGGGAGGTATTTTGGATGATCAAAAGTCTACATCTGGTAATTGATTTTCACTTGGTTTGGGTTTGGTTACATGGATCTCAAAGAAGCAAAGTACAATTTCTCTCTCATCTACAAAAGTAGAGTATATTGATGTTACTTCCACAAGTACACAAACATTATGGTTTGGAAAAATTATAGAACAAATTGGGGAGAAAAAAATTCATCCTACAGTAATTTTTTGTGATAACATAAGTGCATTCAACTTGGCCAAGAATCCTATTCATCATAGTAGGACAAAGCATTTTGATTTGAAATATCATTTCATTCAAGAACTGGTTCAAAATAAAGGTGTAAAATTACAATATATAAAGAATCAAGAATATCTTGCAAAAATATTTACTAAGGAATTTACAAAGGTTCAGATTTTGAAGTGAAAGATAAATAGTGACATGTCTACAACTTGAAGAAGGCTTTGTATGGCCTCAAACAAGCAACCAGAGCATGATATGCAAGGATTGATGGATATTTTTAGTAGAATGGAATTAAAAGAAGCAAAAGTGAGCCTACTCATTACTACAAACAATAAGTTAATGATATCCTTATTATAAGTTTGTATGTTGATTATTTGTTGTATATGAGTAACAATTATAAGATGAGGGTGAATTTAAAATTGGAATGATGAATAAATTTGAAATGAAAGATTTAGGTCTCAAGAAATAACTTTTAGGGTTGGAGGTTCATCAATGTAAAGATGATATCTTCATTTGTCAAACAAATTATGCAAATGATATGTTGAAAAAATTCAATATGGTTGATTGTAAACCATTTTCCACTCCAACTGCTCATGGAGTTATGCTATGTAGAGAACATGGTGCTGAAAGGGTTGATGAGACAACTTACAGAAGTATTTTTGGAAGCTTAATGTTTCTAATTCACACAAGACTAGATATTCAATTTCTCTTGTATCAAGATATACGTCTGAGCCATCTCAAATTCATATGAAGGAAACAAATATAATTTTGAGGTATATGAAAGGTACTATTGGCTTTAGTATTCATTATTATGCTACTAAAATGGTTAAACTTTTGTAAGAAGAGCTAAGTGATTTTTTATTGAATCAGAATAGAGGATACAACAAAAATATATACAAAGTTAATTACTAATAGTATCCTAACCGACTATAATCATTTTGGAGAAGAGTGTCCCCAAAATTTCCAAAATACATGAAAATAATGTAATAGGCTTTTCTCAAAGTTGAGTTGGACGTTGCACTGCCATTCCCCCCCTCCCCCCAAACACCCCCCCCCCCCCCCCCCCCCCCCCTTATTACATTATTTTTACAAATGTACTCCCTAAACATCTCAGATTTCACTTTTCCAAGGGATTTGGTGGGTATATCTACTATATGCACATCTGTAGGATAGTACTGGAGCTGGATGTGGTGGTTTAAAACTTGATCTTGAATGTAGTGACATTCAACCTCTATATACTTTGTTATTTCATGATAAACTAGATTCTTCACAATCTTTAACTCACCTTGATTGTCGTAATGAATGATAGGTGGATCTTTTTCAATAAAGCCCATATCAACTAGATTGTGACCTAACCATATCACCTCGCACACAACTCCATGTATGGCACAATATTCTACCTCACTGTATGAGAGAGTAACAATAGTATGCTTCTTATCTATGAGATTCATCTAGATCCAAGATGGAATATGTATCCTAACATTGACTTTCGTTCATTAACATATCCAGTGTAGTCTGAGTCGATGTATCCTTACAAAAAGAATTGACTATTCTTCTTGTATTTTAGACCATAATCAAGTGTACCTTAGACATATCTCAAAACATGCTTTGCTACAATCCAATGGAGTTTCTTCAGTTCTTGCATAAATCTAGATAGATAGCTCACATAAAAAAATATATCTAGTCTTATCTAGGTCAAGTAGATGAGACTCCTAATGAGTTGTCTATAGAGAGTTGCATCCACTTGAGGTGAGTCCTAGAATTGAGAGAGTTGTAAACCTTTCTCCATCAGTGTTCAAAGTGGCTTACAATATGACATTCTATACTTTTATATGAGTGTCTTGGCATATTTTATCTAGAAGATAAAAATGTGATTCAATTTCTACCATATCTCCAGGCCAAGATAGTAATGCAGTAGCATGAAATCGGTCATGTTAAAGGATATTTTGAGATTATTATTCACAATATCAACCTGATCTTTTGAACTTCTAGTGATCACAAGATCATCCACATATAGAACAAGAATGACAATATATGGTCCTACCTTCTTTATGTACAAGTTAAAATTTGAGGGGCTATGAGTAAAACCATGATGTAAAAGGTGATTATATATTTTGTTGTACCATGCCCTAGGAGCTTGTTTTAGTGCATAAAGTGATTTGATGAAATGGCATACCTTTTTAGAATGTTTTTCATCAACAAGTCCTTGTGGTTGGGTCATGTATACTTCTTCCTTTAGATCACCAATAATAAAATCACTTTTGACGTCTATCTATTGAAGTCTCCATGCATTTTGTGCTGCCAGTGTGCAAACAACTTTGATGGTCTTGATCTTTGTAGTGAGTGCAAAGGTCTCTTCGTAGTCAATACCCTCTTTCTAAGCATATCCATTTGATAATATCATGATTTATGTTTTTTAATGGATCTGTCTACCTTATATTTTGTTTTTAAAACCCATTTGTAGCCTATGAGTTTGTTTTCTATAGGTAGATTGACTAGTTCCCAAGTCTGATTCTTCATGAGTGAGTCATACTCAACATCCATTTATTTTTTCCATTATGGTTGATTTAAAGCTTCATGAACACTATCAGGTTAAGAGCTATAAGATATTGTACTCATGAGTGGAAAATTCACCTCATGCCTTGTCTAACTCCTCATTCTAACTTTGGATGAAGTATGGGAGTCTCTGCTGGTGCTTAGTACCCACTCTAGATGACAACTCTATTGTTGTTGTGAATAACTGCTTGGTGGATGTGAAGAACAATCTGGTAGATGTTCTAAACCTCTAAGATCAACATACATTTCTTCTTGTAACTATTCTTCCTAGTGAGAAGTCTCCTCATCATCTGACTTAGGAAGTAATCGATGAGAGGTGATCAGTATTGATTCACAGTTCTACATCTCAAAAGTTGATTCATCAAATACCACATCTCTGCTTTCATATATTTTCCTCGACTCAAGATCCTTGAGATAATATTCCTTTGAGGTTGTGTTATAGCCCAATAAGATGCATGGGAGTGTTTTGGACTCAAGTTTCACTCTCTTCTAACCTATTATATGCATGTATGTTGTGCAACAAAAAACTCATAAATGAGAAATCAATGGATTTTTACCACTCCATACCTTTTCAGGTATTTTGTCCTTCAAAATTTTCATTGGTGCCCTATTGATAAGGTACATAGCTATCTAAATTGCTTCTAACCAATAGTGTTTCTCTAGCTTTGCTGTTGATAACACGTAGTGAGCCATTTCCATTACGGTATGATTTCGTCACTCAATAATGCCATTTTGTTGGGACATGTAGGGAGTAGTTAGATTCTATTTAATTCCATGATAGTTTAAGAATGTCAAGAACTTCTTTGACATGAATTGATCCTTCACAACCTACTGATAGAAGACCTAGAAATGATGGAGGGATTCACTTTTCTATTTCAGAAAGAATTCCCACATCTTTTGAGAGTAATCATCCATGAATAGTTGAATGTACTTTTATCTAGAGAATGAAGCGGGTAGTGGTCCATTTAGATTAGTATGTACAACCTCCAAATGCTTCTTGGCATGAAAAGAGCTATCTTTGAATGTATCCTTGTGTTGTTTACCTATAAGGAATCTAGGGTAGATGGGCAAGGAACTAGACAATATTGGAAGTTCATGTACCATCCCTTTAGAACTTAGCTGCTATAAAGATCCAATTGATAAATGGCCATAATGGTAGTGCAATAGGATAGTAGATTCTACCATTGAGGTAGATAAAGATACTATAGAAGATGAAACTACATCTAACAAAAACAACTTATCTTTTAGAAAAGCTTTTTCAAGAACTTTAACTTTTCATGAAATCAAGCAAGTTTTGATGTCATTTTTGGCAGAAACACCACCTTAACTTGATGATTCAATAGCTGGCTAATTGATAAGAGATTGGATGTCAAACTAGGAACATATAGTACATTCATAAGTGTACATTTTTGTGTTCTGAAGGGAGTGATAACTTGACCTATTCTTGCTCTGACATACTCCTTATCGTCAGCGATGCTAACCTGATCTCTAGTGGGTTGGTCTGCCAGTGAATCGAATAAATTCTTGTCACTTATCATATGCTTAGTAGCACTTAAGTCAATCAACCAGATGTTCTTAATTGGTTGTGAATTCTAGGAGACTAGTACTACATTCTTATCTTCATCAATTGTTACTTTGTCAGATTCATCATCTTGTTGGGAAGTGAGATGTCCCTTATGTTTCCACTTGTGGGGATGTCTTGTTGACTTCTAAGTATTATCATGCCCTGATGTGCTTGGATTTTTGGTATATCTTTTGTTTTTTCTATTATACCAGTAGTTGTCTGTGTCATGAGTGTTGGTGTGACAAATGTGACACCACCTCTTTGACTTCTGTGACTCATGATGAGATAATTGTTGTTGTTGTTTCTACATTGGCTATTCTAGAGGTCCCTTGCATGGTGTTTGACCTCATTGTTGCTTCATTTTAAGAGCTTTATCTTGAGACTCATCTGATGCTGAATTGATGGCTTCCTCATGCTGCAACAGGGTCATGAGCTCTACAAATGACACTTTCTATTTAGTGACGCTTAGTGTCATGGTGAATACTCAGAATTGAAAAGGGAGTGCTTGCAAGGTGATGGGGACCAATGTTTGGTCATCTACAGTTTCTCCGAGAGCTAACAACTCTGCCCATAGCTCAGAGACCTATCATGAGAATTCTTCGCCTTTTTCATCGGACTCCATAGTGAGTGTATGAAGTTTCGATGGCAGATGAAGAATATTTATTTGATTCTTTGCTTCATATATTATTGCTAATTTGTCCCATGCTGTCTTTGAATTATCTTCATCCTTAATATGCGGTTGCTCATTATTGGTGATGTTAGTATTATCAACGTTAGAGCCTTAGCATTAGACTATTCGTACTTTGTGAGTGCATCGGGATCAGTGGGAACTCACATGGTCCTTATCATGATGCCCCACAGTCCTTCAAATTGAAGGATCGTAGGCATTTTTATTTTCCATGTAGCATAATTTGGCCCTTTTAGAAGTTGGGTGTCTGATAATAGCAATTTTGTAGCAGACATCTTTTATTTTTATAAGCAAAAAATAGTATTTATTTTGCTTTTTAAAACAAAATTTGTATGTACCTTATTTAAGATTTTTGCTCCAGTCTTCTTCTGCTAACTCCGCTGACTCGCTCACGTCTCCTCCTGTCTTACTAAGACTTCGACTCACCACTTATTGTCTCTTTCCAAGGATTCGATCAAGGCACTTCGGCCAAGAAATGAATGAAAGTTGAATATTTACTGTTGATACTCTAAACATAAGGCCTAATTTTTCTAATAGCTGTTCCACTTGAGATCGACCAAAAGTACAAATTTACCAGCAAGAGGCCAAATCTAAAGAATTCTCTAACCATATATAAAAATTGCACCATTCTTTGTTTTGAACTATGTAACATATGATGCTAAAGGCCTACAGAAAAGAATGCATGATCTGCAACATATATCATTCGCCCGTGGCCTTTCCAGAGGTCCTATATTCGGGTCCTTGCCATGATGGAGGATGTCGCTGCACTATGACAAGTTTTGATACAAGTGAAACAAACTGATAGTCGATGCACACGATGAATTGGTCAAGAAGAATCGAAGACAAATTCGGGGGAAGGGCTTCTCGATACCTCACATGGAAAATTCAAAGGACTGTTTAAAATGGTCGATCCTCTTCCTACGTCTCTCTCTCTACAGGTTTCCATGATATAGAATAGCAGCACAATTTTATTGCTGTAGCAGGCTTTCTCCATGTCGACTTTGATTTTCTTTAGCATACAGGTCCCGTATTCGCTTTGCTATGGCACTTTTACAACTTCCTAGACTTTGTTGGTTTGCATTGAAGGACTGTTGGCTGTGCCTTATCTCAATGATTTACACACTGGTACGTCGAACTACTGCACCTCTATGACTGCCTCGATCAGTGTCATTCCAGACTGCTGGTTGCTACGTAGGACTACGTCCTTTTTCCACGCTCCTTGTCACTGCTTCTTTTCATGCTCCTGCTCGTTGCTCTGATACCAGAATTGTAGGAAGAGCTAAGCAATTTTTTATTAAATAAAAAAAGAGGATACAACAAAAATATATACAAAGATAATTACTAATAATATCCTGACTACAATCATTTCGGAGAAGAGTGTCCCCGAAATATCTAAAAGACACTAAAATAATGTAATAGGCTTTTATCAAAGTTGCATTGTCAACTTTTTGGTTTTAGTGATTTTGATTAGGGAGGTTGTTTGGATGATCGAAAGTCTACATCTGGTAATTAATTTTCACTTGGTTTAGGTTTGGTTATATGGAGCTCAAAGAAACATTATACAGTTTCTCTCTCATCTACAAAAGTAGAGTATATTGATGTTACTTTTGCAAGTACATAAGCATTATGGCTTAGAAAAATTCTAAAAAAAATTGGGGAGAAACAAATTCATCCTACAGTAATTTTTTGTGATAACATAAGTGCATTCAAGTTGGCCAAGAATCATGTTCATCATAGTAGGACAAAGAATTTTGATTTGAAATATCATTTCATTCGAGAATTGGTTCAAAATAAAGGTGTAGAATTGCAGTATATAAAGACTCAAGAATAGCTTGCAGAAATCTTTAATAAGGAAGTTGCAAATGTTCAGGGTTTGACACTCTAAGACCATATTGTGAGTCTACTCAGCATTAAGGGGGAGTATGTTGATAAGTAATGCATGATGTCTCACTGTCATGCAATTCACCATTACATTTAGTTTGCATTGAATTTATTTTTAATTGACTCTTTTTACTTGTATGATTGCATGAATATTTTATTTTTGTTTTTGAAAAGATCTACATGTAATCCTTTTTAGACATTGTGTCCTCTATTAATATGCACCCTCTCTTTTGTTTTATAATAACACAAAAAAAAACAATGTATCTTCAATTTTGGAGTAATAATATGGATGATTGATTTACAGTAGAGTATACAATTAATATCTATTATTTTGGTGGTTTTTATTTTGTTTAAGTCTACTACGGTTGATGTATTTGAGACTGATTATTCAATGCTATAATTTTTTTTACTTGCTGTTACAATAAACTTTCAGCAGGTTTGAAGAACAGGCCCTATATAGAATCTTCATTTAAACCTACTAAAATGTGATTTTGTGAAAAATTAGCTCCAATGTCATCATAGGTTGAGCTAATTAGTCATTTGGGGAAATATGTGTTATTGAAACAAAATAATCATACACTCTAACACTATACCAAGAGCTGAGAGAAATATTATAGACTATTACTAACCAGTTGCTTAGGAAAAATAATAAACTCAAAAGAAATCAAGATCCAAAGAAAAACTGTTTTTATATATCTTTTAGCAGCATTGTACATACTCATTTAATAAAAAGAGCACTAGATTACTGGATTATAAAAGGAGTTAAATAATTTGTTTGAACAACAGTCTATACAAAGGTCCAAAAATAAAACTACATACATTACAATAGTTTAAACATAAGACTGCACTTATTAAAAATAAAACTAAAGCTGAAAAATAAAAAACTATGTCTATGCAGTTTCTATTATGCATTGATCATTCACGCATGTATTCAATCTCCCCCTACATGAGCAACGGGGATAAGTCCCAATTGATTCCTCAAAGTAATAAAACTGATTGTAGTTATAACTTTGGTAAAAATATCACCAACTTGCTCAGATGTAGGGAAAAACTATAATTCAACTGTCCCATCTTGAACTAAATCTCATATGAAGTGATGTCTGATCTCAATGTGCTTCGATCTAACATGAAACACAAGATTTTTGGTCATTGCAATGGTATTGCTATTATCATAGTAGATAGTTGTTGGATGTTCTTGAACTAATCATAGGTCTTCCAAAATCCTTTGAATCCATATGGATTGATAACTAGCTGCTATTGCTGTAATATACTATTTTTCTATAGAAGAGAGAGCCACAGTTTCCTACTTTTTACTACTCCATGAGACAACTCCAGAACCAAGTTAGAAAACATAACCAGATGTAGATTTTTTTATCATCAATTGAACCAGCCCAATTAGAATTTATGCATCCAACTAGCTCAAATTTATTAGTAGAAGAGTAATGAATGTCAAAATTATGTGTACCACTCACATACCTTAAGATTCTTATTATAGCATGCCAATGAGACTCATGTGAATTATACATAAATTGAGAGATGAAGCTCATAGCATACATAATATCAGGTCTCATTGTAGTGAGGTGCATGAGACTCCCTACCAAACTTTTGTATAAAGTAGCATACACTTTGAAACTTGCATCCTCCTTAGTTAATTTTTCACCAAGGGCTACAAGGGTTGCAACTATTGTGCATGAAATCATTCTAAACAATTTCAATAAATCAACCACATACTTGGTTTGAGAAATGGATATACCTTCAAGTTTCTATTGCACCTCCACTCCAAAAAATCAATGCATGAGTCCTAGATCTGACATCTCAAAGTCTTATTTCATTTATGCTTGAAATTTCTCCACGAGAGATGGGCTATTAATTATATAAATGAGATCATCAACATAAAGGCAAACAATGAGAATATCATTACCAAGATGTTGGATATAGAGGGTTGGCTCTGAATGGCTTCTTCTAAAACCCTTCTTCATGAAAAAACTATCAATTCTTGCATACCATGCACAAAGAGCTTGCTGAAACCCATAAAGTATTTTTTTCAATTTGTAGACTAAATGTTCTTTTTCTAGAATTTCATAACCATTAGGCTGTTCCACATAGACTTCCTCATCAATATAACCATTCAAGAAAGCTGATTTTACGTCCATATGATATACTGGCCACTTGTGTTGTGCAATAATAACGAATAAAACCTTGATTGTACCAAGTCTTGCAACTAAAGAGAAAGTCTCTGAATAATCTACTCTAGGTATTTGAGCAAATCCCTTAGCAACTAGTCTTGCCTTGTGTCTTTTCATAGAACCATCAACATGATATTTCACCTTATAAATCTATTTGACACCAATCACCTATTTATCTTTTGGAAGTTACACTAATTCTCATGTATTATTTTTATCAATTGCTTGCATCTCATCATTCATATCATCAATCCATACCATTTATTTTACTGCTTCTTCATATATAGAGGGTTCAACTTAAATTTTACCAAGAAAAGAAAAATTAGCAATTGGATTCACATTACTCATTTGATAAGTTTTAGTTAAAATTCATACCTTTATTGAAGAGCTTGGACTTGATGCTGGACTTGAACTATCACCTGATGGTGTGCTAGTAAATGAACCTGGTGAATCTAAGCTTGGAGAGCTCAAATTTGAGCTATTATTGGGGCTTTAACTTCAACTTGAGCTTGTGGGGAGAGGTGGAACACTTCCATCTTTTATGTCCAACATTATTGGTGGTGTTTTTTATTGTGCACCATTTTTCCATTGCTATTCTCCCCCTTCATCAAAAATCACATCCTGACTAAAAAACCATTTCTTTGTGTCAGGATTATATAATTTGTATCCTTTAGTTGCATTAGAATATCCTATAAAATACAATGTTAGTATTTTTCAACCAACTTCTTCCATTTTTGAACTAGAATATGAACATATGTAGAATAACCAAATAAATGAAGATGAGCCATTGAAGGCTTTTGACCACTCCAAGCTTCCTTTGGTGTGATGCTGTGAACTAATTTTGTGGGGATTTGATTCAAGAGGTATACTATTGTTTCCACTACTTCTCCCCAATAAAAATTTGGAAGATTTTTTTATTGCAACATACTACATGCCATTTTTAAATGGTATGGTTCTTTATTTTTGCAATACCATTTTGTTGGTGGGTATAAGTTGCAGTAAGTTGTCTCATGATGCTAGTTTTTGTTACAAAATTTTGAAAACACTTTGGAAGTGAATTCTCCCCCTCTATCTATTATAAGTATTTTGAGATAATACATGCTTTATTTTTCAGCCATAGATTTAAATTTTTTGAAGCAATCAAAAGCTTCCTATTTCAGCTTAAAAAATAAATCCATGTGTGGTGAGAAAGATCATTAATGAATTTCAAAAAATAATGATGATTACCCAAATATTATTCTTGTATAACACCACAAATGGCAGCATGCACAAGATCTAGAGGAGATTTTGCCCTCCAAGATTTGTCCACCTAAAAACTATCTCAATGTTGCTTACCAAGTACACACACTAAACTAACTTCTTCTTTTACTTGAATTGTTGGAATTCCTCTCACTATATGCTTCTTGTGAAGTAAATTTAAACATTAAAAATTTAGATGGCCATAACGTTGATGCCATAACCATGAATCATTTTTGGTTTCTTTCAAAGAATGCATAGAAGTGGAATGCAACGTGAGAGGGAATAACTTGTTCTCTATCATAGAAACCTTTGCTACAAGATGATAATTATTTGATTTATCAAATATTTTGTAACAATTATATTCAAATACAATTTTATAATTTTTCTACTACAAGTTGCCCAATACTTAAAATATTATGATATAATTTGGGCACATGCAGTGTATCATGAATATAAGTAGTTTCTCTTTGCTTAGTTTTTATAGCAAGGGTACCTTTTCCCATCACATCAACCTCTTTATCATCACAAAATTTTACTTGACTTTTTATAGATGTATCTAATTTGACAAAGAGATCAGATTTACCTGTCATATGATTAGATCAACCACTATCTAAGAATCATAAATATTTTTCATTTTCTTTCACCAAATTTCATGTGAAGAAGGTGAAGTGTATGGGATCTTCAAAAAACTTTTTAGTATAGTTGGCTCTTGACTTGTTCAAGCCACATTTCTTCTTTCTACACTCAGATTCATAATGTCCATAGCGATCACAATATTTACACTGGATACTTCTCCTATCCACAAAACATCTGCCTCTTCCTCTTCCTCTATTATAATTTCTTCCTCTTCCTCTACCATGTCCTCTATTATTAGAAGTCTCCCCTTGAGATTTACTTATTTTTGAAGGTGGTGAGATTTTTTCTTTCTTCAACGGCTATCACCACTAGATTGAATTTAGAAGAAGAGATCTCAATATCTTATCTAAAATCTTTTATTTTTTAATTGCTTCCCCTTGTGTTCTAAGTTGATTCATAACATCTTGAGTCCTAGGAATAAAATATGTAATGGACTTAGCTTCTTTCATCCTTAAATTTTCAAAATCTCTTCTTAAGGTTTGAAGTCTTACCAATATAACTTTGTCAGAACCTTGGTATGCAAGTTTTACGGCTTCTCATGCATCCTTTGAATTTATCATACTAGTTATATGGGGAAAAATTGAAATATCCAATGCAGATTGGATAGAAATAGTGCTTGATTATTTTTCTTCTTGTCTTCTTTCAACTAAGTTCATTGATTTGTTATCAAAGCATTTAGAGCATTTTGATTTATAGGTTCTATGTATCCCACTTTTACTAATTCTTAGAGATCTTGGGATAATAGTAGGGTCTTCATATTTATACTCCAATAGTCATAGTTGTATTTGGTATACATTGGAAGCTAGAATGGAAAGTTGTTACCAATTTCCATTATGATAATTCTTGGAGAAAATTTTACCCTACTTCTACCTACAAAAAAGAATATTTATAAAACCTGACTCTAATACCAATTGAAATGAAATAAGTATACAATCTAATACTATACTGAGTGATGAGGTAAATATTATAGACTAATAATAACTAGTTTCTCAATAAAAATAATAAAATCAGAAGAAATCAAGTTTCCAATAAATAAGATTTAAAAAAATAAGATCCAAAGAAAGACTATTTTTATATATATTTTAGCAGTGCTATTCATACTCATTTAATAAAAGGAGCACTGGATTACTGGATTATAAAAGGAATTAAACAAGATGTTTGAATAGAAGTATAAACAAAGGTCTATACATAAAACTACATGTGTTGCAATAGTCTAAACATAAGACTGCACTTATTAAAAATAAAACTAAAACTAAAAAATAAAAAAACTACATCTATGCAGTTTCTATTATGCATTGATCATGCACGCATGTCTTCAATGTTGTTATTTGGTTAACTCAGTTACAAAAAAATCAAGCATAGAATGTGTACTTTGTCCACTAAAAATAGATGTCAACCCAGATTTTATTCACAAGATTTTATGATTACAAGGCTTGTCTAAGCATTAAAATAGATTAACATTCATGTGGAATCTTAGACCTTTCTTTTCACTTAAGAAACACTAGAAATAAGAAGTTGACCTTAGACTTTCCTCTCCTTTCTCCCATAGATTGTTTTGTGTTCATGCACATTATTAGAATCTATATATCTATCTTCACACATATCAAAAATTGGTCATATATCTTGGTTACTATTTTCACCATAACTCATCAAGGTAAGATGAAAATCCCTGCTATATGTTTAATAAATTGCAGATTTACTCATAACTAAATGTAATTTCTTTATTCTCTTCTCCTTATGGCCTTCTTTCCTCCTCTCTTTTCATCCAAATCTTTAGTATGATTTCCCCTTATTAATTTCAAATCAAAGTATTGCAATTGTATACCTAATTTCTATGCTAATCATTACTTATGGCATGGCCTCTTAGAAAAGAAGATCAATGAATCCCAAAACTGGTAAAAATCCATGTAACCACTCTGGTTCAAAATCCATTCAGCTTCTTGATCACACTCTCAAAATTGTAAGATTTGACCCTTATTATTGTAGAAGAAAGAGGAAGTATAGAGATAGGCATGCATCCCATCATTATTTAACAATGAATTCAAATAGCTAAGGAAAAAAATCAATGGAAGAGAATCATCATTATGGTACCCAGGGAGATAGAATCATCAATGCTAATCTACCTATTATTTAGATCAAAATGCCAAGGAATCAATTATTCACCCATGTCTTTCGAGCTTGACCAATCTACTAGTCTTATTTAAACCCAACTCTAGTTTTCATCATTCCAATAGATCACCCATGAGAGGGTTTTGCATCATGCGCCTAGTTTTTATCCTCATCTGGCCATTGAAGGACACATGAGTTCTCTAGTCACAAACACCATATTGGGTCACCTTCTTCAGGGGCATTGCCATTTTCAAAATGAAGTGTCAGATGTAACCTTGTTGATTATGGCTGATAAACACCTTGGGATTCAACCTAATTTCCCCTGTAATCCTGAAGCTATCACAGTGAAATGTAGATGAAGAACCATTCACACCATGATACCTCTGATTGTAGATTTAGAACAATTGGATCAAGTAACAACTTAGATTGCAACTACCAATGCATAGATTCTGTCAATGCAGCTAAATATAACTAAACAAGGCAAAGACATCTATTTTTTCAAGAATGTTCTTAGTTAGCATCAAATCTCTAGATATATGTATTATCACCAAGCTTGGTAGTCATTTTGGATGGATTCCCTGGTCTTTCAACAGTGAAGAGGTCTAGTAGACCATCACTTTATTCCTACACAACCACCAATAAACATGAAGAATCTTGGGTTGGAACTATTTTCTTTATAGGTCAGAAACTAACATTCCTCTAATTCAATTGGGTTATTTATCATGAACACCCAGTGTACACGTCTTTTCTCTTTGTAGTTTACATTTTTGCATGCTTTTACAAACTACCATTTGGACACTTCAAAACCTTATGGTTGTTCCACATATACTTCCTCTTCTAAGTTTCCATTCAAGAGGGCACTTTTCACATCCATATGATGGATGCTCCAATTATTTTGAGATGCTAATGAAATCAGAATTCTAATGGTCAATTATATTGCTAATGGTACAAATGTCTCTTCATAATCAATGTCATACTTATGTGTGAAGCCTTTAGCAACTAATCTTGGCTTATGCCTTTCAACACTTCCATCACTGTTATATTTAGTCTTTTAGACCCATTTGGTGCCAATCTTATTCTTTTCATGTGGAAGCTTTGTAAGCTCCCAAGTGTCATTCCTATGAATAAAATCCATCTCTTCTTACATTGCTTGCATCCAAACCTCATTAGTACATGTATCTTCAAAACATGATGGTTCAAAATCAGCCTTGGTAAGTAAATCAAAATTCACTATCTCACCTCTTGGATTTCTTTTTCATGTTCTTGATTTGTACTCCTTTGATAGATGTCACTCAATCTTCTTACCTTCCTTGTAGAACTAGGACTTGAATCTGGACTTACACTTGGAATTGAATAACTAGATGAGGGGCTACTTGGTGGATTTATAGCACTTGGAATAAAAATATTATTAGGCTTACCATGATCAATATCATCAATAATAACATTATTTACAACAGATTTTGACTTCTCAATATGGTCTTTTTGATGACCATAAACTCCCCCTTCATCAAAATCACATCTATTGACATAATAAGCCTATTAGTGAGAGGATTATATAACATGTAAGATTTAATTTCCTCACTATATCCAACAAAAATACATGACTCACTTTTGGGATCCAACTTTTATCTCTTTTAATCAGGAACATCACCATAGGCTAAATAACCAAAAACATTGAAATAATTAACATTTGGATTTTTCTCATACTAGGATTCATATGGAGTCATCTTGTCAAGTGAACTAGTGGGACTCTAATTGAGAATATATACTATTGTATCAATTGCATCTCCCCAAAAAGAATTACTTAATCCCTTTATTTTTAGCATACTATGTGCCATCTTCACCACTATATGATTCTTCCTTTCAACTACACCATTTTTGTTGAGGTGTGTAGGCAGTGGTGAGTTGTCTTCTAATTCCATGCATATCACAATAACCTTGAAATTATTTTGAAAAAAATTATCCACCATGATCAATCCTTAGGCATTTGATTTTACACCCCTTTTCATTTTCCACAAGGGCTCTAAACCTCTTGAATGTCTCAAGGGCTTCACCTTTGGTCTTCAAAAAGTAAACCCAACACTTTCATGAGTAATCATCAATAAACTTGATAAAATATGATGACTTACCCAAACTCTTTGTATGTATAAGACCAAAAATGTCTGAATGAACTAACTAAAGTGGATAACGGGCCCGCTATGCATTGCCTTTTATAAATTTCTCTCTTGCATGTTTTCCTTTAGCATATCCTTCACAAAATTATTTATGTTCTTCAACCTTAGGAAAACTAGAAACTAATGCTTGTGATGTTAACATAGGTCAGGTTCAGTGGTGCGCTTTGCTTGAGGAGTATAATTAATTCTGGTTGCCCTCGGCTAGCATAAGAAACCATTATTTTATTTTAGTTATACGTAAAACAAACATTATTTTAGCATTAATAGAATATAATTGTTAAAATAACACACTTAGGAAATTTTAATCTTTTCACTAAATAAAACCCCTTCCAATATAAATTTTAATCTTTTTGTGCAAGGTGAAAGTAATGTTTATGTGTTATGTTCATAAAAAAAAATGTGTATGCATTATAATGTGTTTACATTTGTGTTCAATAATTTAGAGCCTAGTTTTAACTAAGAAGTACACGTTATGGAAAATACGTGTACACGTAATATCTATAACACATATGTTTTACTTTAAATGTCCATGGAATTATTACCCAACTCCCTACACTTACCCATTCACCAATGGTGAGTGTTTGTGTAGTTTTTCCATTAGAAACAATGTTTTTGTTATATCTTCAACCTACATATAGATTCAAGCCCAACCTAATACGATTTCTATGGAGGTCCACCATCTATCACTAATTTTAGATCACTGGGGGAGAGCCACATGAATAGTGAGCCACATGTCATTTGATGAGTTACCCAAGGGTCCATCATTTTCACATCCAAGCAAGCATAGAATCTAGTCATGCATTCATAGACACTTCTCCCCTTGCTTTCACCAGGGGGATGGAGGTTACTTCCATCACAGGGAAGATATGATACAACTCTCTCTTGAAGGGGTTCTTCTACTGGGACAACTACATATGAAATAAATAAACCAAATGTCACCCAAATTAATAAATTTAACCTCAAAATTACTAAAATAAAGGAAAACAAATTAAATATCACATTATGTTGTTCATTGATTATATAAAAACATACCATCACATTAAATTATAATACTCAGCATATTGAGTCATGATACTAAATGTATTAAATCATGATGATCCAAAAATCCAAGTTATAAAAAAGTTTAGAGTTTGTTTGTATCAGATTTAAAAATAAACTAAATATTTTATTTCAATTTCCCATTTAAATAAATCTGAAAAATAATTTATAAAAAAAGTGTAATTAAATAAAGGAAATTGAAATGATTTCTGATCATAGAGAGGAAATTAAAAAAAAAATAACATAGAAGATTTGTTTATGGGGTTCACCAAATGGCTACATCCCCAGGTCCACTCTATGAGTGTTTCAATCTTATTAAAACTCTTTGAGATTGATTAAAAAAATCTCTCTGATTAAATAATTTATTGTCATCCCAGATATCTATCTGTGCAACAAAATAAACCTCCTAAAGGTTTTATGCCTCTATATCCAAATATCTCTATCTACAATTTTATCTGTATGAATCCACTGCTTCTCTACCAAATCCTATTACTTCCCCTATAAAATAACTTGTAGTTATATATTTCTCAACACTACTTGGTGTTGGACAGACATTAAACAATTTCCCTAGCGGGGCACCAACAATTTCCCCGAATTGGATTTTTCCCTATTTCAATAGCATGGTTTTCTAGTATTTCCTCTACCTTCACAATTGGCTAAGAGAAATTATTATTTTCTCATAATAGTGAGTTTTCCTCATTTTTGAGTTGACGTTCCATTAAAAATGGGCCATATACAATTATGTCACTAAAAAATATTTATAATTAAAACAAACTGAAATAAGCTTTGCTAGCTATAAACCCTTTGCCATCAATGTTTCCAGATACAATACTTGTCAAGAATCTTTGAGAAACTTTAAAGAATAAATTTCCATGCCAATATACCAACTACATGTATTTCAATATAAATATTGGTGCTTAAGAAGTAATCAGTGCCACATATCAATTATTCCCACATTGAATGTAAAAAAAAAATGTGTTGTATGAAGTTCAACACTATATGAAATTCTTTAAAAATATTACCACACTTACCTAAAGTGAATGCAAAGCCTTTAAGCCAAAACTCTAGTCCTCCAACGTTGGAATAGTGACATGTGTCTTTGGTGCCAAGATAAAGAACAACTCCATGCCATAAAACAAGATTTGCATTTCTTGATTAATTCAAGATTACCATGTGATAAGCATGCAGTTCTTGATAATTCTTTATGAAATAAATAGGTGCCAAGATGAAGTATTTCTTTCAAAATTCCATGTCAAAACATGCCTTTCTTTTAAATAATATACTTAACAAGATAATTTGACGATCAATGTTATGGATTAAAAAAAAGAGGTTGGTACGGTTTCTCTAAAATGGAAATAAATAATTAAATATCTCCATAAAAAGATATTAAAATATATTTACTAATTATTAATAAATATATTAAAATACATAAAGATCAATTTAAATATATATTAAAATATATTTATTAGTAAATAATAAATATATTAAAATATATCTTATTGGTAGTAGTTTTTTAAAACTAATTATAAATATTGCATGTGGAGGTGTGGCATTATTGGCTAGATAATTCCCTGCCTACATTCATAACAATAATTAAATATTGAAAATAATTGATTGGAATCATGGGGTGGAAATCCCCTGGAACACATGATACTAGAAAAAATTCAAGTTCAAAAATCGAAGATACCAAAAATAATTAGTCAAAACTTGAAAACTGTTGTAATAAAAATGAATATAGTAATAAAATATTGTATGGTCAATGAAGAGGATGAGGGCATTAATTATATAAACAAAACTAACATAAATTATACTTTTTAAAGATGGGGAGTCTATAAAAACATTATTGAAATCCATGTTAGCATTGATGGAATTGAAGATTAGCGTTAGATGGTCAAAGTTAAGTATAACAACACAATTATAATAAGTAATAAATTATCTTTATAAAATAATGATTTTATATTATAAACACTCTTCTTAATAGGTACTTTACTTGTTAAAAATGTGTAGGTTGATAAAATTGGCTTATACATGTGTAGGTTACTAATTTTTTTGTTTTATTGGAGTAAAACATAATTCTTTCATCATATAGGTGTAGACACCTAGATTTGGATCTCCTTCAGTAGTTTTTTTACAATGTTCATCAAAATTGACTTTGAAAAAGCTTATGATCGCATTGAATCACCTTTTATCTTAGTTATGCTCTGGGCCCTAGGCTTTGGGATTATCCTCATCCAAACCATTAAGATGATTTTCTCAGATGCCTCAGATTTCCTCTCCATTAATGGAGTCACCTCTGATTAATTTGGCTTGTTCTATTCCATTCATCAAGGGTACCCTTTGAATCCTTGTTGGCAAAATTGAGAGCCGAATAGAAATTACAAACTACATCTTAACCACACAATATATAATATTATATTTTCATATATACAATACAATGTAGATTAGCTATTAAATAGCCAACAAGAAGCATAACCACTTCCTATAAAATAGGAAGGACTTACCCAATAATACAATATAAATGGATAAAACAAACCTTTAAAAAAAATAGTTCTCGATAATAAAAACAAACTAATAGGCCTAAACTATTTAAACCTATAAATAATTAATAATATTATCCTACCATTCATCCCCTTAACATTATTAATTCCTATCATCCCCATAATTCAAACACAACAAAAAGGTTTCACACTCTCTACATAGCCTGCTCACCTTTGAGGTGGCATGCCATCTCTGTGGCTTCATGGTCTTGGTGGCACCATGGTTTTTATTTGTAGGATTACCATTAACCTAGAAGTGATAGGAGATTATCTCTCTATTTAACACTTTCAGTGGTTTCTTGGATTACCACAAACCCATATGGCTTTTTACTGTAGATTGACCATGAACTTGGAGGTGACATGAGGTACCAACTATTTTATACACTTTGATGGTTTCTTAGATTTCCATAAACCCTTTTCCAAGAACTAAGCACTACTTTAGTGTTTTTGCTCCCCACAATTTTCTTCATCAGGAGGTACCAAAATTGGAAGATAATGCTCAGTACTTTATTCAAAAACACACTACATAATGAAAATCACACCATGCACAACAAAAAATAAACCCACTAAAATGTGTCAACATAGAAATGATGTAACCCCATCATAGGTGACTCACGAGAAGATGTCTATTGTCCTCCAACCTCCATGTATCTTCTAGCCTCCATTATTGAAAGTTGTTTACTCAACAGGTTTGGCTTTGAAGCTCAATTATATGTCATTCTTTTTGACAAAAGTACTCTCTCCATAGTTTTGACACATTGGACTTAGGACGTTGGGTTCCCCTGATAATGTGTCCCTTACAAACAAAGAATTTAACATTAAAAACTTTATTAATTTTGATGACATACTTGACTTAGATCGACACTTTAGATTTTTCAAATAGATGAACTTTTGATTTTGACTAACAACTCATAAATAAAATTGTAGACCCATAAAAATAATAATGACATAAAAACTAATAAATGACATTTTAATATTCTTGGTGACTCTACATCTATTTGACCATATCATTTATGGTATACAAATATTGACATGAATCAATCAAAGATACAACTTTCAATACTCTTAAAATTTAAAAGACTATAGTAATTATTTATTAAAGGATAACTAAACCTAATAAATAGATGAAACAATCCTAAACTAACATGCCAACTAACATGATACACATACAATAATAATTATATACTTCGACCACACATGGTAACATAATGCTAATCAAATTAATATAAAAGCTTTTAAAATCAAACTAAAATGTAAACCTCCAAACTATTATTTTGAAATCATGGCACCGTTTTAGGAAATGATTGAAGCTTGACCTATAGAAACTATCGAAGCTCCATGGAATGAGGGAGGTGAGATATTTAGATCATGATAGTATGAATAGTAGTAGGATATTTATTGATTCATTCATATTGTACATTCTCTCTTTTGTTGCAAATCATTGATTTCTTTGAAGTGCTAAAGTGTACTAGCGTAGGTTTGTATCCACCCTAATGTGGATAGTCATCATTCGCTAAAGAAGTCACCAATGTAGATCATGTATATCCTTCTCTATGGCATCTACCAATCCTTCACCACATAAATGTATACACAAATATGAGTCTATAATAGATAGAAAAGGTTGTGATTGAAGGCACATGATCTATAGACTATCTAACGTCAAATCAATTTACATGGGATTTGGAAGGGTCAATAATTACATGAATTGTTGGAACAAAAAGATCACTATAGATAGAAGATACATAAAAGAGGATAAAAATATAAATTAAAACAAAATTTTGTCTACCAAATTTGATTGATATAAAGTGACAAGGTAGGTACACGATGATTGTGAACCAAAAGACTAAAATGGCGGTGATGGATCAAAATGCTTGGAATGGCCATTATAGTAATTTATTGATTTTTAACAGATTTATATGTTGATGGCACATATCATTCTTTGAACTCTCTTCATGAATTGGGGTAATAAAAAAAATTAGATGCCCCTCACAATACTCAAACTCTCATATCACTCTAATACCAAACTGTTGGCAAAATTGAGTGTCAAATAGAAATTACACACTAAATCTTAATCACAATATATAATATTATATTTTCATATATACAATAAAATGTAGATTGGCTATTATATATCTAGTAAGAAGCATAACCACTTCCTATAAAATAAGGACTTACCCAATAATACAAATGGATAAAATGAACCTTTCAAGAAAATAGTTCTTGATAATACAAACAAAAAAATAGGCTTATAATATGTTTATAATATTTAAACCTATAAATAATTAACAATGTTATCCTAAAAATCTTACCTTATATGTGCTTAATGCTGAGGGTTTTGGATATCTTCCTAGCAATGCCAAAGCTATGGACCTTATTAAGGGAATTTATCTCCCTCCTGATGCTATGAACCCACACAAAGATATGCAACTGCTAAATAGTCACTTTGTGGATGACTCTTTTCTTACTCTAATTGAGGACAAATACAATGTGGAAAATGACTTGTAGTGTCTCGACACCTTATGACTAACCTCTAGCTCTAGCATTAAATGGCAAAAAAACATTGTTACAGACAATCCTACCTACCCCCACTAGTATGGGCAACTAAATTCAATTGGAAGTGGATCTAACATAATGAAATATTTAAATTCCTTGGCATCCCATTTGCTTTCAATACTTCACCACCTTTACTATGGAAATATGTTGTTGAAAGAGTTTCTAAGAAGATGGATTAATGGGTGACTAAGTATTTTTTGTTGGCAAAAAAATTTCAAATTTTTTGTTAGAATTTTTTATTGAGATAATGTATCTCTTCAGGCTTGTCTAAAAGTAAGAAAGCCTAAAAGGGGCTTGGATTCCCCAATTTACTCTTCATCCAAGATCTTATTTAGATCACTGGATCCTTTATGGATAAAATCATCTAGAAGTCTTGGGAAAGGATTAAGCCATGGCTACTCTAGAATGGCTCTAATTTTTGTAACAGGATCTTGGCCAACACCCACTCTCTTTGGTGTTCTCTCATTTTTTATGGAAATGGAGTACCTCTGATAGAATTCCCTTGGATTAATACCCTCAAGCTTTACCATAGAGGAATTCATATTGTCCAAGATATCTTTTACATGTGCTTTCACTCATGGATATGTTGGGAGGAGGTGAAAGCTAAATTTTGGCTAGCTAATACAGACCAAGAACCCTTCCAAGAGATGCTCACTTCCATCTTAGCTTCCATGCTCCATAAAATCTTTGTTTTTTTGCAATCAACCATGATGGAAGGGATGAAAATGGTATGTTTATACCCCTTTCTATAATTACACTCCTCAGCTTGGCTAGTCTTGGTTCACCCCCCATTTTCTAATGGTTGATAAGCTTAACACATGCTACAAGCTATACTCATCTATTAAAACTTGGAGATTTTTCTTTAACACTATTTTGGGGGCTTATGTAGAGCCTAAGCTTTCTCATTTTACCTGGTGTATATTGTACCAAGGCTTACCTATTGATAGAAGACTCATTTAACTTGGAGTCCACATGTTTGCCTACCCATTCTGTAGCCACCTTGAGATGCTTCGACATCTTTTTTGGTACTTTTCCAAAGAGTAAAGGGCCTATACTTGTATCCATGTTCTTTTCAATCATTTTTAACCTAAATTCTTCCTTTGGTAGCATATCCTCCTTAGAGATAAACTCACAATTCCCTTCAAGTAAACATAAATCTAGCATACTTTTAGAGTGGAGATTCTCTTTTGGATTTGGAAAGAAAGAAATAATTTTTTGTTTAATCATGATTCTACTAATTTTAATGTTTCTACTTTGCACAAATATTCTATCATCTCTAATGTCCTTTTGTAGATTCAAGTCCAAGCCAATAAAGTGGCTATGGAGCTTGGGTATTATCAGGATCTCCTCTCTCACTGGGGAGATTCTCCTTGTACTATAGCTCATGTTCTAAATTCTCTACCTAAGGATACCATATTGGATGATAGAGTACCTCAATTTCCTTATGGTGGGCATCATCATAGTTTTTTAGGTGATACTCACATAATGACACCCTCTACCAATGCATTTTCCCTTTTGGGCAGTAGCGAGGGTGGAAGCCACCACCTCTTTCCCCTATTGGATAGGGTGGCTGGGGCACTCCTCATCCTCCTCCATGCCTAGATTCTTGGGCATGATAGTTGGATATATGTTGGACAAGTTTCCCAATCTCTCTTTGGCTATCTTACCCACTCAGACACAAGCAGAGAATGATACAAACACTGCCTAAGCTACTAGCTAAGAGCCTATTCTAGATAGCAATGATTTTCCAAGCTCAAGATAGGGTTTTGATGATATGGATGCTCTTCCTTCTAGGCTTGCTCTTACTACATAATATCTCTTTTTATGACTTTGTGACTTAGTGGCTTATTTTTAGGCTTTGCCTAGACTATGATAATTTTGATTTTTCTCCTAGGCTCTGCCTACTGTGTCATGGCATGCTCTCATAATGCCTTATTTTTTGTGAATTATTTACATATTTCTATTAAGTTAATACATAGATATATTTCATTAGAAAAAAACCCTTTAGATGTTTATCTTGTATCATCATTTATGAGTGAAGTTTCAAGCAACAATAATATAATAAATATTCGTCATTTTATCTATAAATATCTCTATTTATAATTGTGTATTGTGAAATCCATAAATCTCAACCAGTCACTGCAACAATATATTTGTCACTGTGGCACATTTATCACTTTCATCATAATCATACATTACCTCCTTCAATCTATTCATTCATTTATTTATTTTAAATATGTACTAATAACTATGATATTCTTATAATATAATATATAATATATCACTAATATTATTATATTATATTATATTATATTTAAAATATTAATAAATATAATAAATAATAAATAATTTTTTATTATAATATAATTGTGTCCTCCTTCCATCTTTTCATTTAATTTTTTAAAGTTTTTATTAAGTATTAATGACTATAATATTATTATAATATAATATAATTTAATATTATTATAATATAATTTAATATTATTATATAAACATAGTATACCACTAATATTATTATATTGTATTACATTTTTAATATTATTAAATATAATAAACAATAACATAATAATTTATTATAATATAATTTTGTGTCATATTATTATATATATTCATAAATTATATAAACAACTATATATATATATATATATATATATATATATATATATATATATATGGCTGTTGTTGTTGTTATTATTATTATTATTATTATTATTATTATTATTATTATTATTATTATTATTATTATTATTATTATTATTATTATTATTATTATTATTATTATTATTATAAATTATATATACAATTACATGTGTGTGTGTGTGTGTGTGTGTGTGTGTGTGTGTGTGTGTGTGTGTGTGTGTGTGTAATTGTATATATAATTTATAATAATAATAATAATAAAAAAACAACAACAACAAAAACAACAACAACAACAACAATAATAATAATAATAGTATAACATAACATAAAATTATAAAATAACAATTAGTAATATGTGTGTGAAAAGCATCAAAGTATATACGTATATGAAAAAAAATCCATGTATCTCAATCTTGAGGTGCCTGGTTTAGATTTGTCATATAGTTTTGCATATTTAAGGGTTCTACAATTAACAATTCCATCATTTTTTTAAAAATATTCTTTTTCACATGTGATGGATGGCTTCAATCTAGTTGCATCATTATATTGGGCTCAAAAAAATTCTTAAGAAGAAATCTAGGTTTTAAACTTCAAGTATGCCCAAGAAAATGGGCTTTAGACTTCATTGTATGCCCAAGATATCATGATTTTTAGTACCTTATCAAAGTATGAAGGAAAAATGCACTATACCTATCAAATGGATGTCAAATTTAAAGTCGATCATTTTTCTTAAGATTTTGCGTTATTACACTCACTCCTCCCATCTTCCTTAACTACAATTATAAAAATTTATTACACTCGCTCCTACCATCTTCCTTAACTACCATTATAAATTATTCCTATTAATGTAATAGTATATTTTAGAATAGGTTGTAGAGAATCTAAAAGCCCCCATTACCATCTAACTATTATTTTAAATTAAATGTTATTACAAATTTTATTTTAGATTAACGTAAAAAAATAGTACACCTTCACTCATATAAATTATGCATGCAAATAACTGCTTTAAGTCCTCATAGATAAATTACTTCTTTCTAGTTTTATAATACACAGTGTCTATAGTATATTAATACCTTTCATAGAGACATGTTCGAACTGTGCTATTGTAAATTTCAAAATTTTAAATGAAATTAGATTTGCAACAATATAAAATAATGTGGGTGCATAGAGGATCACATGTCAATATTCCATCATGCACCCCTGATAGTAGGTTGTGGTCCCAAGCCGAATTTGCTTCTGCTAGAATATTTTAAGTGTGGTGGGTTGAGGCCATGACTCTTTTTTAGGCTTAGGGTTTATTTTGGTAGAAATAGGTGTTTCGAGAAGATGCATAAAATAAAAGGAGAAGATGGGTCCTTCAGTAATGAATAATGGAGTCCTCATGGAAAAAGGTTTAAGGAACCATACATTAATAAGTTTTTTTATAAATATTTTTCAATATCAAATTCTCAAGTTTTGAAGTGTGTTCCAATTCCCTTTAGATTTTAAATGGCATTATATGAAAACTTGGCAAATTCTCAACAAAAGATTATGTTATACTATGTTACTAGATACTTAAGGGTAATATTGTCATAACCACATCAAGTAACTTAGCATGTTTCTCAATAAAGATAAATAGTAGGAATACATATCAGATACTCTCAATATTTTGTACGATATCTTGGTTTAGGTGTGTTGGGCACATAGTTGCATCTATGCCTATTCACGAAGGAATTAAAAGCTATGTCTACTCTACATTACATTTTGTAATAGGTTGTGCTGAAGTTCCATGTTGTAATACCAATTGTTTGCATGGGGATAATGGCTTTCATAATTATCTCTAATGATATTTGTAAAGTTTCACCCACCAAAATATTAATTTAGGATTTGATATTTAATTTCATTGGCATTTTATTCTGAGGATGTTTTATGGTTAAAAAATGCCCATAGTGTTTGAGATCAGATTGAAGTTGCTCCCAAACATGCTCTTTTGTATAGCTGGTTTACCAATAGTAAATGATATATTTCTGTTTGGCCTTTATGATTAAATTAAAAATAACTTATTGAGGAATTATGATATTGGCTTATTAACATAA
This sequence comes from Torreya grandis, assembly GCA_037957365.1. Taxonomy (NCBI): domain Eukaryota; kingdom Viridiplantae; phylum Streptophyta; class Pinopsida; order Cupressales; family Taxaceae; genus Torreya; species Torreya grandis. Next base: position 80,334 of record JARHVA010000400.1, read on the forward strand.
AGGTAGAATGTTGTTGGTTAATTTTAGAAGAGTTTAATAAAGAATGTACCCACTTGCATTTTAAGTCAAACAAAACATTTTCTTTATCTACTTTCAAGTTTCCAAATCATTTTTTAAAAAATTCTACAAAGAAATATGTTGAATATTGTACATATATTTTTTCTTATCATGCATATGCTTGCGGACATGTCCAACACATTGGTGTATCTATATCAATATCCTGGTAATTCATGTTATTTAAAAATGAGGGTAAATAGATCACCTCTTGAACTTGAAAAACATATAAGATTCCATAAAAATGAATAAAAACACTCATACCAACTCATATTTAGACATCCTATAAGCTGCATGGTGCTCACATAATGTCAAGTGGCTTAAAAAGGCTTGGGTTGATTTCCAAACATCATTTCAAAGTACATGTCCTTGGAATCCACATTAGACTTAATCGTTATTAACACTAGCTATCACATGCTGAGGCAATATATATGCCCAATGAGCATAAATATATGCCCACATTAGATACGATATATACTCATAGTGAACAATGATGAATAGTTAGCCATGTGGTCGTCAGTGGTGTAAGGTTGGTCGGCAGTCTGTATTCAGCAGTCCATAGTCTATTTGATGCTAACATGAATGTTTATTAAACACTTTCACATACTTTTTTCTAAAAATTTTGTGTTTCAAGAATATTTATATCAACTTCTCAACTTAGGCTCTCTTTTTGTATAATAGTTTTGCATTTTAATATATATTATTATTTTTTAAATAAAGTGATAAATTTTTCATTCTCTCTTTTCAAAATTTATAAATCAAGGATTATTTATGAAATTATTATCATATTTTAAAATAAGAATTTACCTGAGATATATTGCCTCTGAATCAACTAATTTCTAACATTTCTTCATTATTTTTATATATTATATTATCTTCCAACTTTCCTTAATCAATATCCATGCTATCATTTTTAGTATAATTTTCAATCCATTACATGAGTAAGATATTTGTGTGTAGTGAGTCAATGCTACACTAAAGGATATTAGGTGAAGGTTAATGAAGAAAATTATTAGAAGACAATACAATAAATAAAAAGTAGCAAAGAAAGGTCACAAATTAGTTGATTCTAGAGATAATATATCATAGATAAATTCTTCTTTGAAAATGTGATAATAATTTCATAAATGGCCCACATTAGATTATTCATTTACTAGACATCATATGGCCTATATGACACTTTAAAAAAATCTAAAAACCTTGAACAATTTTTACATTCAAAAAAATATTTTACACAAAAGATGCTTACCATTTATGTTCACCTCTCCTTATTGAATCCTATTTTATATATTTATTATTTATAATATTAAGTAAATAAATATAATATATATTTAATATTAAACATTTATTTTAAATTATGAATCTTCTACTGTCAATAGTTGACAAGGATGAAATGAGCATTGATTTGATTATGACATGATCCACATCCAATGTGTGTCTCAAACCAGTACTACGATATTACTCATGTGAGGACAAGACATTAATGTCTCAGAGTCTTATATCTTTTGATCATACATGCTACAAATATATTAAAACCTAGAGAAATTACATAAGGTTTTAAATGATACATAAATGCCATACTCAAACCCATAAAGGAAAAGGCAAGGCCATACAAAACATGCAAGTAGTGAAATATTTCAATGTGATTTAGGTAATGATGGTAGGGTAAATGAAAATTATTTTGAGATACATCATACACCAATGGGCCCACATCATTCAATAGACTCAGACTCAATTCATCAATTGGATATACATGACTTGCATCAATTGCAAATGTATCATGGCTTGCACAGTCAAGACATCTTTGATCTATTATTTTCATTGAGATGACATATTTTTCAATAATATTTTTGGGTAACTAGATATTGCATTGACATATGTGACTTGTCATTAAACTTTTCATGTGTATCTACTTGGGCTTATTCAAATCCATCATCTGAAATACCTTGTCATTATAACTCACCATCACCACCCAACTCATCTTGAATTTCTTAACCACTTTCATGTTTTGTATGGCCTTGCCCTTCCCCACTACTTCACCATTGCTAAAGATCACTCAAAAATGAAATATATACTCACCACACAACTCATTTCCATGCCATATGAAGGAATGCACAACCTGATTGTATAATATCACCTCCACCAAAAATATTATATTATTGTTGCTTACCACTTCATGCACAAGAGATGAGTTTTTCTCAGTGGTCACAGTCATTAATTTTCCTAAAGGTGCAAGTTACATTGGAAGGGATTTAATTTTTTATTTGGGTAAATGTACGTTTTGTAAATCAAAATTATGTAATTTGATATTTGTACCAATTATCACTTGGATTTTCACCCTTTGAAGATATGTCTAAGCTCTCCTCATCCAAATGGCATTATGAAAACACCTCTAGGTTTATGGGTAGCCTAAGGATGATTTGAATCTTTAGATAGAGCTAGCTTCCTTAATATACCACTTTGGATCATAACTACACCCAAGGTAGAGAGAGAGAGATAAATGAATGCAAACTATTCTAAGGGAGGTGATACACTAAATAAGGTGATGAATTCCAAATAGTATCATGTTACACATGAGAAAGAAAGACAAACCAAACATACACTCCATCAATCTTCATCTTCTCACATAGATGTTACATTCTGAGGTTATAGATAAATGTACAAAGCTAGGAGGACTAGATAAGAGGCCTTGAATGGCACTAGTGAATATACTAACTCACTCAATCCTTAACATTTATTAGAATAATTCACATGCCATACAACAAGAAGCTTTCAGACTACAAATAGGATGAAACAATGAGATAACATGTTAAGGAATCCATAGTCTTCACTAAGTAAGATCCAACATTCAAGTAGAACACACTATGAATAGTGATTAAAGGGTAAAAAATTAGTCTTATTGATCAAATGGTATGAAAATGAGTAGGGATTCACCATACTCAGGTGAAGCATAATCTAGAATGGCCAAAATAGCTAGTTCTTATAAAACGAGAGAGAGAGAGAGAGAGAGAGAGAGAGAGAGAGAGAGAGAGAGAGAGAGAGAGAGAGAGAGAGAGAGAGAGAGAGAGAGAGAGAGAGAGAGAGAGAGAGAGAGAGAGAGAGAGAGAGAGAGAGAGAGAGAGAGAATTCAAAGGGTCAAAAGGACACTTATAAAGATGATAAAATTAATTATTTTTGCATGAGAAGAGGATATGAGATGAACCATGAAAGGTTAGGAAGCACAAGTTTCCATACAAGTCATGAAACTCCTGCAAAGTGGCATAAAACTCCTCATTCTAGCTCAAAAAACTACTTCATGATTTTGACCTATTTTAATGTCATAAAAATAATTAGGGTTAAGTTTTATAATTATAATGAAGGTTAAATATATCATACAGGCCTCTCCATGCATTGGTTGTAGGCCTGGTCATCTGGAATCATCTGGGAATGAGCCATCATTAACTATAGTCTAAAAAACTCCTCCATGTATCCTGCACACTTGGCCTCCAAAAAGGCATCAATTTTACATGAAAATACATGGGAGGAGTGGATTACACCTTTAAATACCCTCTATTTCCTTATAAGCATTAGGTATACCTTAAAAAGGCTCACACTTGATTTTTTCACCCTTGTCAGCATTGTGTTCACTATGCTAGTTTTGACTAGCTGAGATTATAGTTATTATTTGCACACTTATAAGTTTTTAAAAGGTATTAAATGGACATAAGTATTTATTAAAATTCTATATATTCCTCAAAAACTTTATTGCATACTCAAACTCTTTCTAGAACATGAAAAACACATAAAATGGTCAAAAATACCCTATTTTTCACCCTATCCGTAGAATTCCATGCATATTAAAAAGGTGGGGAGGATCCTGAGAGATTCCTATATAATTTAAAATTATCATCATAATCATAATGGTCCATTTTAGTAGCTATCTAACTCCATTTTTCCAAACCGGTCGTTTGCAAGGGTTTAGGAAGGTTTAGACCTATTTTGTCCTCTTAAAGTTTGTTCATAAATATGGGACATTATAGTTTAAATATAATTCCATAAATTTATTTTTAAACATGTATTATAACTCTTCTAAACCTATTTTTACCCCATGAAAATCATCAAGAGAGATATGATTATTCAAAATTGTACTAACAAGCCCTTTCCTCCTTTTCCTAAAGGCCTAGTGTTGCTTTTGTGCCAAAAATGGATTCCTTATGGTTTTTTTTCCAGTCAGAAGATAAAAAAAATCTATAATTACCTTATTAATATTCTCCAATAGGTTATAACTCATATATAATTATAGAAGTGTGACCGACTCTTCATTTGGACACTGGGCCTAGCCATGCCTGAAGTCCAAAATGACCTTTTTGATGTCTTACCTACATTAAAATATATCATACACATCTATTTTTATCTTAAAAACATTATATAATCAATTATAATTCTCACTTAGATCCAAATGTGAAAGTGACCTCTTGTTTGGCTTCGAGGCATAACCATGTTTCATGAGCTTATCTGCTTTTTTGGAGGTCTAGACCCTTTTGTTTAGTTACTTCATTATAAATAAGAATTTTTATGTTGTATTATTATTTTTATAACTTTAAAAGCATTTTTTTCATGTCCAAACAGCTCTTTGGTCACTCTTTATCCCCTTTTCCCCAAAAATTGTCAGTTTTGTTCACAAGGGAGTGCCCTCTATTTGAGACAAATTAGAGGGAAATCCATTTGTTTTCTTAGGAAAGAGGAATATTTTATAGGATTATCCAAGTTATGTAGACCATATGCACCAAAATTTGGATCCTGATCAAGTCAAAAAACCCTCTTATTCCTTCAATCTTCAAGACAAATTGTGTGAGAAGGCAGACTCTACATGGGTGTTAGAGAGTAGCATGTAGGTACTTGATCAAGGTCCTCTCTATGTTATATATCCACTATGAGAGATATATGAAACTATTTAATTCATTAAGAAGGTTTATAAATCTTTAAAATCACTCTAACTTCCTTGCATGCCTCTTCCATTCAAGAATTCTTAAGACTGTATTTTCAATTCCTAACTATGTCTCTATTTTCCTCACTTAAATGGTGACCCCTGCATAATATTGGATTATAAACAATGTCCATATAATTTTTTAGGATATCCTATGGTCAACTCATATTTTTTTATGCTCATTTTATTATCGCCCATGTAATAAAATATTCACAACATTACCCCTAAACTCACTGCCTTATATAATCATACATAGTCAACTATGTTTGACTAAGGCAGACCTTGTGTATGAAGATTCCTCTTGGGAGAATTTTTATGTCAATTTTGATTGTATGAACCATTTAAAAAATTTTATATAAACTAAACTTATTACTCCCATGCTTAAGCACTTCTTTCTTTCCTTGTGACTTATGAGACTATGTTTTTTCCTTAAGCCTAGTTGCAGGAGCATATTATCTTTAAATGAGTTTGGTCATAGTGTTTAAATACCTAGATTTCAGCCTTGGGGTCACATATCACTTACTAATTGCTACATTCACCTTTGGATGGATTAAAACACCATCAAGGCACTCATTTTGTGTCATTGTTTCGATCCACAGTTGTAGGTGGATGTTGAGGTTGTTTGTACGGACTGTAGGTGTGAATTAGCAATAAAAACCACCTATCATCTCCTCTTGATGATAATTTATTCCATATATGTCACTTTTATCCTTTTTAATCACTTCACCTTTATGTCATGGTCTAATACCAATTCTGAGAATAAAATTTGCTCAAATCTCAAAATCCTATAGATAACACTGATTGCTCTCAAAGCACAAATAGGCAATTTGGGGTCTCCAAAAAACTTTCGTTACTCATCTTCTCCTTAAAACTTGTGTAATCCTTTTCCTAGATGAAGGTTTCAAATTCCAATTTTCAAGATATTTCAAAACTATTTGCAATGTTGTCAAAAGATACTCACAACATGCCCCTGGACCTCTGTTTTGCACTTTTCGGGATTAGAGGCCTGAATCTCAATCATCATCCTGTTAGAGTAACCCTCAAATTTTTCTATCAACCAATCAATTACAAAAGATATTTCACAATGTGTTAAATCTACTATGACCTAAATAAAGGTTCAAACACTTATTTCAATAATTCAAAGTGGCCATTTAACTCTATATGATAACCCCTATAGGTGTCCATCCTCATGTCTGCATATAGTGAATGGAATGAGAGCAATGTGCATGTTTATTTGTCTTATTATGATTTTTATTCTATTCAAAATGGTTATAAAAAAACTTTATTGATCATGTATAACTTTATTTGGCTAATACAATCCCTTTAACATGATTGGTCTTCTCATGGAATACCTATACATGAGTATTTTGATTGGTATGCAGGCAGTAAGCAAGGTTATGAACCACACTCATGGTAGATGATCCTTCAAAAACCATTATATCTTATTTAAAATTCTAATATGGATCCATTCTAACCTATGAATATTTATATCAAGTCAAGGTAGCTCCATTTCAAGGTCTGGACCCTTTCAAGCACCTATAACTGTATGTTAATGGTAGAATTATGTGTGAGTGTGTTGATTGTCATAATTCCATTTTGTAATATTTAAAGGATATAACCTATTTTTTCATACTTATAAACACATCTAAATCTCTTGATACCTCCAATATAGATCCATGAACACACTAAACATGCTTTGCATAAGTGATCAACATGGCTGCAAGTAAGAATGAACAAAGAGTAGACTGAGTATGATCATGGACTAAAAATTGGATTCAAGCATGATGATATAAGACTAAACATTAATTAAAGTTCATCACTATACCATTGATACATGAAAAAACACCATATTCTATTCACATGAAATACACTATAGGGAATTCAAACTTTTGCAAGTGGAAAATTGATTGAGACTGTACATGGTGGTACTATTTTCTAACATGAGATAAATTTACCAATAAAAACACCATAAAACATGAAAATAACCATGGATATCATATTATAATATATCCAAAATCATCTATATTCAACTTTACCAACTAGTTAGTATGGACATTGCCAAAATAGAGTAAAACCTATAGGGTGCATGAAATAGCAAACAAAAAAACATAGTCAACTTCATGAGGATGGTTCATAAATCATAGGTAACCATTATTAAAAATATTTTAATGTAAATTAAGGTCTCTAATTTTAATACAACATTCCAAAATAATTTTACCTAAAACCTCTTAAGATGTCCGTGCTAAGCACAAACCTAAAGGTCACTTATTTATGTCTAGGAAAGCAAAGGAGTATAATAGTTTTGGATTAAAATGGAACTTATAGAGAATGTAAATTTTTTATATGAGTTTGAGTAATATTTTAAGATGTTATATCACCTTCTCCCATATGGCACACTTTTCCATGAGTTCTACAAGTGCTAAATGCTCCCTTTTTCAGTTGGTTTCTTGAATTTTGGTTAAAAAACCTACAAGATTCTGATGTAACTAACATATTTGATAGGTAAAATAACCTATTGGATGATTTAAAGTACAATATAACATCTAGACGTTTTGGGAACCATGCCATTTGCATTTATGACCCCTAAAATCCCACTAAATGACCCAAAATGATAAATTAACTAATATGACTAAGACCAAGGCTAGGATGACATTAAATGACATAAAATAACATATAATACACATCATGAAAATATATTAGACCTAATAAAACATATAAAACTCATGTTTTTATATATAGGGGTCCCAATTTGACCTAAAAATCAAATTTGGTTAACAAATTGGTGACTCATAGAGGTAGTATGCTTGATATACTAACTAGACCTGTAGCCTTATCAGTCCATTGAGATTAGGGATTCAAATGAAGTCTAAGAAAAATAATAAGGATTTTATAATTGACCATGAGATTTGATCAATAAAAGACCAATGACTACCTCACCCACACAAAATAAAAGACACACACAAAGTAAAAGCAAACACACATGTGCTTCATAAGCACTTATAGAACACACACCAAACTAAAAAAACTAACTCAAACACTAACTAACCTAAGATGAAAACACCCTCATGGATCAAAGGGGAGGTTTTAAACTCTTCTTGCTTCATGACATAAAGGATTTAGTGAGACATGTAGCCTTTGGTCCTTTAGCATTAATGCCTCCAACTTTTTCATGATGTTTACCAACTTCATTGGCATGATATTCATTAAAAACTAAGTTTTAAATAGATTGGCTATAGAAATGATCTCTTCTTGCATCCAAACAACCTCAACCTCCTCATATGGATGCTAAATTACAACCTCCTTCTTGATTTATATTGTGCTCTCAATAAGATTGGGTTTCTTCTCAACTACAAATTATTTTGGCTCATCAAGGAGATTTTCATACTCTACCCAATCTTCATCATTATTCTCCATGGAAGGATCTTTCTTCACCTTGTCATGTACTTGGACGTCAACTTGGCAAAACTCTTCAAACCCTTGAAATAACTCTATTTACAATTGCCAATCATCTTTGTCCTCTTTATCATCTTGAACCACTACCTATTCAATATTCTCTTCTTGATGTATGATGTCATCAAGCTGATGTTCTTTAAGGTCTAATTCATCTGATGGTGATTCAATAACATGCTGAGGTATTGGGTCATCTTCAATAATAACATCTTGCACCTTAGTCTCAAGAGAGTTTTCTAGGATTGCCATCTATTTGGGGATGACATGAAATTGTTCTCCATCCCTAATATTATATTCATATTCATGTTGGAGGTGATCATATAGAACATTTTGATTAGATGTATAGTCTTATTCAAGAGATGAAAGATCTTCCATCTCTTTCTCCTTCATGGTGATGACAAGACTAGGCATTTTTAAATCATGTTTCCTAACCCACTGAGGTTGCCAAGGAGGTATGTCTTCTTCAAGTAGGAGTTATAAAATTTTATCAACCAACTACTCCTTTTTAGGTTCCCATACCATAGGTCCATCAAGGAAAAGGGTGATGGGGTGAGGATAAGATGAAATAGTTGGTTGAGGTGGCACATAGAATTCAAAATCAAATTGAGGGTGAAGTGTAAGGGAGTCTTTTGGAAGATCTTGAGGAAGGGGAGACAAACCTTAGAATAAAATGGCTTAGTTTTCATCCTTTCATTTGATATCACTTCATTGTAATCTGATTGGGATTGAGCATTCTATTGAGGAAGGTTAGATGGGGTGTGTTTAGACATAGGATCTTCTTTTGGGTCTAAACCTTCCATCACACCTTGACCTAGAAATTTCATCCTTAACTCTAATTCTTCAAGTTGCTTGGCTAGGTTCTCTTGGAAAAATATCTTTTAGAATTGATAGCCATCATCATGAGGATGATGATAAAAATAGGGCTCATATGGAGAATAAGAGGATTTTTAAGGAAGGGTGGGAGGGGCTTGAAAAGGATCAACCTCATTGCCAACTTCACACTCCTTATCAAGAATTTTTTTCTCTTACTTTCCCCATAACTCCACTATCTTATTCTAGCTTAGGATGTTGGGATTAGCAGTCTTCTTTTGAGGTGGTGATTCAACTTGAGGAGTGGATTAAGTGTTCAAATAACTTGGGATCTACCTAGGCTTAGATTCTCTACTTTGTCTCCAACTTAGAATATCACATCTAGAGGTCATATCTTGAGGAGGGGATGAGATGGGAGAGGGAAATGAGTATTTAGATTCTAATTCTTTTTTTGATGTCATAGACTACTGCATATGCATATTAGCCAACTCAATTTTCCAATCAAGACTAGCTTCAAAAACAAGGTTTCTCTTTTCAACTCTCTATCCTCCAACTGATGGGAAAAAGGATGACTTTGGTAAGATTGATTGGGGTCATGCAAAGGACTCATGTATGACTGATAGTAATCTTGGGGAAATCGATATGGGGGCTAATAGATGTGGTGAGGCTACTCATTGTGAACTCTTAGCTTATCTTCCAAGGATGCAATCAAGCCACCTATTTCGACCAACATAACCCCATTCATTCTAAAAATTGGGACCCTTGAGAATTATTTGTATCTAATGTTAGGAACTACCGAGTATAATTTATTACCTTTTATATATAAGCAACTAAACATGGAATTGAACCAGAAATAATAAGTAACTAGAAATACGAAATAACAAGTAATAGGAGATACAAGAAACAACAAATCTTGTATTAAACTCTTCCAGAATACAATGAAGAAATCACACTCTTCCCACACCTCTTGGGTGTACAGTATTTCTCTCTCAAGAGTTCTCTCTCACAAAATATTACTTCAGTAGATCTTCTTGATCTTGCACCTTGTAGATCTAATTGATCTTACTTACAACCTTAATTACAATACATGCCCCATGAGTCTTTTAAATAGGATCCTAGGCATACAATAATTAGAAACACAGACTCAAGACTTAAATTAGTCTTTACATGCAAACACTCGGACCTCCTAAAATTAGACAAGTCTAATTCTTGAAACGCATGCAAATGCATGCACACACAAGTGACTGACGTCGATTGTTGTCAGTCTGTATATGACCGACGTCGGTCGACCCCTGACTGATGTCGGTAGCTTCTGGTCCATGCCTGACCGATGTCGGCAACACTGTCGATGCCGGTTACTGGTTAAGTCCAACAACCTCCACAAGAGCTCAATAGTGAAGCTTTTAGCTCCACAACTTAATAATCTTGTACTTGGAGATAAATAGCTACACCTGTACCTATACAACAACAACCTCTATCTTATTTCTCTGGCTTGTTTCTCTATCTTCAAGTTCAGTCTTGAAGACCAACAAAAATTAAACGAAGATTGAACTTCTCCTTTGTTATCAGTTTTGTTAACATATCTGTAGGGTTCTTATCCATATCGATCTTTTCCATCGTCAACTATCCATCCTCCAATACCTGTCAAATGAAGTGGTACCTAAGTTGTATATGTTTGGTTCGTGAATGAAAGGCTGATTTTTTTGCTAAATGAATTGCACTTTGACTATCACTGTACAATCTGCAACTCTCTTGCTCATTTCCCAAATCTTCCATGAACTGAGTCATCCAAATCATTTCCTTGCTAGCCTCTGTGACTGCAATGTATTTTGCCTCTGTAGTAGACAAGGCAACAACCTTCTACAACTTTGAAATCCAGCTAACCGCCGTTCCACCAACAGTGAATACATATCTTGTGGTGCTTCTCTTGCCATCTAAGTCACCTGCCATATCTGAATCTACATACCCATGTAGAGAAGTGTTTGACCCTGCATAGCATAAATACCTGCTGTTGGTCTCTCTCAGATATCTGAGAATCCACTAAACTACTTTCTAGTGCTCCTTTCTTGGATTGGCCATAAACTTGCTAACAACTCCCACTGCTTGGGCAATATCAGGTCTAGTACATACCATTGCATACATTAAGCTCCCAATTGCTGAAGCATACAGAACTTTGCTTATGTACTCAACCTCATCATGTGATTTAGGACACTGTTCTTTGCTCAACTTGAATTGTCCAGCCATAGGTCTGCTTACCAGTTTTTCATCTGGCATATTGAACCTCTCCAACACCTTATTCACATAATCCTCTTTAGACAAAATCAACCTGTGATTTTTTTTGTCTCTCTTAATACTCATGCCAAGGATTTTATTTTCTACTCCTAAATCCTTCATGGCAAATGTGTGAGCTAATTTTACCTTAAGCTGAGTAATTTCTTGCATGTGTGAACTTGCAACAAGCATATCATCTACATACAGTAATAGGTTAATATAATTACCATTATTCAATCTGTTAAAATAAACACAATGGTTAGATTGACATTTACTAAAGCCATACTCTGTCATAAATCTATCAAACCTCAAATACCATTGTCTTGGAGCTTGCTTAAGACCATATAAGCTTTTCTTCAACCTTCACACAAGTTTCTCCTTACTTTTGACCTCAAAACTTTCCGGCTGATCCATATATATCTCTTCATCCAAATCTCCATGAAGAAATGCTATCTTAACATCAAGCTGCTCAAGATGCAAATCCTCAATAGCAACTAAAGACAATACAGTCCGAATAGAAGTCATCTTAACTACAGAAGAAAAAATTTCACCAAAGTCAATACCTGATTTCTGTGCAAATCCCTTTACTACCAACCTGGCCTTATGTCTCATTTGTCCATTCTCTCTTTCCTTTAACCTGTAAACCCATTTGTTTTTTAGTGTTTTATTTTCGGCTGGCAACTCAACCAAATCCCACATTTGGTTCTCTTTCAAGGAATCAATTTCCTCATTCATGCCATGCTCCCACTATTTCTTAGATTTTACCTGTATTGCCTCATCAAAACTTTCTAGTTCTCCACCATCTGTGAGCAACACGTAGTTATAAAAAGGGGAATAATGAATTAGAGGTTTACTTACCCTTTCAGTCCTCCTTATGGGCATTTGAGACTCATTTATAGCTTCCTATCTGCCCAAATTCTCTATCAGTGACCAATCCTGGTCATCTCTCGATCTGTACCCAATCGATGTCAGTTTTATTTGACCGTACTGACCGATGTTAGTCTCTTCCTTACTGACATCAGTTCCTACTTGACCACCGATGTCGGTTCCCTGACCGACATCGGTCTCTGTGTTTTCTTGTGAGTGATGATTTTTACCTGCGAGCTACTTTTGGATCATAACCTCATCGAAATCAAGATTGCCCTACTCTAAATTATTTAGCCTCTTGAGCTGATCACTGTACATCACCTTCTCATTGAAAACTATCCAAGCCTCTTCTAGAATTCCACCATCCAGTGTAGTAAAAGGTCCTCTATTAATCAGGTAAACTGCAGTATTTATAGCTTCTGCCCAAAACTTTAAGGACAAACCAACATGCAACCTCATACTCCGTGAATGCTCCATTATTATTCTATTCATCCTTTCAACAACTCCATTTTGCTGAGGTGTCCTTGGAACCATCCTTTCCCTGCGTATTCCACTCATAGAACAATAATTGTTGAATTTATTGCTGTAGTACTCACCACCACTGTCAGATTTAAAGCACTTCAATCTCAAACCTGTTTCATTCTCAACCAAAGCTTTCCATTTCTTAAATGTGTCAAAAACATCAAATTTTCTCTTTATGCAATAAACTGATACCTTTCTTGTAGCATCATCAATAAAAGAAACATAATACTGTGATCCTCCAATAGAAGCTACCTGAGCTGGTCCCCACACGTCTATGTGAACAAGCTCCAACTTGTGCTCCTTCGTTGTTGACCCAGTCCTGAGAAACCTCACTTTCTTCTATTTCCCAAAAATACAATTCTCATAAAAATCTAGATCTATGCATTTCAAATCTAAAAGATTACATTTTGACTTAAGAACATTCATTCCCTTCTCACTCATGTGACCAAGCCTATAGTGCCACACTTTGCATCTATATCTAAAGTAGATAAAATAGAAGGAGAATAATCAGTAACACAAGTAGATAGATAAAGTGTACCTACTCTCTTACCTCTTGCTAATACAAGTGCACCCTTAGAAACTTTCTAAGATTCAGCTGTGAGAGTTACTGTACAACCCTCATCACCCAAATTTTTTGTAGAGATCAGATTCCTCTTCAGGATGGGTACATGCATGACATCCTTCAACACCCATGTGTTGCCATTCTGCAATTTCAGGTACACTTTTATTTTGCCAACAATTTGACAAGGCTCACCATCCCCTAAATAAACTTTTTCAAAGTCTTCGTGGACAAAATCATTGAAAAATTCTTTATTTGGGGTTGCATGAAAAGAAGCACTAGAATCTAAAACCCATGATTCTACTTGACTATCCAAAGAAAATATAAGAGCATCCTATGCAACAACACCTGCGACATTTGCTTCTTTATTACATTCATGTTGATTCTCTTTGTTATCCTTCAACCAACAGTCTTTCTTTGCATGTCCTTTCTTTCCACAATTCTAGCAGGTTATTCTGCTATTTTTGGATTTGGATCTCCTTCCCATCTTTGACATTGATTTCCCTTGCTTGCCCTTCTCTCTTTGCCTTCCCCTACTTTCAATACTTAAAGCATTACCTGATGTTTCACCTATGCTTTTCCTACGAATTTCTTCATTCAAATTTTACACTAACCACATCATCAACTTTCAAGATATTTGAACAGATGCAGTATTGCTAACTGCCATTACCAAGCTATGCCAGCTTTCAAGTAAAGAACATAAGATCAAGAGAGACTTAATTTCATCATCAAAAACTATTTTGACTGAATTTAACTGATTTACAATTTCATGGAAATCAATGAGATGACTATATACAGATCCACCTTCCTGCATTTGCAAACTAAATAATTGCTTCATAAGATATACCTTATTTGAAGCTGAGGGTTTTTCATATAAGTTTTCCAGAGTATACATTAACTCTACCATTGTCTTTGCCTATGATAAATTAGAAATCATAGAAGATGCCAGCTCAACCTTATAGATCCAAGAGCCTTTCTATCAAGAACATTCCATTCTTCATCTTGCATATCTGTGGGCTTGCTTGCAACCCCACCCAACTATAAAAATAGATCTTTCTGATACAGATAATCTTCTATCTGCATCCTCCATAATTGATAATTCTTGCCATTAAATTTCTCCATTCTTAGTTTACTTTCTTCTGCCATTGCTTTGCTCCCACTCAAACAGAAACCCCTGTGAGTGACCTGTAATCAATAAACACTTAACACACTCTGAAACCAAGGTGTTAGTGAACCTGGCTCTGATACCACTTGTTAGGAAGTACCGAGTACAATTGATTACCTTTTATATATAAGAAACTAAACACAGAATTGAACTAGAAGTAATATGTAACTAGAAATATGAAATAGCAAGTAATAGGAGATACAAGAAACAACCAATCTTCTATTAAAATCTTCCAGAATATAATGAATAAATCACACTCTTCCCACATCTCTTGGGTGTACAGTATTTCTCTCTCAAGAGTTCTCTCTCACAACTAATTACTTCAGCAGATCTTCTTGATCTTGCACCTTGCAGATCTAATTGATCTTACTTACAACCTTAATTACAATACATGCCCCATGGGTCTTTTAAATAGGATCCAAGGCATACAATAATTATAAACATAGACTCAAGACTTAAATTAGTCTTTACATGCAAACACTTGGACCTCCTAAAATTAGACAAGTCTAATTCTAGAAACGTATACAAACGCATGCACACACAGGTGACCAACGTCATTTGCTGTCAGTCTGCATATGACCGATGTCGACTGATCCCTGATCAATGTCAGCAGCTTCTGGTCCATGCCTGACCGATGTCAGCAACACTGCCAATGCCGATTACTGGTTAACTCTAGCAACCTCCACAAGAGCTCAACAGTGAAGCTTTTAGCTCCAAAACTCAACATTCAAGTTTTGAATCATCTAAACATCCAAGTCTTTAATAGAATTTAAAGATCATCCACTCTATTAAGAAAAATGCCTGTATGATTTAATCTTCCTATTTTAGACTAACCATACTAATGATTTGTGCGAGTTATTTTGAAGATTCTATGGTGGTCACCCAACGGTTTTATGTTTAAAAACCCTAGGTGGCCCTTGATTCAAATTTAAATGTTGGAGGGAGCCAAGTTGGTGGGAACCAATTAAAAAGAATCTAAACAAGGGGTTTGCATGGGTTCAAGTCATGTTTTCATAACATAACTTGAACTCTTCTTTATTTTTTCCCCCTTTCTTTTCATATGTTCCTTGTGTATAATTTGATATAATTCTATGAGGTCCCTTTTTAAATTGCCTAAATTAGCCTAGGTCATTAACACTAAATCCCTGATAATCATCTCGACCTTAGCCTTAATAATTATCATATATAATAATATCAATATCATTATATTGTAGGCCATACCACATCAAATGTTCAATCACTAAATAAAGAGATCCTTCAAGAAACATTTACTTGTTATTATTTAGGGTCAAGTTCTTGTTGAGACAATTGATTTCTTACCAATTCTAGCCATGGAATTTGATGTGGTTTATTTAATGCTTGGATTTGAATATGAGCGAATTGTGAACTCTCCACTAAATAAATGTTTATTGTGGATATGTCACTCCCAGTAGAGAAAAATCTCACAGAAACCTTATTATTGAAGAAAATAATTTTCTAGCCATATTTAATGAAAAATATTAAATTAAATCCAAATAAATGAGTCAGAGTTGAAGTTAATGTAGGAGATGGATTTGGTAGTTCTAGGGTCAACATTTACATAATAATTTTCATATCCTTTATTCAAAAATGGTGAAATGCTAAGAGATAAATGAAAACATGTGAAGACACTCCCCTTTTATTTAAAGGAGTAATTCTTTGTCATCAATTCTGATCCATGAAAGTTAATCTACATATAAATAATTCTCTTATCTACACAAGAAATTTTTTTATAAAAATAATTCTAGGAATAGGGAGATTCGATGGGATTATATAATGTAAAACAATTGCTGAAACCATGTAGCATAATAGAAAAACAAAGACTATAATATTTTTATATTGATTTAGAAGAGAATAGTTTCGGCAAGTTGGTGATCACAAGTGTGTACGTGGCATTTGACTAGGTGTTTTTTATTGTCAAAGTTGGATAATGATGTCATGAGGTTTGATTTGATTATGGCATGGGTCCACCTTTGATGTGTACCTTGAATCAATATTGAAATACTGTTGACATTTTGAGAATACTTTCACTATTGATGTGCACCTATTGATTTACAATCTTTCAATTTACAAAAGCCCTCTTACCAAAATAAAAACTTTACATTTTTTTAAGTGTTACATATGCTTTTTAGTATGAGGGTTAAAGCCTTCATAGAGGAAATTATAAAAATTGTGGTGGTGCCTAATTTGAGATACATTAGACAACAAAATCATTGTAGAGAGTATGTAGAAAATAATGTGTATTCATACCCAAGTAAAGTAGAGTACCCAAAATTGTTAGTGCTTATAGTCTTGTCATACTATTGTTATAGATACAATGGTTTTTATTAGTGTTACGAAAAATGTTAATGGAAAACAGATGGAAATATCTATATCCAAATTTATTTTTCATATGGCATCCTACATCAATCTATTAAATTATATAGGATGCATCTTTCATTGAATAATAATTTTTTATTTTTCATCTAATTGGTTTTAGAGTCATCTAATTAAGTTTCAAATAATTTAAAGAAATTAGAGTTAGATTTTTTGTTTAATAGTTTTAGAATCATCTAAATTATCACATGGTGAATTAACATTATTTTTCACTATAAAATAGTTACATCTCTAAACAATATATTATTTTCATATTCAAAATATTATACTATAGATAGTATTTGTAACAATATAGCATTTATTTTTTTATTTGTGATCATTGTAGACATCCATGGGGAGTGAATATGTAAATAAAATAACTTGTTTTAGTTAAATAGTATGCAAGGATCAAATAAATGAACTTCATCGACTTCATTATCATGCACAATAAACAAATATCAACTCTTCACTTTTTGATGTTGCTATTAAATCATGACAATATTTTCATTGAGGTGACACATGTTTCACATATTTATTGGGTAATTGAAATAGTTCGATGGAAGATCCAAATTGCATTGACAAATTTTACATCACTAAATTTGCACATGTGTATTCTTAGGCTTCTTCAATTCCATCACATGAAATTCCCTATCATTGCCCCACACCTCACCATCACTACTTGGTGTAACCTTAAATCATTGCCTAATGCACCATAATATTATTGTTGCTTAACATTTCTTGCACAAAAAGTGAGACAAGGTTAGCAAGTAAGGGTTTTGAGTAAGATATGACTGCCAATTTACACTCTACAAAATCCTACTTTACCAAAAATAATTACAACCCTTTCGGCATAATTTGTAGAGATCAATTATTTTTAATTTATTTAATGCTTAAACCTATTCTATGCCCCAAGGAGAGCAATGATGGTATAAGAATGTTGAGATATTTTTATAGGTTGTTGATAGCTTTGTGGTATTTTATAAATCCCATGAACCAAAACTCGTGACCGTCCTCATCCAACACTTGAATATACTTTTTTTCTAGATTAAATCTGATCACTAATAGGTTCACAACTTTCACCTTTGCCACTGGGATCTCCACTTGTATACATTATATAAAACCACCGCTATTATCTAACATTGTTAACAGAGAAGATAAAATTATTGTTTCTTGACCCTTCATAAAAATGTTGAGATGGGGTCAACAATGATACTGATTTACACTCCCTCACTTTACAAAAAAAAAAAACCTTCTCATAATTTGATTATGACGCATATCCACGTTAGATATGTGGCTCAAATCAGTTCTTTGGCATCCCCGAGACTATCTTGTAGCTTCCATTCCTCCATGCTAGTAATATATTGACATGTAGAACAATTACATTAAGATTAAGAACATACAAAAAATGCCATTCTCACACCCCTAAAATAAAAGGAAAGGCCATATAATATAATAATATAATATTATATTATATTATATTATATTATATTATATTATATAATATAATATAATATTAGTTTTGATGAACTTGTTATCAATTAGAAGACAAGCATATTTCTCTATGGTGACATATAGATAACACTTATCCCAAAGTCTATTGTGTAGCTTCTATTTGTCTATGCTACCAATATATTGACACTTTGAGTAATACAAAGACTAATCTGCCAACAAAAAGATAGTTAATCCAATTATCGAGAAATTTATTATCTTGACTATAAGAGTAATTAATGGCTATGATTAACTTAGTTATAATGATTGAAAATTTCAACGACTCAACTTAAGACATCGGCACACCTTCTACAAAGAATACGTACCTAATACAAAACAACAAAATGAACCAATTAATTAATAATTTAATATTTTTATTTAACTCATACGATTCCACACCAATTAATAAATGGAGCTTGCGTGTGTACTGCCTATCCAATTTTATATTAATTGCGAGAAGCAAATTTAGTTGAGAAGCTGGTGTTCAGTTCTCTTTTTTAATTGACCAAGAAAATAATATTTGTAAGAACTTATGTTTATTTGTAATTATTTTTTTATATGTTTAAATTAAATTTAAATCAATAATAATTCTTATTTTTTATTATTAAGTTTTGTGTTAAGTTAATTAGGTATGGGAATAGTTTTTAGAAGATCTATGTTTTTTTTTGGACATTCTTTTTATATAATTAATCAAAGGTTGATATTTTTACTTTTGAATATTAATTTCAATTAATATTAATCTGTATTTTTGAATATATGATTAATCACATTGTATTGGTCACGTTACAAATAATATTTAATAAATTGATCATCAATATAAAAGTGTATTGGTATTATATCTCAGTATAATTAATAAACTAAGTTATGGTATAATAGTTTTTCATAATGTCCATGTGACCACTATGTTTTGGAAGATAGTTGCTAGGACTTACACTGATAAATATAGTACCATCATGAACTACATCAATATAAATACAATTATACGGAGTGATTACATCTCATCATAGACAATGCATTTACATGGCCAAGGCCACATGGGCATATAGACGTCACATGGAATATTATAATTGCATTAGATAACTTTGATAGCCACATGGAACGTAATGGGACTTATGACCTTTGGACTTTGATGGATTCATTATGGCCATATTGTGATTGTTTCTAACAACTTAACGGACAAGTGGATGTGGTGGACCTATGATCTATTTTACCTTGAATAGATTACCAATTTCTTGTTCGAACTTTATGAGCTGTTTTATGAGCTTGCAACAATAAGTATTACGTTTATGTAAGGGGTTGCCAATCTTCCATAATATACTGTGTTAGAGATCCCCTTTGTCTGAATATTACATCTACATAGCACCACAGTAAAAGATTACCAATGTTATTATTATAAAATACTATTGCCGCATGTCAATCCAAAGATAAAGGATCGCAAGGCACCTACCACCTAAACATTTTGGATTCAAATAGCGACCTTGCTCTTTGTCAGGGACCTCTCTAAATTTTCAAAACACACACACACACACACACACACACACACCCACACACACACACACATGTGGGAAAGATTTCAATAATGATACACTTTAACTTTGGACAACAAATTAAGAAGCTATAACATCACATTAGACTTCAAAAAATTTACCCATTTTAATATATCATCTTAATTATTTATAATTAAAATTTCAAAATCTAACTCATTATACATGTTATAATATAATCTATTTTATCATAAAATACATTTTTTAAACTTATAAACAAAATTCTAGATTTAAAATACTAATAACTATATATTAAAATATCATTACTTAAATCTTACTTAACAAAATAAAATTAAATATTTTTAAATTTATAAAATAAATATTAAACAATACTACATATTAAATATATAACTTATAACACACTTTAATATTTATAGACACTAATATATTCTATTAATAAAACATACTGATACAAAAACCCTATTCCCCAAGTGGAACATGAACCTTTCCCTTATATATAAATAATCCAAATGTCAATGGTACAGCGGTGGGCTCAACTGTTAATTGGAACATTTCTCTCGTAGAATGTCATGCTTGCGTTAATCTGCTAGATTGGGAAAAGGACTTGCAACTCTTGCAGGTTTAACAATTTAATCATACTTTTATTTAGATTTGCAGAGATATTATTGTCTACATGTCTGATAGATATTATTGTCTGGTTGGAAAAATGACGTACAATTATTGGACGGTTTCATAATTATTGGACGGTTTGATAAGTCAATTTTCATTTAGATTTTGATTTGTAGAGATATTTTTCTACCATGTTTTTATGATATTGGGATTTTTTAGGCTTTTATTTCAATTTTCTAATTGTTTGATTTTTTTTTTATTAAAAGATTTGTTTTTATTGATGGAACATGTATTTGTATTTTTTATTTTTGAAAATATGTTTATATTTATTGAAGATTTTTTTTTGAAAATAATTATGTAATTTTTTTTTATTAATATATCAAATTTGATGAACCATCTTTAAAATGAGACATTGAAAATGATTCATAAAATGTGATTAAAAAAATTTATTAGATTTTTCATTATAAAATGTATAATTCTAATCTCTTTTATATTTATATTTATATTTTCAATTAAAATTACATATATTATCTTCCTATACTATGTTTGAGAGGCACTTAATTATATTTCATAGCCTAATTGAAATATCTTTTGTAATTTATTTATTTATTTTTTCCTTTTAAAAAACTACTTTCTGACTCTGATATTAATATTTATTATGAAAGTTTATTTAAAATGAAAAATAAAATAAAATGATTCTAATTATGTTCACAAAATCTAATATAGTCTTTGAACTATATTTCTTTAATATTGAATAAATGATCATAATTAACTAATATTTTCTTCAATTTTTATGTTGTGTGTTTTGGATGTTGTATCCATTCCTGCAACTGCTTAGTGGTATTGGAAGCAGTGGCTGAAAAATGAATCGGTCACAAATTCCCTCTCGGCCGTTTTCATGGAAATTGTATTACGAAACAGCTGTCAGCAAATTTCTTCCTTCTTTCATACGAAGGAAGATGGCGCAGTTGCTGAAGTTCTAAACGATGGTAAGGACTTTGTAACACATTAATCCGAGTACTCGAAAGTTATAATTTTTGATTTTATATATTTATATGGTTGGATTGGTTTGGAAATGACTGCAGGATTGGATCTGGAAAATGAAAAATTCGACCTTGAATGGTACACACAATATTCTATGAAAACGTTGATCAACTCTGTTAATCTAACTCTTCTTGCTTGGATCCTCAGCACGTGACCGAAAACTAGGGCAGGATTTGTAATAGTGCAGCTGTGCCTCAGATTGTGTACTTTGTTTCTCCGCTTCAGATGACAGCAGGGATGGACTTTATTGTGCACCGACTTCTTCCACTAACACAACGGCTTCAGCTTCAAATTTCAATGGTAAGAGGCTTTAATTTGGTTAACTCAGTTACAAACAGATCAAGCATATATTGTGTACTTCGTTACTCCGTTAAAAGCCCAAATTCTGTTCACAAGCTTCTGTGATTACAGGGCCTTGTCCTAGCATTAAAACAGGTCAACACTCGTGTGGCATCTTAGACTTTCCTCTCCCTTCTTTCCGCCATTACTCACATATTCATTAATGGTTGTTGTGATCCCATAGACCGTTTTGTGTTCGTGCACATTATTAGAATCTATCTATCTTCACACGCTTCAAAAATTGGTCATACAGCCTGGTCATTGTTTTCGCCATAACTCATTAAGGTAAGATAAAAATCCCCGCTATATGTTTGATAAATTGGGGATGTCCTCAGAACCAAATACTATTTCTTTGTTCTCCTCTCCTCATCCCTTATTTCTTCATCTCTTTCCACCCAAATCTTCAGTCCGATTTCCCCTTCTTTAGTGCAAAGCCGAGTATTGCACTTGCATACCTCATTTCCGCGCTTTCATTACCCCTGGCATAGCCTTTCAGAAAAGATGATAAATGAATTCCCAAACTGGTGAAAATCCACGCAACACCTCTTGTTCAAAATCCGTTCAGCTTATTGATCACACTCATAGAACTGTAAGAGCTGGCCCTTATTATTGTAGAAGAAAGAGGAAGTTTAGAGATAGATGTGCATCCCATCATTCTTTAACAATGAAACCAAATGGCCCAGGAAAAAAAAATCAATGGAAGAGAATCGTCGTTATGGTACCAGGAGACACAGTCATCAACCCCAATCCACCTGCTGTTTAAATCAGAATGTTAGGGATTCAATGATTCGCCCGTGTCCTTCGAGCTTGATCAATCTGCTGGTCTTTCTGAACCCAACTCTGCTTTCCATCGTTCCAATAGATCACCCATGAGAGGGTTCTGCATCATGCCCCTGCCTTTTATCCTCATCTGGCCATTGCAGGACACCCGAGTGCTCCAGTCACACACCCCATATTGGGTCATCTTCTTCAGGGGCACTGTCGATTACAAAACGAAGTGCTGAAAGCAACCCTATCAAATGTGGCTGATAAGTACCTTGGGAATCAACCCGAATGCCCCCTGCAAGCCCGAAGCTATCACGGTGAGATGTAGATGGACTGTTCACACCTTGAGACCTCTTATCGCATATTCAGAAGAACTGGAGCGGGTAACAACTCAGATTGCAACTACCAATGCATAGATTCCGTCAATTCAGGTAAATATAATTGAACAAGGCCAAGGCATCTACTTTGTCAAGAATGTTCTCAGTCAGCATCAAGTCTCTAGATGTATGTACTGCCACCAAGCTCGGTGGTCATTTTGGATGGCTTCCCTGGTCTTTCAGCAGTGAATAGATCCAGCGGGCCATCACTTTCTTCCTACACTACAACAAATAAACATGACGAACCTTGGGTTGGAATTATTGTCCTGATAGGTCAGAAACTAACATTCCTCTAATTCAATTACGTTATTAATCATGAATTATTTATCATGAACACCCACTCTGCACCTCCTTTCTTTTAATATGGTATCGAAGGGGACCAAACAATCGGAACTTTAGCACCACACCCTTACAACAAATAAAAAGTCCTAAATTTGAATCTTAGTTGGTAAATAGAAAATTAATATTTTATAATTATTTATAACTTGAGGTAGAAATGCCAATATTTATGTAGTTTAGTTGTATTAAAAAAAAATAACATCAATTTTCTAGTAAAGTGATAAAATCCTAAAGGTAGTTTTTTAAGAAAAAGAAAAAGATTATACATAAAAGCTTAATTTCACTGTTATTTATTTTTGTGGATTTCAATATTTGTATTAAAAAAAAATCATAGTATATATATGTATGAAAAAACAAGAATGTCATAATAATCAAGCCAACTTCAATGTTTGAGAGAATAACTTTTAAATAACTTACCACACAAATAAAGAAATCTATTTGTCCACCTCTTAAAAAAGGGATAGAGGCAAAAAAAACATATAATGCTACACCAATATATGAAATTTATACAAAAAATAAACTCAGACTTCTGTAAATGCCATGACATTCAAAACTACAAACAAAAACATTTTCAATTTTTATTTATATTTCTTTACTTAAAACATTACATGTACCTCATATATATCTGTGTGTGTGTGTGTGTGTGTGTGTGTGTGTGTGTGTGTGTGTGTGTGTGTGTGTTTTGGTATTAGGTAACTCAAAGAAATAAGCTTGCTTGTTTTCAAAGTAATTAGAACATATTTAATACCGGTATGTCTTTTGGCAAAATTTTCAACACCACATTGTCATAGGTATGGTCTTCCATCCATCTACTTGTCAGACAAATTGCATTTCTAATTGAAAATTGTCAGTGGCATGTTGGTGGTGGAAATTACTTGTTTATGTCAATACTTCCTCTTCATTTCTACCACTAGTTGCTTCAACATCTATAATGCTCAAATTCTATTTTAGGTGTTCAAAATTCCCTTTTCTAAAGCCTTTCTGAATATATCTGCCAATTGGTCTTTAGATCAACAAAATTCTAAATCAATTTATCCATTATTCACTAACTTTCTAATGAAATGGTACCTTGTATAAATATGTTTGCTCTTTTTGTGAAAGACATAGGTCTTTGAAATGCAATTGTTAATTTTTATCAAAAAAGATTGGTGTTGGATCCTCTTGACCATGGAATAAATCTAACAAAACTCTATGCATTCAAACTACTTGACATACCGCTAATGTTGTTGTTACGTACTCAGTTTCAGTTGATCATGATCTCGATAGTTTATACAACAATCTTCCTCAAGGAAAGAGTGGTATCAATGAAATTGATAGATTTGACTACAAGGATTCTCCAACTATAAATATTTTAACATTTTAATCTTTTCCACCTGTCTCATTGACTATGCCACCAATTTCTTTGAATGCTCAAGTTTTGAAATACGACTCCATATGTCTCTCATAGATCAAGTCCATGAGATTGTTAATGATACAAGTTTACTATCAAGACCAAAATTAAAATTGGCCAATATCTGAAATGATAACTCATAATTGATTCATATTGAATGAATTTGAAATAACTATAAACCATAGATAAATATGCCTTAACTCGAGATTAGAGTTGACATGCAAAAATTAAAAATAAAATAAAGTCTAAAAAGAAACTTCTATTTTTAGTAGCTTCTATTTTTAGAATGTTTCTCACACAAGTGCACGTAGCTCTAAAATTATACTAAAATACTTTAAACACTAAAATTAGCCAATATGATGAATTTAAACTAAATTTCACATCCGGTCATAAAAATATGTAATTTCTAAAAATTAAAAAAATACCAAAAAATCATTAAATTGTAATTTTGGACCCTCAGATGGTCTTTTTCGGCCTCTAAAATTTTTTAAAAAAAATCCTCTAAGCAAAAAAATCAGCATAAAGCAAAAATTAACTTTTTGAGATGGTCATTTTGGCATGTAGAAGAGCTCAAACGAAGCTACGGATCAAAAGTTATGGCCTCTGATAGTTTGACCTATTTTTCTGCATCATTCTCCTTTGGTTGAAAATAACTCAGCTCCTACGAGTTGCCCTCATTGTACTACTACCATTTTTATTTGTCAATCTTCTTTATCTCTCATTCTGTAATCCAAGTGTTATCTTCTTGTTGTAATCCCTCCCACTGAACCAAATATCTGTTATAATTCCCTTGCCTTGTGCTCATTATCTTCATATCCAAAATATGTACTATCTTTTATTTCTTCTTTGGAAACTATTGCTTCTAATTTACTTCTTCATCTTCATCACCTTCACCATCATCTCCATGGAATTCATATAAATCTGAAACATTAAATACTAGAGAGCTATCAATTTTTTGGTAAACTCACCTCATAAGCATTGTCATTGATTTTATTCATAATTTTGAATGGACCAATTTTATTGCACTTCAAATTGTCTTATGTACCTTTTATAAATATTTCTTTCCTCATGTAAAACATTACCAACTCTCATTATTCAAATACATGGGATCTTCTTTTAACATCTATTGATGCTTTATATTTCTCATTACTTTACTACAAATTTCTTCTTACTCTTTCTTGTAACTACTGCATATGCTCTATAAATGCATCTACATCATCACTAATTCGATCTAAAATTGATAATTATACCAAATCTAAAATACCCATAGAATTTCTACCATAAATAATTTAAAATGATAATTTTTTTGTTGATCTATTCACTGAAATGTTATATGCAAACTAAGCTTGTGGTAAAGCCAAATATCATTTCTTGGTATTCTTTTCTACTATGCATCTAAATAAAAAAATTAAGCTCTTATTCACAAATTCTATCTATCCATCTATTTTTGGGTGATATGTACTACTAAATTGTAGCTTAGTAGCCATCTTCTTGCACAAAGTCCTCTAAAAATGACTTCAAATTTTTGTGTCCCTATTTGAATTAATAGTTTTTGTAACACTATGCAATCTTAAAATATCCTTAAAAAATAATTATGTAACTCTAGTAGCATCATCGGTTTTTTACATGCAATGAAATGAACAATTTTAGAAAATATGTCTACAACAAAAAACATTGAATCATTACGTCTTTATGTGTTTGGTGATCCCAACACAAAATCTATACTCAGATATTTACATGGTACTCTTAGAACTGGTAATGGCATGTATAGGTCAGTATTTTGTGCCTATCCTTTAGCCACCTGACATATCTTACACCTAAAAACATACCTTGTCACATCTCTCTTCATCTGTGACTAAAAATACTTTTCTTCCACTAAAATTATTGTCTTCGTCTTACCAAAATGTCTATCCAAACCTCCAGTATGTAATTCTCTTATTATATTATATCACAAATACCCAACTAGAATACATAATTGTTTCCCTTTGAAAAGATAACCTTCACGTATAAGACACTCACCATGAATAGTATATATCCCACCTATTAATGGATTCCTGCACTGCTCAACTACCTTTCCAAAATATGGATCAATATCATATAATTCTTTGATATATTCAAATCCAAATACTTTACTCACCATAATAGTTAATAATGCTACTCTCATACTCAATGAATCAACTACCTGACTCTATTTTCTTGATTTATGTTTTGACATAAAAGTATACCCCTACAAGAAAGATACCCACTTGGCATGCTACTATTCAAATTCTTTTGTGTATTTACATACTTCAAAGCCTCATGATTTTTAAATAGGATAAACTCTTTAGGCATTAGGTAATGCCTCTAATGTCTTAATGCTTGTACAATTAAATAAAGTTCAACATCATAGATAGAATACTTTATTTTTATCTCATTCAATTTCTCACTAAAATATGATATTGGCCTTACTTCTTAACTCAACATAATACCGATTCCCATAAATGAAGCATCGCAATCAACCTCAAACACTTATGATATTGGCCTTACTTGTTGATAGCTTAGAGTGAAGAAATTAAAATAACAAAGAGTCTTTTGACTTCCTAATTTCTAAAATGCATATCTGAACTGTTGAAATAGAATGTCAGATTATTGTATTCAACATTATGTAAGACATGTCAATAGGTTTCACTTCTAACTAAGACTAGTTATCTATAGGAAAACTACAAGCAACACAATATTCTACACATGAAACATTTCTAAATTTATAAAATATACGATAAAGTTATTGTGTTGCACAATATAAAATACATGTCATAAGGTTGCACTCCTGAGAGTGCCTAGGACATTACAAATGATTACTACACATGGGCTTCGTGCCATACTTTAAAATATATTGTAAATTAGTATCCACCTTTTGAGCATAACCGGATCAAACACTATCAGATTCTTCTAATTTTCACTATTGATGATGACATGTTGTTGTGCATTGACTTGATATCATGTATATAACAAACATTTTACTTTCTAAGAAAATCACACATAGATATATCTATGTGTGATTTTCTTAGAAAGTAAAATGTTTGTTATATACATGATATCAAGTCAATGCACAACAACATGTCATCATTAATCATATAAAAATTAAGTCATGAGCACTTCAATATTTATGATATCACTCTCCAAAGTTTCTTTAAGGTTTTTTTTTCTCTTGTGTAGTGCCAAGTGTAGATTGTATGTATGTATGTATATATGTATACCCGTGAGCTCAGGCGCCAATCACCTGGTGAGAATATACAGTGATTCTTTTCTCAGATTTTCCACTTTTATTGGCCATCTTTGTTTAACAGCTTATTCTCTTTAACCATGGTTGTAGACCTAGGGCTGGGAACCATTTTTAACCACGGACTTGGAGATTGAGGTGGAGATGGAAATGGATTGGACAGTACTGGGGATTTGGTTGACACTATCGGGTCTATGCTTGGCTTTTGAACCTTTTTAATGTGTGTGTGGTAGATATTACTGGCAACATGGTCTTCGAAAATATGATTTCCAACCATTTTATTTGGAAGGTGTATTTGTGTGTGTGTTTTGGGTGTATTTGTGTGTGTGTTTTGGGTGTTGGACATGAAAGATGCTTAAGCCATGATAACGGCGCTTTATTTAATCATACTCTTGGAGGGTTTTATATATGTGTGTGTGTGCCCTTTTATTTAGATTTAGGTTTTCAGACACTTTTCTTCTGTGTAGCTTAAGAGATATCTGGTTTGGGTTTTGATTCGTTTACATACGTCTGATAGATATTATTGTTTACATGGTTTTCTGGTTGGAAAAATGACTTACAACTCTTGGACGGTTTGATAAGTCAATTATAATTATACATGTTATCATTTAGACACACTTTTCTTCCATGATATTGCGATCTTTTAGGCTTTTATTGGTGGAGTATGGACTTGTGTTTTTTATTTTTAGAAATATGTTTATAATTATCAAGGTTTTTTTTCTGGAAAAATTGTGTAAGAATTTTATATTGGTATATCAAATCCGATAAACCATCGTTAAGATGAGACATTGAAAATAGTTCATAAAACGCGATCAAAAAATTTTCTTATATTTTCCATTATGAACTGTAGAATTACAATCTCCTTTATATTTATATTTTCAATCAAAATTACATCTGTTATCTTGCTATACTGTGTCTAGGAGGAAGGGAATTATACCGCACATATTTGATAGTGTAATTGAAATATGGTCTGTAAATTTTATTTTATTTTTCGTTTTTTAGAAAATTATTTTATGATAAAAATATTTATTGTGAAGGTTTATTTGAAATGAAAAATGAAATATAGTGGTTCTAATTATATCCACAAGATCTAATAGTCTCTGAACGATTATTTCATTAACAACGAAAAAATGATTATAAATCCCTAATATTTTCTGCCATTTTTATAATGTGTGTTTTGAGTGTTGTATCTTTTCCTGCACCTGCTTAATGGTAATCAGTTTGACATAAACCCCTTCAACACCCAAATTGGAGGCAGTGGCTGAAAAATAAAGCGATCACAAATTCCCTCTCGGCAGCTTTCATGAATTTTTGTATTAGGAAACAGCTGTCAGCAAATTTCTTCGTTCTTTCAAACTAGAACATGGCGCGATTGCTGAAGTTCTAAACGAAGGTAAGGACCTTGTAACACATTAATCCAAGTACTCAAAAGTTTAATTTTTTTATTTTATATATTTGTATGGTTGGATCGGTTTGGAAATGACTGCAGGATTGGATCTGGAATATGGAAAATTCGACCTTGAATGGTACACACAATCTTCTGTGAAAACGTTGATCAAGCTCTGTTAATCTACTCCTCTTGCTTGGATCCTTAGCACCCGTGACGACCGAAAGCTAGGGCAGCGTTTGTAATAGTGCAGCTGTGCCTCAGATTGTGTACTTTGATTTTCTGCTTCGGATGATAGCAGGGATGAACTTATTCTGCACCGACATCTTCCACTAACAAGAAGTGCTTCAGCTTCAAATTTCAATGGTAAGAGGTTTTAATTTGGTTAACGCAGTTACAAACAGTTCAAGCATATAATGCGCCGCTGTGCCTCAGATTTAAAACGTATATTATGTACTTTGCTTCTCCGCTTCAAATGACAGCAGGAATGGGCTTTATTGTCCACCGACTTCTTCCACTAACAAAACGGCTTCAGCTTGAAATTTCAATGATAAGAGGCTTTAATTTGTTTTACTCAGTTGCAAACAGATCAAGCATATATTGTGCATTTATCAAGCATACATCGTGTACTTTAATTCTCCACTGAAAATGGCCATCTGCCCAAATTCTGTTCACAAGCTTATGTGATTATAAGGCCTTGTCCTAGCATTAAAACAGGTCAACACTCATGTGGCATTTTAGACCTTTCTTTTCACTTAAGAAGCACTGGAAACAAGAAGTTGACCATAGACTTTCATCTCCCTTCTTTCCGCCATTACTCACATATTCATTATTGGTGGTTGTGGTCCCATAGACCGTTTTGTGTTCGTGCTCATTATTAGAATCTATCTATCTTCACACGCTTAAAAAATTGGCTATACAGCCTGCCAAGTGTTCTCGCCATAACTTATAAATTGGGGATGTCCTCATAACCAACTACTATTTCTTTGTTCTCCTCTCATTATCCCTTCATTCTTCCTCTCTTTCAACCCAAATCTTCAGTACGATTTCCCCTTGTGTCGTGCAAAGCCAAGTATTACACTTGCATACCTCATTTCCGCGCTTTTCATCACCTCTGACATGGCCTTTTAGAAAAGAAGATCAATGAATTCCCAAATCGGTAAAAATCCACGCAACCCATCTGGGTCAAAATCCATTCAGCTTCTATGTTGAAAAGTGACGCTGAAGTGCAGTTCACTCAGTTCTATTTTTAGATTATTAGTGTAAATTTAGTTTGCATGAACAGTTTTTTGTGGAGCTAAATTTAGACAGTTAGTTAATTTTTAGTTAATATATTTTTTAGAAAAAAATAAAGTCTTAGAAACGCTAGAGTTAGTTTTAGTTGCTATTACATGCAAATTATTATTTAGATAAATTTAAAATATTTTATTCAATAATTAGAAAAGCATGTTCACATGCAATTCTATTAATACATTGTAATCGATCTTTATTTTCAAGAAGAAGAAGGAGAATGATTCCAATTTTTTTTTTGAAGAAGTATTTTTTATTTTTGCAACTCTTATCTCTTCTGTATTATGAATATTGCATATATTTGGCTATGATTTAATTTTATTTAAAAATTCTACATTTGGTATCAAAGCAGGTATTTTTCTTTTGGGTTAAAGATTTAGTAGTTAGAATTTTACCAAAAAATTTATCATGTCAAATTCTAACTCCTTGCCCATTCTAGAATTTGATGAAAATGAGTATGATTATTGGTGTATCAAAATGATGACCTTTTTGATAGAAAAAATTTTGTGGAAGATTACTGAATCAGGGTATGCAAAGCCAGCTGATTGGAATGCCCTCACAGCAAATGATAAAACAGCTAAGAAGGAGGCTAAGAAGAAGAATGCTCAAGCCTTATTTCATATTCAAATAGCTCTAACTAAAAGCCTATTTCTGCGAATTGCAGGAGCAAAGACAACAGAGGATGCTTGGAATACTCTAAAAGAAGCTTACCAAAGTAGTGATCAAGTCAAAGTTGTCAAGTTACAGACATTGAATAGAGAATTCGAGAATTTAAAGATGCAAGAAGCTGAAAGTGTGAGTACCTATTGTGTCAGAGTAAAAGATGTGGTCAATAAGATGGCTACACTTGGTGAAATTGTGAACAATGAGGTTGTGATCAAAAAGATGTTGATGACTGTCACACCAAGGTGGAACCGTGTTGCCATAATCATAGAAGAAAGTAAGAATTTGTCTACCCTTCAATTTGATCATCTAGTTGGATCTTTGATGTCTCACGAAGAAAGATTGAGAGATTCATTTGGAGAAAGTGATGAGAAAGCTTTTTCCTCAAAATTACAAATCACAAAGAATGAAGATGCCAATAGTAGCATCAAAAGTAATCAAGGCCAAGGTAGAGGTCAAAATCAGAATTACTCAAGAGGAAATAGAGGCAGAGGTGATTTTCGAGGAAGAGGTGGTTTCAGATGAAGAGGTAGAGGCCGATTTGATAAAATAAATATCCAGTGTTATCATTGTAACAGGTATGGCCAATTTAATTATGAGTCTAGATTAAAAGAAGGTAATAATGGTAAAAGTGTTCATTATGCTCAAGAAGGTGATGAGAATCCTCCAAATAATTTATTTTTATCTTATGACAAAGCTAAAAATATTTCTAAAGATGTTTGGTATTTAGATTCGGGATGTTCTAACCACATGTCAGGGAATGAAAAACTTTTTTCTATAATGTATGAAAGTTTTAAATACAAGATCAAACTTAGTGACGACAAATCATTGGAGGTTGCTGCAAAAGGAGCTATGAAATTCCATACAAAAGAAGGTATGAAGAGTGTTAAAGACATTTATTACACTCCAAATTTAAAGCATAATTTGTTGATTGTTGGACAAATATGTGAGAAAAATTATAAAGTTGTATTTGAAAATCAACAATGTATAATTTATGATAAGAATCAAGAAAATATGGTGGTAATAGTTGTGTTTATGACAAAGAATAGGATGTTTCCATTGAATTTTGGTGAACATAATAAGAACCTTGTCAATATGGCATATGAGGATACAAGTTGGTTGTGGCATCTCAGGTATAGGCATTTAAATTTTAAAAGTTTGAAGATTCTAACATCAAAAGCATTAATTTCTAGTTTACCTAAGGTTGAATAGCACAAGGAAGTTTGTGAAGGATGTGCTAAAGGAAAACATGCAAGAGAGAAATTTCTAAAAGGTAATGCATGGAGGGCCCATTATCCACTCCAGTTAGTTCATTCAGACATTTGTGGTCCTATGCAGACAAAGAGTTTGGATAAGTCATCATATTTCATTACTTTTATTGATGATTACTCACGACAGTGTTGGGTTTATTTTTTGAAGACCAAAGGTGAAGCTCTTGAGACATTCAAGAGGTTTAGAGCCCTTGTAGAAACTGACAAAGGGTGCAAAATCAAATGCTTAAAGACTGATCGTGGAGGAGAATGTTATTCAAAATCCTTTCAAGGTTATTGTGATATGCATGGCATTAGATGACAACTCACCACTGCATACACACCTCAACAAAATGGTGTAGCTGAAAGGAAGAATCATAGAGTGGTGGAGATGGCACAAAGCATGCTAGAAACAAAGGGATTAAGTAATTTTTTTTGGGAGATGCAGTTGCTATAGCAGTATATATTCTCAATCAGAGTCCCACTAGTGCACTTGATAGGATGACTCCGTATGAAGCCTAGTATGAGAAAAAATCTAAATGTTAATTATTTCAAAGTTTTTGGTTGCTTAGCCTATGTTCATGTCCCTGATCAAAAGAGGAAAAAGTTAGATCCCAAAAGTGAGTCATGTATTTTTGTTGGATATAGTGAGGAAAGTAAGGCTTATAGGTTATATAATCCTCTCACTAATAAGCTTATTGTGTCAAGAGATGTGATTTTTGATGAAGGGGGAGTTTATGGTCATCAAAAAGGCCATATGGAGAAGCCAAAGTCTATTTTAAATAAAGTTATTATGGATGATATTGATCATGAGAAGGCCACTAATATTTCTATTCTAAGTGCTACAAATCGACCAAGTAACCCCTCATCTAGTTGTTCAACTCTAAGTGTAAGTCCAGATTCAAGTCCTAGTTCTACAAGGAAGGAAAGAAGATTGAGTGACATTTATCAAAGGATTTCAAATCAAGCACATGAAAAAAATCCAAGAGGTGAGACACTGAATTTTAATTTACTTACCAAGGCTGATTTTGAACCATCATGTTTTGAAGATGCATATACTAATGAGGTTTGGAGGCAAGCAATGCAAGAAAAAATGGATTTTATTCATAGGTATGACACTTGGGAGCTTACAAAGCTTCCACATGACAAGAAGAAGATTTGCACCAAATGGGTCTACAAGACTAAGTGTAACAGTGATGGAAGTGTTGAAAGGCATAAGGCAAGATTAGTTGCTAAAGGCTTCACGCAAAAGTATGACATTGATTATGAAGAGACATTTGTACCAGTATCAAGACAAGAGACTGTTAGAATGTTGATTTCATTAGCAGTTCAAAAGAATTAGAGCATCCATTATATGGTTGTGAAAAGTGTCTTCTTAAATGGGTACTTAGAAGAAGAAGTATATGTGGAACAACCACAAAGTTTTGAAGTGCAAGGAAAAGAAAATCATGTTTACAAGCTAAAGAAGGCCTTATATGGCCTCAAACAAGCACCAAGAGCATGGTATGCTAGGATTGATGGATATTTTCAAGAGAATAGCTTTCAAAGAAGTAAGAGTGAACCTACCCTTTACTACAAACAAAAAGGTAATGATATTCTGATTGTAAGTTTGTATGTTGATGACTTGTTGTAAATGGGTAGCATTTTTATGATGAAGGATGAATTCAAAGTTTTCATGATGAATGAATTTGAGATGAAAGATTTAGGCCTTATGAAATATTTTTTAGGAATGGAGGTTTATCAAATGGAGAATAAAATTTTCATTTGTCAAACAAAGTATGCTAAAGATATGTTGAAGAAACTTGATATGGTGGATTGTAAACCAGTGTCCACTCCAGTTGCTCATGGAGTTGTGTTGTGTAGAGATGATGGTGCTGAAAGAGTTCATGAGACAACCTATAGAAGTATTGTCAGAAGTTTAATGTTTCTAACTCACACAAGACCTGATATTGCTTATTCACTTTCACTTATTTCAAGGTACATGATAGAGCCATCAAAAATACATATGAAAAAAACCAAGAAAATTTTGAGGTATGTGAAAGGCACTCTAGATTTTGATATTCATTACTACACTTCTAAAAGGTTCAATCTTGGTGGTTTTAGTGATTCTGATTAGGGAGGTAGTTTGGATGACCGAAAGTTAACATCTGGGAATTGTTTTTCTTTTGGTTCTGGTTTGATTACTTAGAGATCAAAGAAGCAAAGTATAGTTGCCCTTTCTTCTACAAAAGCAGAGTATGTTGCAGTCACTTTAGCAGGGACACAAGCATTATGGCTTAGAAAACTTCTTGAAAAAATTGGAGAGATTCAAGTTCAACCCACAATTATTTTTTGTGATAATATTAGTGCCATTAAATTGGCCAAAAATCCAGTCCATCACAGTAGGACAAAACATTTTGATTGAAAGCATCATTTTATCCGAGATTTAGTGCAGATGAAGGTAGTAGAATTGAAATACATCAACACTAAAGAATAATTGACATATATCTTCACGAAAGTAGTTGCAAGAAATCAATTTTTGACACTCGGAGATCAAATTGTGAGCCCGCTCAGCATCAAGGGGAAGTATATTGAAAATTGATGTTGAAGTGCAGTTCACTCAATTCTATTTTTAGACTATTAGTGTAAATTTAGTTTGCATGAACAATTTTCTGTGGAGCTAAATTTAGATAGTTAATTTTTAGTTAATATATTTTTTAGAAAAAAATAAAGCCTTAGAAAGGCTAGAGTTAGTTTTAGTTTCTATTACATGCAAATTATTATTTAGATAAATTTAAAATATTTTATTCAATAATTCAAAAAGCATGTTCACATGTAATTCTAATAATACATTGTAATTGATCTTTATTTTCAAGAAGAAGGAGAATGATTCCAATTTTTTGAAGAAGTATTTTTTATTTTTGCAACTCTTATCTCTTCTGTATTATGAATATTGCATATATTTATCTATGATTTAATTTTATTTAAAAATTCTACATTGATCACACTCACAAAACTATAAGCGCTGACCCTTATTATTGTAGAAGAAACAGAAAGTTTAGAGATAGACGTGCATCCCATCATTCTTCAACAATGAATCCAAATAGCCCACCCAAAAAAAAAATCAATGGAAGAGAATCTTCGTGATGGTAACAAGGGAGACAAAATCATCAACCCTAATCCACCTGTTGTTTGAATGAGAATGTTAGGGAATCAGTGACTCGCCCGTGTCCTTCGAGCTTGACCAATCTGCTAGTCGTTCCAAACCCAACTATGTTTTCCATCATTCCACATGATCACCCATGAGAGGGTTCTGCATCATGCCCCTACCTTTTATCCTCACTTGGCAGTTGCAGGTCACCTAGGTGCTCCAGTCACACACCCCATATTGGGTCATCTTTTTCTAGGGGCACTGTCAATTTTAAAATGATGTGCCGAATGCAACCCCATCAATTGTGGCTGATAAGCACCTTGGGAATCAACTCAAATGCCCCCTAAAAGCTCGAAGCTATAACAGGGTGAAATTTAGATGGACATTCACAACTTGAGGCCTCTTAGTGCAGATTCAGGAAGACTAGACCGGGTGAAAATATTGATTGTAACTACCAATGCATAGATTCCAGTAACTATGATCTATACTGCTGTAGAACTCAGACTCAAAAACATTTTAATCAGTAATGTACACAATTTGTTTTTGATGATTTATCTATATTTTTATTTTCTTCACCAATTTCTAAGAATAAATCAACATCAATTGACTGGGGACCTGCACGAGACTCAGACTCAAATTGAAGTGGCATTTATGCACTTGACCTTTCGAAGGGAAAAGAATAACATTTACATGAACAAGAATAAAGTTGACCGCCAAAGTAAAACAGTTATTATTACTTGCAAGTTGCAAAATTGATCAAGCAGACAAGAGCCAGGTGCTGATGAAGAGAGCGAGGAAGTAGCATTCACTTGCTTCAAATCCGAGTTCCTTGTATTTAATAAGTTTTTCCCTGACACTATATTCCCATCTATCTCTACTAATTGATATTCTGATCTTTGTTATTGACTTAACATAGATTATTTGCATTTTACTTATGAAAATAGATCATAAACGCTTGGAAATCAATTATTTAATGTAGGCTCATAAGCACCTATTGGTTAACGATTTGTTATCATATTATTGTTTCTTTGGCTGCAGTTGGGAGATAAAATATAAAACTGTTATGGTGAGATTGTACAATAACAATATATGTTCATTTAATTAAATGAACTGTAAAAACCTGACTGCTGGCTATTTTTATTTGGTCCCACGCTGAGTTACTGGTTAAATCTCAGCAAGAGCTTGGAGAAACGATAGGAGAGCTTATACTAACATTTATCAAAATTTGTAAGTACAAAGTGCGGAAGGTACCTAAAATACTTATACGATTTGTGCAAAGGATGTAAAATGTAATGGTACTGCAGCTGTAAAAAATTCTTAGATTTGAAATATGGTGTCGGAGTGGACTAAACAATCGAAAGTTCAGAAGCCATCTACATTTTGCACAACACCTATACAACAAATGAAAAGACCTGAGTTTAAATCTCAATTGATAAATAAAATATTAATATTTATAGTTATGTATAACTTGAGGCAGAAATGCCAATATCTATGTAAATCATCCAAGTTTTCAAGAAGTTTCCAGAAAAGCGATAAAATCTTAAATATAGCTTTCATTTTTTATAAAACAACCCCGTATCAATAGATAATTTAACTGTTCTATATTTTTTTATGGATTTAAATAAGTTTTCCTAAAATAATAGTATATGTATAGATATGTATGAAAAAGCAATTAGTATACCCCCAATAACCAAGCTGACTTCAAAAGGATAATTTAACTGTTGTATATTATTATGGATTACAATAAATTTTACTTAAACCATGGTATTTATATGTATGAAAATGTAAGTATACCACAATAACCAAGCCAACTTCAATGCTTGGGAGAACAACACTTTAACCTGTCTCACAGGTAAAGAAATCTATTTGTCCAGCTTTCACAGATGATAGGCAGCTTGTTCGTGTTAGAAACTTGAGCTAATTTCTCCAAACTCCTTGTTTTCCCCCTCATGTACATAGTCTGCATGTTTCATTATTTCAGTCTTAGCTTAGTTTGCATGGAGAACTATCAATTTAACTCTAGTTTATTTCCAACTTTGTTTGTCTTTCATTTTCTATTAATGTAGACCTATTCGCAGTTTTTGGATGGAGAAATAATAAGATTAAAATTTCTTTTTGATTGTTATAGCAATTTGGAATCTGCAACTATTTTATTTCTATTATTTTGTTATTCTGATGTCACCATCAAATTGGTATCAGAGCTAGCTTGCAAAGAGAAAGCGATGAAGTCCTGGGTAGCAGCTAGCTTACCAAAAAAACCTGCGCATCAATTTGACAGCCAGGTTTGGGGAAGTACGATGCCTAGTCTGCAGTCAAGTTAACAACAGCCTGCGACCTATGCTGTAGTTATAAAGTAGTCAGTTGGAAGCTGATCGATGAAGGACGAAGACAAGGGGGAGTCAAACCTGAGAACGGTCTGCAGTAAAATTTCTAGAAGCGTACAAAGATGCCTGATAGAAATCTGTGGTGACCATCTTAGCAGCAGGCTTCAGCTTAGCAACCGCCTTGGAGATAGGTTTTGGCTTGGAAAAAGCGATCTTTTTGAGCAGCGCCTTGGCAGTGGTTTCTGGCTTGGCGGCCTTGGCCTTCACTGTCTTAGTAGGCTTCTTTAATTCAATGAGAATTTTGAAGGAGCCTTTGACATTTGAAAGCTTGCCAGATTTGGCAAGATTTCACAGCTGGAAAAAAAATGATCGTTGTATGTCAAAGCATTGCAATGACGTGCAGCCGTAGCTCGTGGGATCATCGCTTCTTCTCCATAGTTTGAATCTTTGACTGTACAAGATTGAGCTATGGCAACAATCAACATCATTTTTTAGCTCCAGATTCTCATTTTTAATAGTAAGAATTATGATTTTTGGGCAATTAAAATGAGAACATTGTTTTTCTCACAAGATGTTTAGGATTTGGTAGAAAATGGCTTTGTAGACCCACATGATGAGACTACCCATCAGGGATTAACTCAAGCATAAAAGCAAGAGCTTAAAGAGAACAAAAAAAAGGATGCAAAAGCTCTATTCCTAATCCAACATGCAATGGATGAATCCACTTTTTTAGAGTTGTAGTAGCAACGAGATCCAAGTCAGCATGGAAAATATTAGAGACCACTTATAAAGGTAATACAAAGGTGAAAGTAGCTAAATTGCAATCTCTTAGGAGAAATTTTGAAAATTTGCAAATGAATGATTCAGAGTCTATAGACCAGTTTATGGGTCAAGTATTTAATATTGTGAACCAAATTAGATCCAAAGGAGAAACAATAACAGATCAAAAGATCATAGAAAAAATACTCAGGAGTTTACCCAACAAATTTGATACAATAGTTATAGCTATTGAGGAAACCAAAGATTTGAAACAATTATCAGTAGATGAATTAATAGGATCTTTGTTAACACATGAATCCATAATGAATAGGAATAAAAATACTTCTTTAGAGAATGCTTTCAAGTCTCAGGTATCATTTGGCAATGGGAGAGGAAGATGAAGGTCAAACTTTAGAGGAAGAGGCAAAGGCAGAAATGGAAGGAACAATCCAGATCAAGGTGAAAATAATAATCAAAACTACAATAATAGAGGATGTGGCAACAATCACTTCCAACAGAATTCACAAAGGTTTGATAAATCTAACATTCAATGTTATTACTATAAAAAAATGGACATTATGTAAGTGAATGCAGAAAGAAATAAGGAGATGTGGACAAGCAGAATGCTAATTACACAAATGAATCTAATTCTAATTCTGGAAGCTTATTTCTTACTTGTCATGTTGCTCAAGAAAATGCTAGAGATATTTGGTTCTTAGATAGTGGATGTAGTAATCATTGACAGGGAATAGAGAACTGTCTGCTAGTCTTGATGATTCCCTAAAATTTGAAGTGAAATTAGGAAATTATAATAAAGTGGATGCAATGGGTAAAGGAGTAATAAATGTTTTGGCAAAAAATGGTGAAAGAAGATTTATTCTTGATGTTTATTTTATACCTAGCCTAAAGCATAATCTTATGATTGTTGGATAGCTAGTAAAGAAACGTTACAGAGTATCTTTTATGGATAATTTTTGCACAATACTAGACAAATTTCCAAATGACAAGTTGATAGAAAAAATGGAGATGACCAAGAATTGGATGTTCCCTCTTCGAATTCAGTGCATTCAAGGAGAAGAGGAAACCCACTTCAAAACCATGCATCTAGACCAATCATGGCTATGGCATTTAAGGTATGGACATTTACATTTTGGAGGTTTGAATTTGTAATAAAAAAAAAATATGGTGAAGGGATTACCACCAACAGAATAGCTAGGAAGTTCATGTGAAAGTTACATTCTGACAAAAAAACATAGAGAGAGCTTTCCAGTAGGAGCTTCATAAAGAGCAAGGGTAATATTGGAGCTAGTTCATAGTGATCTATGTTGACCAATGCAAATTCCATCATTTGGAGGTAGTTCTTATTTCCTAACTTTCATTGATGATTTTATCAAAAAGACTTGGATATATTTTCTCAAAAATAAGTCTGAAGCCTTTGGAAAATTTAAAGAATTCAAGGCTATGGTTGAAAAACAGAGTGGCCTTTACATCAAGTTACTTAGATCAGATAGAGGAGGTGAATATATGTCTAATGAATTTCAATACTTTTGTAGATATCATGGCATTAAAAGGCAACTAACTACAAGGTACACACCACAACAGAATGGTGTAGCAGAAAGGAATAATAGAACAATCATGGAGATGGCTAGAAACATGTTGAAGGCCAAACATTTGTGAAATGAATATTGGGCAAAAGTAGTAGCTTGTGCAGTATATATTCTGAATAGAAGCCCAACAAAGAGTGTCAGAGATTGAATTCCATAAGAAGCTTGGAGTGGTAAGAAGCATAGTGTACATCATTTCAGAATTTTTGGTTGTATTGCATATTCTCTTATACCATCTAAATTGAGAAGAAAACTTGATGATAAAGGTGAAAAATGCATTTTTATTAGCTACAGTGAAGAATCCAAGGCTTATAAGTTGTATAACCCCATTTTAAATAAAGTGATTATTATCAGAGATGTGGAATTTAAGGAAGAAGAAGCATGGGATGGTAGGATTGATAAAACCATCACAATTGGAGCACCAATTTCCCAAAATGAAAAAGAATATGAAGATCAAAATTTTCAAGGTGATCAATCCTCTCCACAAGAAAGAACAAGCACTCCAATAAGAACACCTAGGAGCTTAGCACAAGGTGAATCATCTGGTCATGCATGTCATCCTACACCCAATTCACAAGTAAGTGATGAATCAGATCCAACTCTTGCCACTTTAATATCAAAATTTAAAGGTAAAAAAATGAGAAACTTCAATGAGATTTATAAACAAGAAGAAGAGAAGTTAGATTTATGTTCAAATTTTGCTCTTTTCTCTCATGATCCTATGTATTATGAAGAAGCAGTTAATGAGAAACATTGGATAAAAGCAATGGATGAAGAGGTGAATGCCATTGAGAGAAACCAAACATGGGATCTAATTAATCTACCTGAAGGTAAGGATTGCATAGGAGTCAAATGGGTTTATAAGACCAAATTTGATGCAGAAGGAAAGGTTAAAAAGCACAAGGAAAGGTTAGTAGCAAAAGGTTTTGCACAAGAACATGGAATTGATTATAATGAAACATTTGCTCTAGTTTTTAGACTTGATATTATTAGAATGGTTTTAGCAATAGTTACATAAAATAATTATAAAATATATCAAATGGATGTCAAATCATCTTTTTCAAATGGTGATGAAGAAGTGTATGTGAAACAACCACCAGGTTATGAAGTGCATGTACATGAAGAAAAAGTCTTCAGATTGAAGAAGACCCTCTATAGTCTCAAGCAAGCACCAAGAGCATGGTATAGCAGGATTGATTCATACATGACAAACAATGGATTCAGCAAAAGCAATACTGAACCTATATTGTACACAAAAATCAACAAAGAAGGTCAAATTTTGATTGTGTGTTTGTATGTTGATGATTTAATTTTCATTAGAAATTTGTCTATAGAGACATTTAAATCAGCAATGAAGAAAGAATTTGAAATGACAGATTTGGGATTAATGAAGTATTTTTCGGGCATTGAAATTATACAATCTGAGAAAGGAATTTTTATTTGTCAAACTAAATATGCAAAAGATGTGTTAAAGAGGTTTAAGATGTTGAATTGTAAATCAGCACCTACACTAGTTGCTACATGGACCAAAATTAGCAAAGAAGACAAAGGGTCTAATGTTGATTCTACAACATTCAAAAGACTAATTGGTAGTTTGATGTATCTTACAGCTATGAGACCAAATATCATATATGGGGTCAGTTTAATCTCTAGATTCATGGAGTCACCAAAAGACTCACATTGGCAAGTTGAAAAGAGGATATTGAGATATGTGGTAGGGACAACAAAATATGAAATTTTATATTCCATAACTAATGATTTTGGTTTGATTGGTTATACTGATAGTGATTTTGCAAATAGCATTGATGACAGGAAGAGTACTTCTAGACATGCCTTTATTTTAGGAACAAGTGTGGTCACATGGGCATCCAATAAGCAACTTATAGTGACAATTTCATCAGCTAAAGTAGAGTATGTAGCAGCCACATTAGCAGCATGTCAAGCAACTTGGATGAGGAGAGTATTGACAAATTTATTACAAGCACAGAAGGAGTCAACACCAATCTTTTGTGACAACAAATCAGCAATTGCACTGTCAAAAAATTATGTTTTTCATAAGAGGAGCAAACACATTGATACAAGATTCTATTTTATTAGAGTGTTAGTGAACAATGGAGAAATCCATTTGGAGTTCTACAAATCTGAAGACCAATTGGGAGATATATTCAAAAAGGCATTAGCAAAATAGAGTTTTGATTATCTAAGACAAAATTTAGGCATTGTAAATGTTGAAGTAGTTAGTGGTATAAATTAAGGGGGAGTGTTAGAAACTGGAGCTAATTTCTCCAAACTCCTTGTTTGCCCCCTCATGCATGCAGTTTGCATGTTTCATTGTTTCAGTCTTAGCTTAGTTTGCATGGAGAACTGTCAGTTTAACTCTAGTTTATTTCTAGCTTTGTTTGTATTTCAATTTCTATTAATGTAGACCTGTTCGCAGTTTTTGGATGGAGAAATAATAAAATTAAAATTTCTTTTTGATTGTCGTAGCAATCTGGAATCTGCAACTGTTTTATTTCTGTTATTTTTTTATTCTAGATTTTGTTATTTTGGTATTTATATGTATGAAAATGTAAGTATACCACAATAACCAAGCCAACTT
The DNA here is from genome assembly GCA_037957365.1 of Torreya grandis. Classification (NCBI taxonomy): domain Eukaryota; kingdom Viridiplantae; phylum Streptophyta; class Pinopsida; order Cupressales; family Taxaceae; genus Torreya; species Torreya grandis. Next base: position 123,492 of record JARHVA010000400.1, read on the forward strand.
CAATTCTTGGGAGAACAACACTTTAACCTGTCTCACAAGCAAAGAAATCTATTTGTCCAGCTTTCACAGATGATAGGCAGCTTGTTCATCTATCAGGCTAAGCATGGTCGAGATTGTTATGGATAATGATATTGTAATTGGAGTGTAGTAGAACAAAGGAGTCAGAAAAAAAAGTGTTATCATAACAACAATAGCAAAAACCATATTAGAGATTATAGTTTTGCATCCTGCTGAAATATCCCAAACTAAATTTGGATGCAAATTTCTTTCAAAACTGATTTCAACTACTTGCAGGCATTCCGTCAAACGGAACAACCATATCCAATGATAAAATAAGACAATGATATAAATATGATTGTTTGCCTTTAGAGTATGCTGATACAAAAATATATTGCCCAGATTTGTTTCAATAGTGAATAATCAAAAATTACAGTACACAGCAATACTAAAGAAAGTATGAAGAAGCCCAAAGAACCAAGAACCTGGAAATATGCATAGATCTGGTCGCTGTGTCAAAAACAAAATCATCGACGTCAGTTATTCTACCGACGTCGGTCAATACACTACCGTCATCAATTTCCTAGTGGTGATCTCTGTCTGCCTGTGTCTGCCTGCCTGCCGATGTCGGTCTACCTGCCGATGTCGGTCACTGACCTGCCGATGTCGGCCTTTGTACTACCCTGCGGCCTGCAACTGCGAACGGGCCCTTCTTCAATTTTTTGAATCTGTTGGTACGGCCTGGTACCGATCTAAGTGGATTCCGTATAGCACCTGATCTATATATATATATATATATATATATATATATATATATATATATATATATATATATATATATATATATATATATATATATATATATTTCTAAATCAAATCTAATGATATAAATACCTGGAAACCTCTTTATATGCTGAACACTTGATATATCCAGTGAATGACCGCTGAAGCCCTAGATTTGATCAATAAGCACGATATGAATTCTGTCATGAATCCACCCTTGAAAAGAGCTAGGTTTTCATCCAACTCTTCTCCAATCTGCTGAAGGTTTTCGTCCTCAGAGAAGCTTTGGAATAATGCATCAAATATTTTTAACAACAAAAGATATTCAAAATGCTTTGCCCTCAACTTATTTTAAAGGCTCCCAGGAAACTTCTATAAGAAGCCAAAATATTTTATTTATTTTTCCATTTTAATTAAAATTAATTAATTAAAGTCATCCTTTTGAAGTAATATTAATTTTGGACAACTTAAATTAATTAAATTAATTAAATCACTTTCTCAAAATTTTGGGGACATTACAGTCCTCCCTTCCTGGAGATTGCTTGTCTTCAAGCAATTCGCCCCTGATACACAACACCAACTTTCAGGATCCCATATCATTCTCAAAAATTTGCAAACTCTACTATCAGAAACACCAAGCTGCAAAATATCTGTGAATAAATTCTCGTTATTTTTCCTAGAGAGTAGTGTGATAATTCTCAACATGTAATTAACAAACTCACCATCACATACCTTAGTCTTCGCAGAAGACCGCTATGCTACTCTGATTATCATGCTCTCCAAATCTCCATAAGAATGATGACTCATAATTGGGAGTGAAAATGTAATGCAACAAATAGAATCATTTACCTCATCACCCATAAAATGAGTCTCCATCATGCGAGATGATACCTCCTTAGGTCCCCCATCTAGCGTTGCCCTCAAGATAGTCTTCTTTCCCACAGAAAGGAACTCCAACTGCATATGGTGGTGATCAATAATGTAATGCCCAATACCTTGTAACCACTGCATACCCAAGACCACATCATAATCCTCTAAAAGAAACACATAAAAATCATCAGTCAGATTGTAATCCCCCATCTCAATACTAAGCTATGAAATCCGTTTGGTACAACCCAAAACTGCTCCATCTGCCACCTTTACTCCAAAGCCACCAAACTTCTCATACTGTAATCCACGCCTTTTCACTAACTTCTGTTCAATAAAGTTATGTGTAGCACCTGTGTTTACCAAGCTCATGACCCACTTGCCCTTAAGCGTACCTTTCAACCGAAAGGCATGAAAGTTAGGATAACTGGAGAGGGTAGCCATAATTACTTTGGCTGACGCCAAAGGCTCAGGGGTGTCTAACTCTAACTGTGTATGAATCTGCTCAACATCTTCTGTATTATCCTCAATATTAGTATCAGGAACCTTCTCATCCCCTACATCAGAAGTCACCTCAATCAAATGAATCTTTCCTTTACCCATGCAATGGTGTCCTGGTTCCCATGGATCTTTGCAGGAAAGACATAACTTTTTCCTTCTCAAATCATTCCTTGATTCCTGATTCATCCAAGGGTTTATAGAAGATGACCCTTCTTTATTTTGTGGTGTGTTGGCCTTTTGTGTAGGTCGAGAGTCCATGATTGGTTTCTTATCAACCTGATAAGAAGAGGGAACAATATCTAGTCTCAATGTCACATCAATGGCCTCCTTAAGAGTGGCTGGTTGGAAAGCACATACCAGACCCTTAAGTCTATCATGTAATCTCTCAATGAATAACATCACTCTACGCCTCTGGGGCATATCAAGTACCATAATTGCAATACGTTGAAACTCATTAACATATGCTTCTGCGTGACTAGTCTGTCTAAGATGAGCCAACTCCCTGTAGTAAAGTTCTGTATCCTTACGGTCAAATCGTGCAATGAGTCGCTCAGTGAACTTAGCATAGGAGTGAACTAAGGCGTGATCCTAGGTGACCAATCCATGGTGCCACCAATCATATGCAACCCCCTCTAAATGCAACACAGCAAACTGAATAGCCTCACGCTCAGGCATGGGCCTCAAGGAAAGATATATGTCCAGCTTGTGGACCCAAGCTCTTGCACTAGTGTCACCAGAGCCATTATATGGGGCTAATGTAATCTTCCTAGTAGCTCTATTGAGGTCATGATTCTGCGGCTGATGTGGTGGTCTGTTACCACGATCTCCTCTGAATCTAGCTACCTCTCTACGCTGTGCACAATACTGAGGAAGAGGAAAGACTTCCCAAACCTCTGGAGGTAGAGCTCTCCACTCAGCAGTGACCGCCGAAATTGACTCTTGAAATCCAACCTCGGGTGGTTCCACCTGCATTGGGTGTTCCCTTGGTATGAACTAGGGAAGTAATGGCCTATTTGGAGTAGGCGTATGATGGCGATGTCGCCTGGATGAATGACGGGAGCTCCCAACTGAAGAATGGGACTGATGACTATGCTGACTGGACTGATGGCTATGATGACTCCCTGTCACTGAAATTGATCTATTCCTCCTGCCTCTGTGTCTATCCACCTCCAAACGATCCATGGTATCCTGTAATCAGTCTAAAGCCTGAACAATCTTGGGCTGAGTAGTGATGAGAGTCCTCATCATCTCTCTCTCTACCTCATCCTGATTTCTTCGAGGATCCCCCTGTTCTTCTGCCATGATAGGTTCCTGATCTATATCCAACTCACGTTCGTATTAAGCTCTTTTGCATGTAAAGTATCTATGGGTTATATCAAATCTTCTCGAATGCATAAAGATAAAATATATTCACCCCTACAGGCTGGCAAGATGCTTGGCTCTGATACCACTGAAATATCTCAAACTAAATTTGGATGCAAATTTCTTTCAAAATTGATTTCAACTACTTGCAGGCATTCCGTCAATCGGAACAACCATATCCAATGTTAAAACAAGACAATGATATAAATCTGATTGTTTGCCTTTAGAGTATGCTGATACAAAAATATATTGCCCAAATTTGCTTCAATAGTGAATAATCAAAAATTATAGTACACAGCAATACTAAAGAAAGTATGAAGAAGCCCAAAGAACCAAGAACCTGGAAATATGCGCAAATCTGGTTGTTGTGTCAAAAACACAGTCACCAACGTCGGTTATTCTGCCGACGTCGGTCGATACACTGTCGTCGTCGATTTTCTGGTGGTGATCTCTGCCTGCCTACCGATGTCGGTCTACCTGCCGATGCCGGTCACTGACCTGTCGATGTCGGCCTCTGTACTACTCTGCAGTCTGCAACTGCGAACGGGCCCTTCTTCAATTTTTTGAATCTGCTGGTACGGCCTGGTACCGATCTGTGCGGATTTCGTACAACACCTGATCTGGAGATTTATATATATATATTTCTAAATCAAATCTAATGATATAAATACCTAAAAATCTCTGTATATGCTAAACACTTGATATATCCAGTGAATGACCGCTGAAGCCCCAGATCTGATCAATAAGCATGATATGAATTCCGTCACGAATTCACACCTGAAAAGAGCTAGGTTTTCGTCCAACTCTTCTCCAATCTGTTGAAGGTTTTCGTCCTCAGAGAAGCTTTGAAATAATGCATCAAATATTTTTAGCAACAAAAGATATTCAAAATGCTTTGCCCTCAACTTCTTTTAAAGGCTCCCAGGAAACTTCTAGAAGAAGCCAATTTATTTTATTTATTTTTCCAGTTTAATTAAAATTAATTAATTAAAGTCATCCTTTTGAAGTAATATTAATTTTGGACAACTTAAATTAATTAAATTAATTAAATCACGTTCTCAAAATTTTGGGGACATTCGCGGCTGATCTCAACAAAGAACCTGCAGCAACCAAACAGAGAGACATCGTAACACCTATTATTTTCTGATTGATAATACCCGAATGAGCAAATGAAACTCTAGATACATCTACATACTGCAGCACCGACTAGTGACAGGAAAGTAAAATTTGTTTAAGATATAACAAATGATGTGCAACCAGATGAAAATATAACATGAGTTACAGGAACCCGCGATGTTCATCATGCCAATGGCAATCATCTCCTTTTTTTCCATCAATATGATTGTTCTTTAACAACACAAATGATCTGCCATTGGTTATTCCTTTCTGCACAACAAATGATTATCAACAAACGTTCTTGTATTAATACCTGGAAAACAAATGATTATTGTCATGACAAACATTTTCCAGCAGCAACAATGGATCATTTATTTTAAAGGAACTTTTTTTTTCTTTTAGTGTTACTGCAATCAGACTGTCTTTGATTCCTGTTTTCAAATTGATTTTCAAGTAGTTTCCATGAAAGGCTAATTGGCTTATGGAGATTGGATTCAGACCTTTCCTCAAGCGACCCACCTGTTATTCCAATACACATATTAAGAATTATACGGGTCATTTTGCATAAAATGCATAGTTTAAAATAATGGATTGTAAGTTTGAGCATACAATGTGAACTCGATGATTATCCGCGTGGGTTGCAAAAACCAGAAAGCTTTCTAAAATAAGCGATGTCTTGCTTTGTTAGCTCACATTTATGCATAAATTACCACTTTGTGCACACCCAGTGGAAAACCAATATCTAACAGAGTTAAAGAAGAAAGAAATCAATCTATACGTGTACGGATCAAAGCGTCTTCAGATAATAAAAAAATTAACTAAAAACTATCTAAGCTACTAATCATAAAAAAAGGTAAGAATGTTTATTTGGTTAAAAATGTATGCTTATGTTTATTGAGGATGTGTATAACTGATACTTGTGACTTCTATTTATTGGACTAGAATGATAACCGATACTAGTGGCTTTTATTTATTGGATTACGGAATCCTACCCTTGATTCAATACATATCAAGTATGATAGATTTGATTCATCGTTATGTAATAAAGAGGAAGTATGACATGCATATTAGTATTTCCCATTTAATTTTGTTCTAATTTTAGATGGAATGCATTCATTACATTTGCCAAGGATAATTTGATCATTCCTCAGGAAGACCAATGTGTAGAGATGTGTGTGTTAAAACTGGATTCCATATTATAAGGCTATCATTTCTGGATTAGTATTTTATTGATTATCATAATACACAGGCATTGTTTATTTTATGTTGACTAAGAAATAAAGCTAACATGCATGTCCTTATGTTTCTGCCGTCAAAATGCAATAAGACATGAAGAGAAGGAGAGAAGGGAGAAGGAGATGCTGCATATGACTTGGACCTGCAGCTATATACACTTTGTGGGTATGTTTTACATGTTCTGGCATTTATTGCTCCATCAGGGAACATGGGAGTAGCATGTTTGTTGAGTTCCATGCACTCTGGTTGCAACAATTCGCAAGAACAGAAAATCTAATTTGATTCAGGAAGGAGTGACAGTCTCAATATGGAAGGAAACACTGGAAGTCATAATTTTGATTCTGTTAAAGTACAAAAATGTGTATACTGATCAGTGTATTTAACAGTTTTCAAATGATGTAGAGCGACAGAGACCAAATATTGTGATGCTGCTTCTTGCCTTGCTTAATTCTGATATTGATGAAGATGAAAAGGATACTACTGAATTGGACAGCAGTGCAGAGGGAATCAACAAAGAAAGGTATATGCATAGAGACCTTTGAGATTTTTTTGAGTTTGTTAAGAAAGTTGCTGCAGCTTCATTTGGCCTGTAGATATATTTTGTTAAATATTTATTATTCATATATCATAATTTTTCGTGTGTATACAGAACAATTTTGGTCTGAGATGCATTTATTTTACCGGATAGCCTTGCTTATAAGCCCACATATGCTTCTCTATTGCAAGTACTAACTAATGGTGAAGTGTCATCTGCGTTGCCAGAAACGCAATGAATGGCTCAGGTTGCTCATTAAAACAGCTGAAACGGAATCCACAACGCGAACCAACATTTCAGCAGCTATCGTGACGTTTGAGAAGAGGGGGCAACATTTCCTATGATTGCGCAATGTTTCCCTTCGATCCCGGGTCGTTTAAATATTATATACTTATTAAAAATGTTTCCATTTTATTGCTGCAAAAATATTTATTGTGATTTCTTTCCAAACGAAAATTTTGAAAATGGTTTCATTCGATCCAAAAATATAGGTAGATAAATTCAGCAGGCAAAAAAAGCATAATAAGAAGCAAATTCTGGGTCAAACAGTGTCGACTTTGAGGCTGCTGACAAATTACTCAAAATAACAACCCTTCCTTGAAAATATGTATATATTTGATTTATTAATTTAGCTAATATGTATCTGGGTTATTACTTGAAAATATTTTTTTATTATTATATTTATTTTAAATTTAATTTAGTTTTATATATTTTATTTAATTTTTATTTAAATAGATAAATAATTTTAAAAAAATTAGTTTAAAATTTAAGAAAATTTAATTTAATTTTTTTTACTTCCATAAAATTTAACTTTCATATTCTCTCTCTCTCTCTCTCTCTCTCTCTCTCTCTCTCTCTCACACACACACACACACACACACACACACACACACACACACACACACGTGTTTCTTATTTGCAACCTTTTCGTTATTGTTTCTCATCACGTTTCGGTTGTAGTTGTGATTTCACGATTTTTGTTTATGGTAACATAGAGTGTCATTGAGTTGAGTCTTAGTGAGGTTAAGACTTAAGGGGATAACTAATAGAAGTTTCATCAATTCAAGAATTAGGAGGGTTTAGAAGACTGGTATTGATTAGTCTAATATTATGGAATTGGAAAGAGAGCTGCAACTAAGAATTTTTTTTGGTGCAAGAGATGTGTCATAGTTTTAGATGCACTAGGGCCATACCTCCCACTGTACAATACACAATTATATATAAAATTTTTATTTGTTGAGTATTCTATCAATTGTTTGTTAGGAAACCACACAGTCTATAGTGATGGAAAAATAATAGAATCTAGTAATAGAGATAATTAAACAAAAAAAATACCCAACATGCATGGGACAAAACATAAGATTTATGTGGTAAAATATTAGCAAAGCTAAGGAAACATTCACGATGTAAGATATCAAGCTTTATCAATTTTAAGATGAACAGATTATGTGCGAACTCGCTGTGTAGATTAAATGTTAATACCACAACGACAAATACACCTAATTGGCAAAGCACTGTTAAGATTCCTCCTAAAAATAGAGTGACAAAATGCCATTAGGAATTCCCTTCTAAAAATAGTATCCGATGGAATTTTTCTTTCTAGAAATTGCCTTCGCCCAGACCCCCCTATGGCAATAGTGGGGGAACATTACCCCTCACATCCCTTATAAAGGAGTGGACTTTAAACCGCACCGCAAAAGGGTCCAAAATTTAACTTTGTTGTCACATATCTAACAATCTCCACCTTGACAATAATTTTTGCTTTATATTTTGCCCACCAACTCATCACCTTTTCTGAAAGCCAAGAGAAACCAAACACCATTTTAGCTACTCTATCAAAACTAGTTTTATGAACATATCAACACTATTTTACTCTATGTGAACCTTTTCAAGTGTTACTATTATTTCATCAATCACCTATTTGACAAGATGGTACTTTACAATAATATTATTTATCCTACTATGATAAGCTAAATTCTTGGCTAAATATTGCACTCTAACTATCACATAATACCTTCGATTTTTTATTACTCTTTTCTAAACTCACCCAATATCCCCTTTAGACAAATTACCTCCTAACAAGCATGATAGACAAACACATATTTTACCTTAGTAGTTGATGCAGCAATAATATTTTGAAGCTTCAACATCCAACTAAAAGGTCCACCTACAAATGTCAAAACGTAACTAGATGTTGATCTTCTTCTTTTCTAATCTCCAGCAAAATCAGAATCAACTTATCTACAAACATAATCACTAGATCTATTATAAGTGATTCAATAGTCATTTATGCCTCACAAGTAGTGAAACACCGACTTCATTATTGCCCATTGTTCTTTACCTAGATTTGACATGTATCTACTGACTGCATATGAAATGTCTGGCCTTGTACATACCATAACATACATTAAACTTCCTATTAAACTAACATATGATACATGAGACATATACTTCTTTTATTTATCACTACTAAGACAAATACTTGAAATGGGAAGCAAAAGTGATACTAACTGGTTTCACATACTTCATACTAAATTTGGTTAGTATTTTTTCCAAATACCTTTGTTGTGATAACCAAAGCTTACCATTTTTCTTGTCTCTATGTATCTCCATGCCTAAGATTTGTTTTGTTGCTCCTAGATCCATCATCTCAAATGTCCTAGCTAAATGAGCCTTTAAGCTATTGATTTCTTCCATGCTATTGCTTGCTACAAGCATATCATCATCATAAAATGTCAATATGATGAATAATCCATTGTCAAAAAACTTGAAAAACACAATGACCATACTCACTCTTAACAAAATTCTTGCTCCCCATGAAGGAATTGAAATTCTTGTTCATTTTTTGGTTGACTATTTCAGGGCATATAATGATTTCTTGAGGTTCCAAAAAAAATTTCTATCTTGTATAAAACCTTTGGGATGTTCCATATATATGTCATCTTATAAATCTTCATGCAAGAATGTTATTTTAACGTCTAATTATTACTACTCCAAATCAAGTAAAGCCACTAATGCTTAAAAAACTCAAATTGAAACAAGTTTAGCAACTGGTGAAAATATTTCATGGTAATCAATTCCTTTTTTTATATGTAAATCCTTTTTCCACTAATATGGTCCTATACCTTCCAACTTTATCATCAACAGCTATCTTTCATTTGTAAACCCATTTGCTTCCAATTGATTTTTTATCTTTTGAAAGTTTTACTAGGTCCCACGACTTGTTCTTATCCAAGGCATCAATTTCCTCATGCATTTCCCTCTTCCATTTGGTACTATCTTCATATTTAAATTATTCTTGATAAAAACTAGGTTTCCCATCATTAGAAATCAAAGCTATTGAAATATTAGGACTATACTTACTAGGAGGATGTCTGACCTGTGTAGATATCCATACTAGCTATGGATTTGTTTTCTCACGTTATGACCTCTACTTTGACTGTGGAATTGTTTTCTCAAGTTGTAAATATTCAACATCTTCACCATCAAAAAATGGTTAAATTTTCTCATTTTTAGAATTTGAAGATGGATTGATTTTAACCTTGACATGTTGATGTTTATTTCCTATTTTTCTTTTATTTTTAATTCTAATTTTAGAAAAGAGGATTCATCAAACTGTACATCTCTATTAATGATGATCTTATGGGTAGTAGGATCATACACTCTGTATCCCTTAACACCATCTCCTTCACCATACCTAATAAAGCTATAATTCTTGGATCTTGGGTCTATCTTTGAATGTTAATTCTTATTAATAAGAACACAAGCATTATAACCAAAATAATTTCAAATATAAATAATCACATGGATGGCATGTCCATACCTCTTCAGGTATTTTACAATATATTGTAACTGATGGTGAATAATTTATTAGATAGTAGGATATACAAACTATATTTTGCTCATAAATGTTTATCCAAATTTACATTACTAAGCATGCTCCTTGGTCTCTCTAGTTGATTCATATTTGTACATTAAACATCCCTATTTTGTTGCAGTGTGTAGTTGATGGTTTTATGCCTTTTAATCCTAGCTTCCTTGCAATAGTTTTGAAACTCCAAGGATGTGAACTTGCCTCCATTGTCTATTCTTAAACATTTAATTTCCCTACCAGTTTTCTTCTCAATCAATGCTCTAAATTGTTTAAATACACTAGAAAGATCATAATTTATTTTTAGATAGTAGAAACATAATTTGATAGAGTAATCATCTATAAATATAAAAAAATATAATGATCCTCCATATGAAATCAAAGGGGATGGACCCCACACATTAGAATGAATATAGTCAAGAATAACTTTTCTTGACTTCTTGCACTAATATTTTGTCTACATTATTTCCCAAAAACACAGTTGTTATAAAAATCCAAATCTAAAGATTGTAAACTAGGAAGTAAGTCATGATCTTTTAGTACCTTTAACAATTTCTCTCTTAAGTGGCCTAAACATAGATACTATAGACAAGTAAGATCTTATGCTATTTTAGATACCATAACTACTTGACTGATATCTACAGTCCTTTTTAATATGTAAAGGCTCCCAACTTTTAGACCCTTCATTACAACTAAGCCACCTTTAGACACCTTTAGAGCTCCACCTTGACGTATGAATTTATAATCACAAGAATGTAATTAATTCAAAGAAATCAAATCTCATTTAAGTTCTAGCACATGTCTTACTTCTGTTAGAGTCCTTACAATACCATCATTTTTTTTATCTTAATGCTACCAATCCCTTTAGTTTTACAAGAAACATTATTTCCCAAAATAACATAACTTCCATCAAGGGTTTGGTAAGAAGAAAACCAACTCCTATGTAGACACATGTGATGTGTAAAACTTAAATCTAATAACCATTCATGATGATAAGTGGAAACATTACAAATAAATAAAAATTCAGCATTCATACCTTCACTTGTTTCTACCTAATTTTCTTGCTTGGTAGATTATTCCTTCTTTTCACCTTTTTTCCTCTTCTAACAATCCTTCTTAAGATGTTTTACTTTATCATGGTGCCAACAATTTTATTTACTCTTACTGGATTCTAACTTAGATCTAGATATGCCTCTGGAGCTTTTCTCACTTTCTCTAGATCTTCCCCTAGAAACCATAGTTATATATGTATAAGTCTCTAGACTATATTTCCTCCCTATCTCCTCAGCGAATAATACTCCCACAATAGAGTCATAGTCAATATCATCAGCAGTACTGAAGCTAATAGAAGTTATTATATGATCCCAAGAATATGATAAAATAAATAGCAAGGTGATTGCCTTGTCTCTTTCATCTACTTTCACACCAATATTAGTCAACTTACATAACAGAGTATTGAAAATATTTAAATGATCAAAAAATTTCATACCTTCTTCCATTCGTAATGTATACAAATGCCTCTACAAGTAAATATGATTTATTATAGATTTTTTCATATACATGCCTTCTAATCTGCTCCATAAGCCCATCAAAGTATTTTCTCCAACTATGTTAAAAATAACCTCATCTACCAAACATAATCATAATGTACTAAGAGCATCTTTATCCAATTCTTTCCCATCATCACACGTATCATTTAGTTTGCAACTTATAATTTTTTAAAATTAATTAATGAATATTTATTTTTTACTAATTTCTTAAATATATAAACCCTGCAATATGGTCGATAATATATAACTGATCATGTACCCCCTATTTATATAAAAAATATGAAAAATTAGATTTGTTTATTGAATGTTTATATAATTATGTATAGTTTGGAAGCATTTATTTTTTGTTTTTTTGAACTAACAAATTAAAAGATATATAAATAAAGATGAACATGTCGAATTTTGGCATATAGCACTACAAAAAAACATACTTAGAAATAAATATAGATAACAATCTTAAAGTTTTAAAAATATTAAAAAATATATTTATTTAGAAAGAGTAGAGAGTATTCAATGTTGTAGTCATACTTTAAATAAAAATTTAAATAAATTTCATAGTGTTTAGCATGGTCAAAATTGCATTTTATTTTTAGTCAAAAACACACATTCAGCTGTGTGTTTGCAGGTCCATGCCTCAGGATATAGAATCCAAGCCATTCTCGTGCCTTGAGCCATGGGTTTCAAATGTCAAAGTAGTAGAACCACATACACAAAATTATTATGTATGTGGAATAGTTTACTAGTATTTATTAAAATTGTATAAGTAGTTTTAGTCTTTAAGACTACCTATGTAGTATTATTGTTGTAAAAATGTGTACGTAAAATAGTTATATTACATTGGCATGTATATTATATAAATAAAATAAATATTTAAGTATAATAAACTATATTATCCTTTCTAAATGTAAACTATACTCTCCTATCTAAATGTAAACTTATAATTTAAATTATATTTTATTTATATACTTTCAAGATGTTTGAGAGTGGTTTCAGACCTTTGGGATCTATAATGCAAATTTTAGGTTTTGGATGATCTTATAATATTTCAAAATTTATCATATTCTAGGGTTTTAGGGTTTGATAATTAGCCATATTTCAAGGTTTGAATATTTCAAGGAGACATCATATGAGGTATAAAGGTTGCATGAAGGGATGTAGGTATAATAAAATAATATGGGAACATCTATCATAAAGTGCCATAAGCCAATCACATCCCATTCCCTTTGCACCCCTTAAGACATACACTCTAAAAGAAATACATCAATGAGCCCCTAATACATACAAGAGCCATATAATGCACAAAGACATACACAACATGATTTATAGTTATGCACTGCATTTCTAACATCAATCCCATGCATCACTTCTTTCATTCTATAAATCATGGATATTTTAACCATATTTTAATAAATTTAAGCATTAGTTAATTGGGGAAATTGGTGATGTGATTTGGGCCAAATTGAGCCTTATGAACCTAATTCTTAGTCTAAATGATGTTAATTGAGGTTAAAATGATTTGTTTAGGGTTTAAAGAGTTTATGGTTTAAGGTTTAAGATATATGGTTTACGGTATAAGCTGTAGGGTATATAGTCTAATCATTAAAGTATTTAGGGCCAATTTGATCTCCTTAAACCTACTTTTGATGATTATAAAATATGATTTTGGGCACAAATAGCCCCAATGTCATCACAAGTTGAGTCAATTAGTTAATTGGGGTAATAAGTGATGTGATTTGGGATAAATTGAGCCTTATGAAAACAATTATTACTTTAAAGATGTTAATTAGGGCTAAATCAATTGATTTAGTGTTTAAGGTTTATGATGTAGGGTTTAGGGTATAACATATAAGGTTTAGGATTTAGGGTATAGGGTCTAATAATGAAGGCAATCATCGCTAATTTGAATTTGTTAGACCAATTTATGACTATAAAACATGATTTTAGGATCAATTAGCCCCAATGCCATCACAAATTCAACTAAAGAGTGAAATGGGGAAATCAGTGATGTAATTTGGGCCAAATTAAGACCCATGAACCTAACTTTTATTATAAAGGATGGTAATTTGGGTTAAATCAATTGGTTTAAGGTTTAGGGTTTATGATTTAGGTTTTAAGGTCTAGGGATTAGGGTTTAAAGTATAGGGTATAGGGTTTAGGGATTAGGGTCAAATTTCGAAGGAAAGTAGGGGTAATTAAAGCTTATTTAACCTATTTATCACTACAACATATGATTTTGGGCCCAATTTGTCCCCATGTCATCATAGATTGAGTGTGATGAACCTCCTACAACAGATTACCTCTTACAACAGATTTAATCATAAATATGTGAAAATAAAATAACTCTTACCAATTCCAGAAACATAGAAAGCTTATATTGATCATAGGCCTCTTCGAGGGGGCAACCTCCTTTGAGCAAGATCAATACAATGAATTCATGGATGCCTTTATTCGGCCTCAACACTTACTTATATACTAACTCTATTCTAATAACTACTACTTCCCTTGTATGTGGGATAATTTGAATAAGCATTAAGGGATGACTTACAAAGCATATGCATCCATTACACTAATACGGGTAAGGCATAGGTTCCTAACATCCCCTCCCTCTAAAAAAAATATCTTCGCCCTCAAAGCTTCAAATGTGGGAATTGTTGTTGATTCTAGAAGAGTGGTTCCCATGTTGCATCTTCTAGTTGCATGCCGTGCCATTGGATCAAGACCTCTGTGATGGAGCGGGATCGAAGTTGGTGGGTGCACCTGTCCAAGATTACTTCTGGCTCGAGAAGGATGGAGCCTTCATTATCAAGTGATGGTAAAACTGTTTGCACTCAGATGTTGGATCTAAGAACTTGTTTCAAACAGGAGACATGAAAGATGGGATGAACTTGGGAGGAAGGTGGAAGCTCTAACTTATAAGCAACTGACCCAATCTTTTGGAGAACCTTATATGGCCCATAAAACTTTGGAGCAAGTTTTTGGCACCCTTTTTGTTTTAGTGATGATTTCTTGTATGGCTACAGACGAAGAAAGACCATATCACCAGGTTGAAAGGTATGCTTAGAGCGGTGCTGATCGGCCTGTTGCTTCATTCAGTTCTGTGGCATGTGGAGATTATCGCACAAGGTGCAGAGAATCTAATCCTAGTTTTAGAGAGTAGTGTCAACTGCCTGAACTAGTGAGCTACCAGGATGATATGGAAGAAGTGGTGGCAGTGCTTGGCCATAACTTGCTTCATAGGGAGTCATTTTGGTGGAAGTGTGGTATGAGGTATTATACCACCATTCAGCTAGGGGAAGCCACTTGGCCCATTGATGTTGTTGGTCTGAAGTAAAGCAACGAAGGAAGGTCTCTAAGCATTTGTTGACGATTTCTATCTGGCCATCTGTTTGTGGGTGGTACCCCGAGCTCATTCTCAACTGTGTGCCTATGCGATGAAGTAGTTCTATCCAAAAATGGCTAGTGAAAGTGGCATCACGATCTGAGACAATTGAAGAAGGAATGCCATGAAGATGGAAAATCTGATCCAAGAAAACTTGTGCAACTGTGGAGGCTGTGTATGGGTGGCTGAGTGCACAAAAATGACTATATTTGGAGAGGCGATCGACTACGACTAGGATCAATGTCTTTCCCCCAGATTTAGGGAGGCCCTCAATGAAATCCATGGAAATATCTATCCAGATCCTAGTAGGAATGTGCAAGGGTGCAAGCAAACCAGGAGTCAATGTGGTTTCACCTTTGTGTCGTTGGCATGTTTCACATTCGGCCACCATCTATTTAATTTCAGTTTTCATGCCTTTCCAAAAGAAGTGTCGACGTGCCCACTCATAGGTTTTGAGAAACCCTGAGTGCCCTACTGAGGGGGAAGCATGGATTTCATAAAAGACAGCCTGATGCAGGTCTAAAATTTGGGGAAGCACCAAACAACCCTTGTATCGCAGGGAAGCACTGTCCCATGAATAATGCGATACTGTAGAGGGGTTAGTTGTTAATTGATGAATGAGGTGGCATAAGGAGGGATTATTTGCGTACCCTTGTTAGACAGATTCCAACCATTTAGGAATGGGCATGGAGATGGCAGAGAGGGAAGGCTGGTCCTTGAAGGTTCTTGAGAGAGTATTAGCCACAACATTGTCTTTTCCCTTCTTATAGGTGATCTCATAATCATAACCCATGAGTTTGCTGACCCACTTCTGCTAAGCTGGAGAGGAGACCAGCTATTCCAAGAAATATTTCAAACTCTGATGATTAGTTTTGATGCAAAAATGGTTTCTAATTAAGTAGGGTCTCCATTTTTGCACTGCATGTAAAATTGCCATCATTTCCTTTTCATATGTAGACAAAGCTAAATTGTGGCCAGAAAGGGCTTTGCTAGTGAAGGCAATTAGTCGGCCCTCTTGGAGAAGAACAGCACCCAAGCCGATGCCACTGGCATCACTTTCGATGGTGAAAGTTTTGGTGAAGTCTGGCAATGCCAAAACTGGTGTACTACACATAGCCTATTTGAGTTGGATGAATGCCTGATCAGCTGTTACACCCCAAGTGAAAGCATCCTTCTTCAATAAGGAAGTCAAAGGAACCACAATCTTTCCATAATCTTTGACGAACTTGCGATAGTATCCTGTCAGGCCTAAAAAACCACGAAGGCTCTTGAGGGTGGTTGGTTGAGGCCAATTCTGCATAACACTAATTTTTTTTGGGTCTGCGTGAACCCCATTGGTGGAAACAATGTGCCCCAGATAGTTAATTTCCTCTTGACCGAATGAACACTTGGATTGCTTGGCACATAATTGATTGTCGGATAACAATTGTAATGCCCTGTCAATATGTTGAAGATGCTCAGCCCATGTGTGGCTGTAGATCAAAATGTCATCAAAGAAAACTAAAATAAATTGATGGAGAAAAGGCCGAAAGATTTTATTCATGAGTGCTTGAAAAGTGGAAGGGGCATTTGTAAGGCCAAATGGCATGACAAGGAACTCATAGTGACCCTCATGTGTACGAAAGGCTGTCTTGGGAATGTCATTAGGATGCACTCAAATTTGATGATAGCCAGAATGCAGATCCAACTTGGAAAAGAATTTGGCCCCATGGAGCTCATCAAGAAGGTCATCAATGACAGGAATTGGGAATTTATCCTTGATAGTGAGGTGGTTAAGGGCTCGAAAGTCAATGCAAAGGCTCCATGACCCATTTTTTTGTGGACAAGAAGCACTGGGGAGGAATATGGGCTAGTGCTGGGGTGAATAACTCTAGACTTGAGGAGTTCCTGGACTAAGTTCTCAATTTCAATCTTTTGTAGATGGGGGTGATGATATGGCCGAATGTTGGGTGGGATGCTTCCTGGAAGGAGAGGAATGCGATGATCTTTAGGGCGTGAAGGGGGTAACCCTACTGGTTCTTAAAAAATGGTTGCATGTTTGTCGAGTATGGCTTGTAAGTCTGTAGGGTGGTTAGAAATAGTGGGGGGCTGGAGTTGAATGGAATGCAACTATGCAATGACCCCGTGTGAGCCTTTCTTTAAAAGTTTTTCCATGCGATGAGAACTGATGATGCTAGCAGATCCTGGTAACAACCCTTTTAAGGTGTACTTTTGACCATTATCTGTGAACTATATCCAAAGCTCAGAGAAGTCCCATAAAATAGGTCCTAATGTGCAAAGCCACTGTGCCCCTAAAACCACATCACACCCTCCTAAGGGTAGGGCAAACATATCAAAGCAATAATTATAATCGCCAATTGCAAGATGCACATTTTGACACTTCCCTTTACATGGAAATGTGCCCCCATTAGCAATCATGACTTCAAAGCTAGAACAAGGGTATATAAAGCAGTCTGTCGCCTTAGCAATGTGAGGATCAATGAAATTGTGAGTACTACTTGAGTCAATGAGGATTGTGAGAAGGATCTTTTTAAATCACCCTTTGACCTTCATGGTTTGGGGAGTGGTGACACCTGCTAGTGCATGTTCTGAGATCTCAGGTTGAGTCTCTTGAACCACTGGGTCCTCTTTAGTGTCGGGTTCATCTTGAGCATCTTGAAATTCTGGAATATCAAGCTCGCTATCCTGCTCTAGTGGTGACTCCACATCTAGCAAGTAAAGTTTTTGTTGGACACACTTGTGACCCTTAACCCATTTGTCATCATAGTTGTAACGTAATCCTTTCTCTTTGCGAGCCCACATCTCTGTCTCAGTCAAGCGCTTGATTGGTGTGGTTATGGTTGTCTGCTGATTCACAGTGTTCTTGGCTGGTAAAAAGGTGGGAGGTTGACGTTGTGTGGAGAGTTTATCTTCTGCTAACTTAGCCAAACCCAAAGCATCCATCATATTTTTAGGTCAAAACATTTTTACCTTCGAGTGGATTGGCTCTCTGAGGCCACTAACAAAGCAACTTTTGAAGAAGTCATCTGACAACCCTCAGTGTGATTAGTGAGTTTTTCAAATTCAATCTGATATTCACGAATAGTGCCTATTTGATGGAGTTTGGTGAGAGCTCCTGTGAAATCCTCGAATGCTGAGGGACCAAACCTGCCCAAAATTAATGATGCAAAAGTTGACCAATTGGGTTCATCATTTGTCTTGAGATACCAATGGTACGACTGAAGTGCTTCGTGTTCCAGATGAAAGGAAGCAATTGGGACTTTATTTGCAGAATAAGTATTGTGGAGGTTGAAGAATTGTTCAGCGTGATATATCCATCCTGTAGGATCGGTACCATTGAACCTTGGAAAGTCTAGCTTAGGTCCATGAGAGAAATTGGAAGCAAAGGAGCGATTCTCTGAAGAAGACTCCTCTTTCTGCACTCTGTTGAGCAAGATGTTATTCTATTGATTCAAGCCACGCATCATATTGGTTAACTCTGTAACCTGAGATTTCAACGCAGCGATTTCTTCTTCCATGATTTTTGTGCCGGCACGAGTGGTGACCATAACCAGTTGTGAATAGCCGGGGATCCTTCACATTTTTGTTTATTTTTGCTATTGTTTTAGAAACGGATTGTCTGCAACTGTGAGGTTCAAAATATCAACTATGGATATGTTATTGTTTGCTCTCTGAACCTGATAAGTTAGATATGGACCCCAGGTTTGTTTGGCTGCCTAAAGGATTTTTAAATTCTCTCTGGCCACCAAAGCTTTCTGAGCGAGTACCGCTATCCAAAAAATTTTGGCCACGGGTTTACCCCTTAACGACAGCTTTTGGTTTACCTCACGGGTGGGATCTAGTCAATCAGGATGGGGTCCTTGCCCTTTTTGCTAGTAGGTCCTCTTAATGGGCTAGCTACTTCGGGGTTCCTGTGGTACTCCTCACAATGAGTTTTAGGGTTTATGCCCAAGCACTTCCCATAGTTAAGTGGATAGGTATTTACCCAATCCGAAATGATGGAACCTGCAATGAAAAATTTCTTGCCATAAAATGGCGCAGCTCCTGGAAAGCCCTGCTTTAAAAAAAAAAATTGCTCCAAATCTACCCACAAAGCCAAGAAAGTGCTCTAATACCAAATGTGATGAACCTCCTATAGCAAATTACCTCTTACAACAGATTTAATCATAAATATGTGAAAATAAAATAACTCTTACCAATACCAGAAACACAGAAAGCTTATATTGATCGCAGGCCTCTTCGAGGGGGCAACCTCCTTTGAGCAAGCTCAATACAATGAATTCATGGATGCCTTTATTCGGCCTCAACACTTACTTATATACTAACTCTATTCTAACAACTACTACTTCCCTTGTATGTGGGATACTTCGAATAAGCTTTAAGGGATGACTTACAAAGCATATGCGTCCATTACACTAATATGGGTAAGGCACGGGTTCCTAACATTGAGCTAATTAGTCAACTCAAGCAGCTAGTGTTGTGATTTTGGCTAGATTGAGCCTTATGAACCTAATTATTAGTCTAAATAATATTAATTAGGGCTAAAATGACTGGTTCAAGGTATAAAGTGTTTATGCTTTAGGGTTTATGGTTTATGGTTTAAGGTTTAGGATTTAAGGTATATGGTTTAGGGTTTTAGTGTATGTGTCTAATAACAAAGGTAATCAAGGCCAATTTGATCTCATTGATGTTGATAAGTGGTGCATGTTGCCTCATCACCATGCAATTCACTGTTACATTTAGTTTGCATTAAATTTATTTTTAATTAACTCTTTTTAACAGTATAATTTCATGAATAATTTTTTTGTTATTAAAAAGCTCTGTATGTAATCATTTTTATACATTTCATCCTCTATTCATAAGTAACCTCTCTTTTATTCTATAATAAGACTAAAAAAATAGTGTATCTTCCATTTTAGAGTAATAATATGGATGATTGATTTACATCTGAGCATCCAATTAATGTCTGTTATATTGGTAATTTTTTTTTATGTCTATTATGAGTGATGTATTTGAGATTGGTTATTTAATTCTATAATTTAGTTTTTTATTTATGTTACAATAAGCTTTTAACTAGCTTGAAGAATAGGGACTGTATAGGATCTTCATTTGGTATTAGAGATTGGTTTGGGTGGATGTTTTTTATTTCAAATATTTCTAACAATTGATCATGTCAAACTCTAATAATATTATTATTACATAATTTAATGGTAATGATTATGATTATTGGAGCATAAAGATTATGAATCTTTTGACAAGAAAAAAGTTATGAGAGATTGTATAAACTGGTTATGATAAAGTAGCTGATTGGATAAATATTCCATCTAATGATAGGTAAGTCAAGAAGCAAGTAAAGAAGAAGAACTCACAAGATTTATTTCATATTCAAATAATTCTAGACAAGAGATTACTTCTAAGAATTATCAGTTCAAAGACATCCAAGGATGCTTGAAAGACTCTACAAGAAGCTTTCCAAGGTAGTGAACAAATGAAAGTGGTTAGATTGAAAATATTGAAGAGAGAATTTGAGAATTTGAAGATGCAAGAAGCTAAAAGTGTGATCTATTTTTGTGTAATAGTAAAGGATGTAGTTAACAAGATGCTAACACTTGGAGAAATGTTGAATAAAGAGGTTATTGTGAAAAATGTGTTAAGGTCTCTAACACTAAGGTGGAATAATGTTTCCATCATTATTGAAGAAAGAAAAAAATTGACTACTCTTGAGTTTGATCATCTATTCGGATCTCTTATGTCCCATGAAGAAAGGCTAACAAAAATATTAAATGAAAGTGATGAGAAGGATTTGGCCTCAAAATTAAAGATAACAAATAATGAAGTTATGAGCACTAGTAATAAGAGTATCCATGTACAACGCAAAGACAATAAAAAAATTAATCAAGGATAAGGTAAAGACATGAATTAAATTTTTTCAAGATGATACAATTATTTAAAAGGATACCGAGGAAGAAGAGGTGGTTTAGTTACAAGAGGTAGAGGTAGAGGAAGATTTTATAAAAGAAATATTCAATGCTATTACTATCGCAGGGATGGCCACTTTGATTGGGAATGTAGATTAAAAGCAGAAAATGAAAATAGAAGTGCTAATCATTCTAATGAAGATGGTAATTCATCATGCCATTTGTTCATTTCATATGAAAAATATGAATATAGTCATAATGAGATTTGGTATCTAGATTTAGGCTATTCTAATCACATGTTAGGGAATAATGTGATGTTTTCTACAATGCATAAAAATTTCAAAACCAATATCAAACTTGGTGATGATAAATATTTGGAGATTTTAGAAAAATGAACTATAAAGGTGAATACTACAGAGGGTAAGAAAAGTATTAATAATATTTATTACACCTCAAATTTGAAAAATAATTTTGTTAGTGTTGGACAACTATGTGAAAAGAACCATGACAATCAATGCACAATGTATGACAAAAATCAAGGAAACAAGGTTATTTACATTACACCTATGTCTAAGAATAGGATGTTTTCATTGAAGTTTTGAGAGCATAATAGGAACCTTGCAAATATGGCATATGAAGATAAAAAATTGTTAGCGCATCTCAGGTATAGACACTTGAAATTTCAAACTTTGAAGCTACTAACATCACAAGAATTAGTTTATGGTTTGATAGAGGTCGAAGAGAATAAGGGAGTTTGTGAAGGATGTGTTAAAGGCAAACATGTAAGATAAAAGTTTCCAAATGGTAGTGCATGGAGGGTTTATCATCCTCTTCAATTAGTTCACTTAGATATTTGTGGTCTTATGCAAACAAAGAGTTTAGTTAAGTCATCATATTTCATTAAATTTATTAATTATTATTCAATAAAATGTTGGGTTTATTTTTTAAAACAGGAAAGTGAAGAATTTGATACATTTAAGAGATTTAAAGCCCTTGTACAGAATGAAAGTGGTTACAGAATAAAGTGCTTAAGAACTGATCATGGAGGTGAATTTTATTCAAATTAGTTTTTGAATTATTGTGATTTGAATGGCATTAAAAGGCAACTCACAAATAGAGTTGTTCAATCCCTTTATTTGTAATATGCTCCTTGCCATTTCAACCATTGTACGGTTCTTCCTTTTAGCCACACCATTTTGTTGACTGATGTAGGTGGTTATTTCAAAAGTATATATTCTCAATTGAAGTCCCACTAGTGCACTTGAAAAGATGAATCCATATGAAGCATGGTATGAAAATAATCCTAATGTCAAATATTTTAAAGTTTTTGGTTGTTTAGCTTATGTTCATATAGTTGATCAGAAAAGGAAGAAATTAGATCCCAAGAGTGAGTCTTATATTTTTTATTGGGTACAGTGAAAAAAGAAAGACTTATAGGCTTTATAATACTATCACTAATCGTGTACTTGTGTCAAGAGATGTTATTTTTAATGAAGGGGGAGTGTATGGCCATGATAAAGATAAAATTAATATTGAGAAGTCTAAATCTATTATTATTGATGGTAATTATGATGATATTACTAATGAGTAGCCCACAATTACTTTAATGCCAAGTGATACAAGTCCATTAAGTATCCCCTCATCTAGTGAATATATTCCAAGCATAATTCCAACTTTAAGTATAAGTCTATTAGATAAACCCTTATCTAGTGCATGTATTTCAGGCACAGCTCTAGCTTCAAGTCCTAGTTCTTCATGGAAGGTAAAAAGTTTGAGTGAAATTTATCAGCGTACAATTAGCTAAACAAATGAAATGTCCAAGAAGTGAGACAATAAATTATGCTTTAATTACACAAGCTTTTTTTAAACCATCATGTTTTGAATATGCATGTAATAATGATGTTTAGGTGCAAACAATGTAAGAAGATTCTATTCATAGGAATGATACTTGGGAGCTTAAAGACACAAGGCAAGGTTAATTGTCAATGCATTCACATAGAGGTATGGGATAGATTATAAAGAGGAATTTGCACTAGTATCAATATAAGAGACTGTTATAATGATGATTTTAATAGCATTTCAAAATAAATGAAGCATACATCACATGGATGTGAAAAGTACCTTTTGGAATAGGTACTTAGAAAAAGAAGTCTATGTAGAATAGCCACAAGGTTTTGAAGTGCAAGGTAAAGAACGTCAAGTCTACAAGTTGAAGAAGGCTTTGTATGGCTTCAAAAAAGTGCCCAAAGCATGGTATTCAAGGATTGATGGATATTTTCTAATGAATGGATTCAAAAGAAGCAAAAGTGAGCCTACTCTTTACTACAAGCAATGAGGTAATGATATCCTTATTATTAGTCTGTATGTTGATGATTTGTTGTATATGGGTAAAAATTCTAAGATGAAGGATGAATTCAACATGACAATGACGAATGAATTTTAAATGAAAGATTTAGGTCTCATGAAATAATTTTTAGGGATGGAGGTTCATCAATATAAATATGAGATCTTCATTTGTTAAACAAAGTATACAAATGATATGTTGAAGAAATTCAATATGGTTGATCGTAAGCCAGTCTCCACTGCAACTGTTCATGGAGTTATTCTATGCAGAGAAGATGTACTGAAAGTGTTGATGAGATAACTTATAGAAGTATTTTTTGAAACTTAATGTTTCTAACTCACACAAGTCCATAGATTACTTATTCAGTTTCTCTTGTATCAAGATATATATTTGAGCCATCTAAAAATCATATGAAGGTAACCAATAGAATTTTGAGGTATGTGAAAGTTACTATTAGATTTATTATTCATTATTATGTTATTAAAATGTTTGAACTTTTTAATTTTAGTGATTTTGATTGGGGAGGTGGTTTGGATGATCGAAAGTTTACATCTGGTAATTGCTTTTCACTTGGTTTGGGTTTGGTTGCATGGAGCTCAAAGAAGGAAAGTGAAATTGCTCTCTCATCTACAGAAGTAGAGTATATTGCCATCACTTTTGTAAGTACACAAGCATTATGGCTTAGAATAATTCTAGAAGAAATTGGGGAGAAACAAATTCAGCCTACTGTATTTTTTTGTGATAACATGAGTGCAGTCAAGTTGGCCAAGAATCCTCTTCATCGTAGTAGGACAAAGAATTTTGATTTGAAATATCATTTCCTTCGAGAACTGGTTCTAAATAAAGGTGTAAAATTGTAGTATATAAAGACTCAAGAATAGCTTGCATAAATCTTTACTAAGGCAGTTACAAAGATTCAATTTTTGAGACTCTGAGACCATATTGTGAGTCTGCTCAGCATCAAGGGGTAGGATGTTGATAAGTGATTCATGATGCCTCACTGCCATGCAATTCACCATTACATTTAGTTTGTATTGAATTTTTTTTTAGTTAACTCTTTTTAATTGTATGATTGGATAAACAGTTTTTGGTTTTTGTAAAGATCTATATGTAATCCTTTTTAGGCACTGTGTCCTCTATTAATATGTAGCCTCTCTTTTGTTTTATAATAAGATAGAAAAATAACTTACCTTCAATTTTGGAGTAATAATATGGATTATTGATTTATAGCTGCTCATGGAATTAATGTTTGTTATTTTGGTAATTTTTATTCTATTTAAGCCTACTGCGGGTGATGTATTTGAGACTGATTATTTAATGTTATAAGTTATTTTTTTTGGCTTGCTGTTACAATAAACTTTCAGCTGGTTTGAAGAATAGGACCTATATAGAATCTTCATTTGAACCTACTAGAATGTGATTTCGGGCCAAATTAGCACCAATGTCGTCACAGGTTGAGTTAATTAATCAATTGAGGCAATAAGTGTTGTGATTTGGTTAACACATTTACAAACAAATCAAATATACATTATACATTTATCAAGCATATACTGTGTACTTTGTTTGTCCACTGAAAATGGCTATCGGCCCAAATTCTATGCACAAGCTTCTTTGACTACAAGGCTTTTCCCAGCATTAAAACAGGTCAACATTCATGTGGCATCTTAGACCTTTCTTTTCACTTAAGAAGCACTGGAAACAAGAAGTTGACCTTAGACTTTCCACTCCTTTCTCCAATAGACTGTTTTGTGCTCGTGCACATTATTAGAATCTATCTATCGATCTTCACATGCTTAAAAAATTGGCCATATAGCCTGGTTACTTTCTTCGCCATAACTCATCAAGGTAAGATGAAAATCCCTGCTATATGTTTGATAAATTGGGGTGTCTTCAGAACCAAATACTATTTATTTGTTCTCCTCTCCTTATCCCTTCTTTCTTCGTCTCTTTTCATCTAAATCTTCAGTACAGTTTCCCCTTATTTGGTGCAAAGCCAAGTATTTCACTTGCAGACCTCATTTCCGCGCTATTCATTACCTCTTGCATGGCCTTTCACAAAAGAAGATCAATGAATTCCCAAACTGGTAAAAATCCATGCAACCCCTCTGGTTCAAAATCCATTCAGCTTCTTGATCACACTCACAAAACTGTACGAGCTGGCCCTTGTTATTGTAGAAGAAAGAGGAAGTTTAGAGGCAGAAGAGCATCCCATCATTCTTCAACATTGAATCCATATAGCCCAGGAAAAAAAAAAACAATGGAAGAGAATCGTCATTATGGTACCAAGGGAGACAGAATCATCAACCCCAATCCACCTGCTGTTTAAATCAAAATGTCATGGACTCAATGATTCGTCGGTGTCCTTCGAGCTTGACCAATCTACTGGTCTTTTTAAAACCCAACTCCGCTTTCCATCGTTCCAATAGATCACCCATGAGAGGGTTCTGCATCATGCCCCTAGCTTTTATCCTCATGTGGCCATTGCACGACACCCGAGTGCTCCAGTCACACACCCCATATTGGGTCATCTTCTTCAGGGAAACTGTCAATTTCAAAATGAAGTGCCAAACGCAATTCTGTCAATTGTGGCTGACAAGCACCTTGGGAATCTACCCAAATTCCCCTTGCAAGGCCGAAGCTATCACGCTGAAATGTAGATGAAGGACAGTTCACACCATGAGACCTCTTATTTCAGATTTAGAAGGACTGGAACGGGTAACAACTTAGATTGCAACTACCAATGCATACGTTCCGTCAATGCAGGTAAATGTAACTCAACAAAGCCAAGACATCTATTTTTTCAAGAATGTTCTCAGTCAGCAACAAGTCTCTAGATGTATGTACTGCCACCAAGCTCGGTGGTCATTTTGGATGGCTTCCCTGGTATTTCAGCAGTGAAGAGGTCTAGCAGGGCATCACTTTCTTCCTACACAACAACCAATAAACATGAAGAACCTTGTGTTGGAACTATTTTACTGATAGGTTAGAAACTAACATTCCTTTAATTCAGTTAGGTTATATATCGCTAATTATTTATCATGAACACCCTCTGTACACCTCCTTTCTCTTTATAGTTTACATTTTTGCATGCTTTTACAAACTGCCATTTGGCTCTTGTATTGTTTCCATACTGTGGAGTGGGCAGATTAATTCCAACTACAAATAGCTGAACCAGTTATATGAAAAACACAAAGATCAAGGTGTTCCTTTACACTACATTTTATGTTTGTGTAGAAATTTTAGTTTCTCATTGTGTAAAGTTTCCAAGAATTGTGTATGGCATTGTCCAAGTGAAAGGAAAGGAGGTCATCTTAATCCGTATTTTACGGGGTTTTTTTTCCCTTCAGTATAGTGATTTTTTATCGGAATGTTTTTGAATCATAAAGATGAACAATATTACGAAGCAATAGAGTTATATAAGTTACCCTTATGCAGCTAGTGGAAACCATTGTTCAGCTTGAAACAATTAATTGAACAGATGCAAATGAGTAAAATAGCTATTATTACTTGCAAACGTGAGTTTCTCAAACAGGGTGTGTATTTGGAATGATTAGTTTAGCATTTCTGTTTTTTTCAACTGTACATGTTTAAATCACCTGTGCATGTTTTTCTAAGTATTCATTAACTATTGCAGGATTTGAAATACTAGAATTTCAATGCAAATTAAACTGGCAAACAAATCCGAGTTCCCTATGTTTGATAAGTTTTGTCACTGACACTATATTGACGTCTGTCTCTACTAGTTGATATCCCAATTTTTGTTTTCAAGTTAACATAGATTATCTGCATTTTAGTAGTAAAGACGGATCACAAGCACTTGGAAATCAATTTATTGTTTCTTTGGCTGCAGTTTGGAAATAAAATATAAAACGGTTATCGTACTATTGCACACTAACAATAGCAGCGTTCATTTAATTAAATAAACTTTAAAAACCTGGCTGCTGGCTGTTGGTATTTGGTCCCAGGCTAAGTCACTGGTTAAATCTCAGCTAGAGCTTGGAGAAACGATAGGAGAGCTTGGACTAGCATTTATCAAAATTTGTAAGTACAAAGTATGCAACCTACTTAAAATATTCATATGATTTGTGCAAGGTTTTAAAATGTATTGGTACTGTAGTAATAAAATATGCTTAGATTTGAGTCTTAGCTAGTCAATAAATAAAAAATATGATATGAGAGCCAAACAAAGAGATCTAAAGCTTAGAAGTAATCCAAACTTATGACTACACCGTAATAGTAATTAGGAAGTCCTAAATTGTCTTAACTAGTCTATACAAATTTAATATGGTATCGAATGGGGCACAAACAATCGTAAGTTTGGAAGCGATTTATGCTTCGCACCACACCCATACAACAAATTAAAAAAATCCTAAATTTAAACCTTAGTTGTTAAATAGAAAATTAATATTTATAGTTCTTTACAGTTTAAGATAGAAATGCCAATAATATATATATATATATATATTTGAAGATACAACTACACTACATTAATATTGGCATTTCTATCTTAAATTGTAAAGAACTATAAATATTAATTTTCTATTTAACAACTAATAAAGTGATAAAATCGTAAACATAGCTTTTGAAAAAAAAATTGGCTATGCATCAAAAGATAATTTCACCGTTGTGTATTTTTATGGATTTTAATAATTATTTACAAAAAATTGTAATATATGTGTATGAAAAAGCAAGAATACTTTAATAATTAAAACAACTTTAATGTTTGGGAGAATAACTTTTAAATAACTTGCCACACAAACAAGGAAATCTATTTCTCCACTTCCTGAAGGATGGGGTAGAGGCAACAAACATATAATGCTACACCAATGTTTGAAATTCGTTCAAAAAATAAACTCAGACTTCTGCCAATGACATGACATTCAAAACAACAAACAAAAAACTTCTTTATTATTTACTACTATTTCCTTAATTAAAACTTTACATGTGCTTCGTATATGTATAGGACTTAGCATTACATAGCTAAAAGAAATAAGCTCACTTGTTTTCAAAGTAATCAAAAAATATTTAATACAAGTATGTTTTTTAACAATATTTTGAACACCAGGTTGTTATAGGTATGGTCTTCCATGATTTTCCAGCCATATACTTGTCTAATAAATTGTATTTCTCATTGAAGAATATTGGTGGGATGTCGGTGTTGGAAATTTCTTGTTTATGTCAACACTCCCTCTTAATTTCCACCACTAGCTGCTTCAACATCCATAATGCCCAAATTCTATCTTAGCCATTCAAAATTCTCTTTTGCTAAAGCCTTTATAAATATATCTGCCAATTGATCTTCAGATCTGTAAAATTTTAAAATAGAGTTATCTATTATTCACTAACTCTCTGATGAAATGGTACCTTGTATCAATATGTTTTCTCCTCTTGTGAAAGGCATGGTTCTTCAAAATGCAATTATTGATTTGTTATCACAAAAGATTGGTGTTGGATCCTCTTGACCATGGAATAAATTTGACAAAACTCTATGCATCCAAACTACTTGACATGCAGTTAATGTTGCTCCTAAATACTTCGTTTCAGCTGATAAAATTGTTACAATAGGATATTTTTTTGATGTCCATGATATTGCACCTAATCCAACACAAAAAACATATCAAGAAGTACTCTTCCTATTATCTGTGCTACTTGAAAAATCACTATTAGTATAACCATTAAAATTGAAATCATTAGTTGTGGAATATAGTATTCGATATTCTATTGTACCTACTACATATCTCAATATTCCATTTCTAAGTTACCACTTTGAGTCTTTTGGTGACTATAAATCTTAAAATCAGACTAACACCATACATTATATATGGCCTTGTAGTTATAAGATACATTAGACTTTCAATGATTCTTTTGGACATAGTTAGATCAACATTATATCTCTTATCTTCTTTACTGAGTTTAATTCACTACTAGAGTTGATGATAGATTGTAATTCATCATCTTGAATCTCCTAAACACATCCTTGGTATACTTGAATTGTCAAATTAAAATACTATCATTTGACTGAATAACTTCAATGCCTAGAAAATATCTCATCAATCCTAAATCTATTATTTCAAACTCTCTCTTCGTGGTTACTTTGATCATGTCTACAAACAAATTTCTAGTAAATATCAATTCATCAACATATAAGAATTGACTTTAATCGTTGACCTTTATATACAGTGTGGGATTACTACTACTTCTGTCAAATCTAGTGAAACATCACTAGGATGAGATATTGAAAATGGTTCATAAAATGTGATCAATAAATTTTATTTATTTTTTTCAATATACACTTAAGAATTAGTGATCCCAAATTGTATGCAACCATGATAATGTTTCTGCACACTATTGATTCACTTCTACATAATGTTTTTATATACAATGTGGGTTCACTATTATTTTTGTATAATGTTGCTGCACTTCAAATGATAATGGGGATGGCCTTTATTTTTCACTAACTTATTCCACGAAGAGAACAAATTTAGATTCAAATTTCAATGGTAAGCAATTATAATATAATTAACACAGTTATAAATAGATCAAACATATATTATGCATTTATCAAGCATATACTAATTATTATTTTTATTCATTGAAAATGGCCATTGGCCCAAATTCTGTTCATAAAATTTTATGATTACAAGGCATAATAGGTCAATACTCATGTGGCATCTTAGACCATTCTATTCACTTAAGAAACATTGGAAACAAGAACTTGATAATAGAATTTACTTTCCCTTCTTTCTGCCATTACTCACATATTTATTAATGGTGGTGGTCCCATAGACTATTTTGTTCTTATGGACATTATTAGAATCAATCTATCTTTCTTCATATGACTTAAAAATTAGTCATACGACTTGGTCTTTATTTTTATCATAACTCGCCAAGGTAAGATGAAAATGTCTGCTATATGTTTGATAAATTGGGAATGTGCTCAGAACTAAATACTATTTCTTTATTCTCCTTTCCTTATCCCATCTTTACCCCCACTTTCCATCCAAATCTTCAATACAATTTCCTTTGGTTTTATGTAAATCAAAGTATTGCACTTGCATACCTCATTTACATGTAATTCATTACCTCTAGCATGGCACTTCAAAAAATAAGATAAATGCATTCCCAAATTGGTAAAAATACATGCAACTCCTCTAGTTTAAAATCCATTCTTCTTGATCACACTTACAAGAGTGTAAGAGTTACTCATTATTACTATAGAAGAAATAATAAATTTAGAGATAGATGTACATCACATCATTCTTCAACCATGATTCCAAATAGCTTACCAAAAAAAATCAATAGAAGATAATCATTGTCATAGTGCAAAGGGAGGTAGAATTATCAAGACTAATCCAACTGTTGTTTAAATTATAATGTTAGGAAATCATTGATTCACTTGTGTCCTTTAAGTTTGACCAATCTAGTGACCTTTACACACCTAAATCTATGTTTCTTCATTTCACTTGATCACCCATAAGAGGGATTTGCATCATGCCTTGCCTTTTATCCTCATCTGTCTATTGTAGGAGACTTGAGTGCTGCAATCACACAACCCATCTTGGGTGATCCTCTTGTGGGGAACTTTTGATTCTCAAATAAATTATTAAATGTAACCTAATCAATTGTTATTGACCATCACCTTGGGAATCAACCCCAATGCCTTTGACAAGCTCAAAACCATCATAGGGTGAAATGTAGATGAAGGACTACTCACACCCTGATTACCACTTATTGTATATTCTATAAGGATTAGACTAGGTAACAACTCATATTACAACTACCAATACATAAATTCTACAAATATGCGTAAATGTAACTAAATAAGGCCAAGGCATGTATTTTGTCAATAATGTCTTCAACAACCTGATTTCTTAGTCAATATCAAATATCTAGCTGTATGCACTCCCACCAAGCTTAGTGGTCATTTTGGATGGATTCCCTAGTCTTTTTATCTATGAAGTGACCTCTAAAGTGTGCTCATTCCTCATAGATAGAGTCCAATCCACCAAACATAATGTAATTTACATTGACAATGGATCATAAATAGACTCAATACTATGGCATAAATATTTATTATTTGTGTTAAGGATGTGCAAACTGTAGCTTGGGTGTGGTTAAGGAGTTCTCAGCCTCTAACAAGGCCAAATAGCAAACCATGACCCATAGCAGTCCATTTAGTTTGATTTTAGTGATGGAGTGAGATCTTCTGCTAGGTATACCTAATGTAGATGATGTGGGGGTGATCAATGCCTTCATTATATGGTGGATGAAACATATATGGATTTCACTAATTTTGGGAGAGGGGGATATCATAGAGGCTATACTAGATCTGAAGCCTATTAAGGTAGTTGAGGGTAAGATGTTATTATAAATTTATATGTTTGGTTTAGTTTAGTAACTAAGTTATCGAGTAGATATCTAATTCATTGTATTAGTGTGTATAAGTGGAGGAGACAATGAGTACTAGAAGAACATTATTGAGGCTACATTACGAGAGTTTACACAATAAGTTCTTGATGATGTTGTGGATGATGGTTTAGTGGATAGGTATATAATATTAGTTGGTGTACATACATACTTATTTTATTGAGTTACCATTATCACTGCATCATATGGGTGAGCAACTACAAATAAAGAGGAGGCACATGACAAGTTACAGAGGTAAGATATGCCCCCACCTGATATCATAGGTGGCGTAGGTGGTATGGTCATGGATGGTTATATCCATCTATCGTGAGTGCATGTTGAAATGGTTACCAAGGTGTCATTACTATAGGTAAGAGAGTAAACACATAGGTCTCGATCGATATCTAGAGGGAATGTGAGAGAATATAGCTCTAGTGTGTATGTATCTAAGAGTGAGAGTGATGAGGGTAGTCCTACTTACCTAACTCTAATTATTACGTGATTATGTGTTCTATACTAAAACTTGATTTGAGTTATATAACTTGCTTTGATGTGTGTGTGTATGTGTGTGGGGGGGGGGGGGGCGATTTTTGTTATATGGGTATTGTATTACAATTAGATTTTGTCTCCATAAACATATCATTTATCCCTGCTAAAAAAAATTTAAGGGAGTACTAGTCAGGAAAATAATGTATTATAAAGATTATTAAAATAAATATCAGATTATTATATCTTAATGATTCACATAGAAAAGGTGAGATAGGCTCAATAGTGATGCATTTTGAGTGAGATACGATTGTCAATTAACATTCCTTTTCTTCATAAAACCATGCTTTTACAAAACAAAACATAATTAATATGAATAAATAATATATAATATAGTATATTATTATTAATATAAATATTTTAATATTATATGTAATATAATAGTATAAGATATACTATAATACTATTATATTGTAATATACCTAGGAAGGGAAATATAGTGCATATTAGGGGTAGAATAGTAGTAAAATGAATATTAATGAAGAGTAAGGAATAGTAGTTTAGTACCACATGCATAAGAATGAGGAGATTTGGTAGATTAGAACTAGTATAAATAAATGGTGAAAGACTATTGTAATTTATCTAAGAAGGAGAATTATAATTGAGTCTTACTTAGAGGAGATAGGCCCCACAAAGTGGCTTGCAATTCAGAGTGATTCCTTCAATAAAAAGAATAAAATATTAATCTATTTAGTATTTTTGTGTATTTTATGTATGTGAGCTATTAGGTTCCTAAAATTTGGTATCAGAGATCTTTCTAGTTCAATTTCTATGTATTTGTTTTTTGTAAGAAATTGAGCAAATTAGTTTTTGTGATTTTGTTCACCGTATGCTCTCACCTTACCTTAATAGGATGTTGGTGATCAGAAAGTGGATTGAAATTTTATTTCTTTGCTTTTTTGTTATGATATTTAGTTTCATTTTATGGTTTGGGTATTTAATTATTGTGTGAGTTTACATTTATAAAGTAGCATGAAGGGTTTGTGTATGAGAGTGATCTAATATTTGTGTAAGAGATTGTAAATTAGGTTTTTTGAGTGGTTTTGTAGGTTGAGAGATGTGTTTTGTTTAGTTAATGTGGGATTTTATAATTTTAAATATTTAGGTTTTGTGACACTAGATCAACCATTGCTTTCAGTTTTAAATTGCAAATTTCTATATTTTTCATCAATAAACACAACTATTCCTCTATGTCCAACTCTCCAACCATAAGCAATTATGCCAAAAAAAATTTAGTTTTTGTGTGCCTCATTTATAGATATCTATAACCTTTTGAATTTTTCAATTTAATTATATAAGTTATCATAGTTTAGTAACTATTTCTATGTAAAACAAAATTAAAAATAAAAAAAGAACTAAAAAAAATGACGATTCTTTTGTATGTTGCTCTCAAAAAAGAAATAATTTTACCAAAAAAAATTTGGGTTTTGTGTGACTCTATTTCATATTTTTAGAATAATTTTGAGTTTTATTTATCAAATATAAATTTATAATAGTTTTATTAACTACTACTATGTAAAAACATTGTCAGAACACATTTTCGATTGAAACTAACATTCACTAAATTATAATCATGGGGCTTCTTATTTTATATAAAG